>NC_061162.1:41571765-41657811 GCF_022113875.1 Hydra vulgaris | reverse complement strand
ACTTTTCTGTAGGCCAAAATTTGTTATGTTTGTAAAAACCAAATTAATAGAGGAAAAGTAGCGCAAAAGTTAGCTCGCTCACCTCAGAAGCATAAGATCGGTGTTTCGAGGCCGAATCTGGGCGGGTTTTATGACATCAGTGGGGAAGAAGACGTGAACTTTCTTTCAAATGCTCGCCCGAGTCGCTCTGTGATTAGACCGTAAGTACTTTTTCGATCACATAAAATAAAAAATAAAAAATATAAAAAAACTATTTACACTCTTTTTCATCAATTTTGAGGACAACACTTGAGTAGATGTTGTCCTTTCCATTCAGTGACTGTGTGGCCAATTGAAGATTGCACTTCTTTTCCTTAGTGTGAGTGCCTTTACTTTTTGTGCTAACTTCGAGATTGTGTTTAACATCAGTTTTTTTTTTTTTCTTTAAATGGATCCTAAGTACAATTTGTTTCATCTTTTATAAAAAGGCAACCTAAATAAAGAAAGCTTTAAATTTATTTCGCAAATTTTAAAAAATCAAAAGTTAAAACTTAAGTAAGTGATCAAAGTATTATATTCTAACTCTAAATGACTTTCTTTTAACTCAAAGTTCAATCTTATCACTTATCATGATATAAAGAATAAAAACTATCTTCGCCATTCTTTTATTTTTTATGCTTAGTGTAGTTAAGAAATGATCCTAACGTAATGCTTTCCTTAAAATTAAAACTTTCTAAAATTAAACGTCAATTTTTTGTGTTTTAAACTTGTTTTTATTAACAGCCTAAAGAAAGAAAAACTTAAGTTTAATTTATTTATATAGCTCTTTTGTTGCGAACTTTAAACTATTTTTAAATAGTTGTTTTACCTGTGTTACTATTTTTATTAATAAACATTTATATTCAAAAAAAAAAAAAACAGTTAGATGCTAAGTTTGATTTGGGCTTTGCAAACTAACTCGCATATTAATATACTTCTCCATATCACTCTTAATACTTCTCCATTCCACTCATTGCTGTATCTCTTATTACTAATTTTTGTTATAGTCATTTATATACAGTCCGTTTGTTGCTAGGTATGCAATCGGCATCGCAAACTCACTCGTAACGTAATTGACTTTTTTATTCCGCTCATTGCTATACTGATTAAACAACAGTAAAACTTTATTAGTAAGTATAATACAAACAAAAGGTCGATGTGTTTAAGCATGTATACAAACACATCATTTTAACGATAAGCAGTTTTTTTGTGATTGTTTCATGAAAATTTCTACATTCGAATAGCTACTTCATCTGTATTAATATTATTATTAATACATAAAGTCCTTTACTTGTTAGGCTCGCAAAAAAGACGTTTAGAATTTTAATGAGACGGACAAACGCGATTTGAACGTCCTAAAGACGTCTTTTTTACGTCCTGTGCCCAATAGGTTGTGTGGCGCTTAAGCTAGAGATAATGCTACGTGGTGTAGCTATTGATATATGAAAACACTAAAAGCTAGGGTTGTACTGTTTTAAAAAACTTTAGCCCAATTTATTCTGTAAAGTGAAATGTAATAATCTTTTTTTATATTTAAAAAGCCTTATGTGTAAAATACGTAGATGTTCGTTTTACAAATAAAAATTATATTTATACAGTTTTGACATTAACTTGCAAAATGCATAGTTTATTTAATGTAATTTATTTTGCCTATCTTAGACGGCTGTCAAAAAAACATGTCGTTATTGACTTTTTAAGCAGCCGAATAAATTAAAACTTAGTTATTATATTTGTAATAAAAAAACACCTTTTTTGATTTTCATAATAATCATATAAAGCATTTTTTTACTCACTTAGATATAACTTAAAGCAAAACTATACTTTTTAATCGTTAAAAACTGCAACAAAAAGAAATTCTTGATAAATAGTGTACAAAGCTCGCTATAAACATGACTAAGAAACTTTAATTAACTATATTTTTTTTAAACATGTCTTATTGCTTTTTTATTAACGTACTCGCTTATATCACTATATTAATGTTTTTCATCCATTTTCATCCATTAATTAAATACTTTTTTTAGCAATTTTTATTGTTTATTTTTTAATATATGAAAAATGCACATTAAAGTCACATCACCATTTTTTTTACACTAGCTCAACAACGTAACGTTTTTACAAGTGATAACCTGCTAAAACTAATTAAGATGAACATTACCTTAATTACTAATTGCTTCCTGTCCTTTAACAATCTGACAAAAAGATATAAAAACCCTATCGTTTACTAAACAAGTCGTAGTAAAATTATGTTTACTTACCAAGTCAAAATGCGGAAACACATAAAAACTAAATATTGAAATAATATAATATAAACATTAGCAACTAGCTAAATCCTGGTACTGCGGGTAACAGTAACATATATACTATACGGCCTAAAAAACTCTATTCAGCTCTCTTTATTAACTATAACATTATACATGATAAACAAAATCATATTCTCTTTATTATATGTTCACAAAAACATGAAGAAACCTTTTGTAAACTACAAGCATCAATTTTGTAAACAACACACTAATATATTATTATTTTAATATTGAAGATCCGCTATATTAAATTTAACGGCTTACAAGTTATATTATATTTTTGGAACAACATTTATAAAAAAAAACAAAAGATTTAAAAACCCTATATGTCATAAAAACTTTTAACCTTCTTTTTTTTTATGTAACAAAAAAAAAAAAGATTTACAAAAGAATAGCAGAGAGAGCTTTGTGACCCTAACTTTTCTGTAGGCCAAAATTTGTTATGTTTGTAAAAACCAAATTAATAGAGGAAAAGTAGCGCAAAAGTTAGCTCGCTCACCTCAGAAGCATAAGATCGGTGTTTCGAGGCCGAATCTGGGCGGGTTTTATGACATCAGTGGGGAAGAAGACGTGAACTTTCTTTCAAATGCTCGCCCGAGTCGCTCTGTGATTAGACCGTAAGTACTTTTTCGATCACTTAAAATAAAAAATAAAAAATATAAAAAAACTATTTACACTCTTTTTCATCAATTTTGAGGACAACACTTGAGTAGATGTTGTCCTTTCCATTCAGTGACTGTGTGGCCAATTGAAGATTGCACTTCTTTTCCTTAGTGTGAGTGCCTTTACTTTTTGTGCTAACTTCGAGATTGTGTTTAACATCAGTTTTTTTTTTTTTCTTTAAATGGATCCTAAGTACAATTTGTTTCATCTTTTATAAAAAGGCAACCTAAATAAAGAAAGCTTTAAATTTATTTCGCAAATTTTAGAAGAAATCAAAAGTTAAAACTTAAGTAAGAGATCAAAGTATTATATTCTAACTCTAAATGACTTTCTTTTAACTCAAAGTTCAATCTTATCACTTATCATGATATAAAGAATAAAAACTATCTTCGCCATTCTTTTATTTTTTATGCTTAGTGTAGTTAAGAAATGATCCTAACGTAATGCTTTCCTTAAAATTAAAACTTTCTAAAATTAAACGTCAATTTTTTGTGTTTTAAACTTGTTTTTATTAACAGCCTAAAGAAAGAAAAACTTAAGTTTAATTTATTTATATAGCTATTTTGTTGCGAACTTTAAACTATTTTTAAATAGTTGTTTTACCTGTGTTACTATTTTTATTAATAAACATTTATATTCAAAAAAAAAAAAACAGTTAGATGCTAAGTTTGATTTGGGCTATGCAAACTAACTCGCATATTAATATACTTCTCCATATCACTCCTAATACTTTTCCATTCCACTCATTGCTGTATCTCTTATTACTAATTTTTGTTATAGTCATTTATCTACAGTCCGTTTGTTGCTAGGTATGCAATCGGCATCGCAAACTAACTCGTAACGTAATTGACTTTTTTATTCCGCTCATTTAGTTGATAACTTTATTAGTAAGATTAATACAAACAAAAGGTCGATGTGTTTAAGCATGTATACAAACACATCATTTTAACGATAAGCAGTTTTTTTGTGATTGTTTCATGAAAATTTCTACATTCGAATAGCTACTTCAGCTGTATTAATATTATTTTTAATACATAAAGTTTTTTACTTGTTAGGCTCGCAAGCGGCTATGCAAACCAACTCGTATAGTGCTTTACTTTTACATCTCGCTTTTTTCTATACTGATTGCACAACAATAAAAAATTATTGATCAGAATCCTACTAATAAATAGTCGATGTATTTACATATATATATATATATATATATATATATATATATATATATATATATATATATATATATATATATATATATATATATATATATATATATATATATATATATATATATATATATGTAGGTATTACTCTAACGCCATCTATATACATTTTACGATAGTATCAAAGTAGTTTGAAATCTTGTTTCGACTGGTTTAATTTTTTTAATTAGACTTATTTTTTAGTCAAAATTTTTGAACTTCACTAATAGCTAATTACTAAAGTTAAGTAATTGGTTGTTAGCGAAGTTCAAAATTTTAATATTGTAATATTTCAAAAAGTTCATTAACTAATGTACTGGTCTTATTATTTCGATTAGAACAATATAAAAGTTGTTAATTAAAGTTATTAAATTATATTGATTTATCAGCATAAACTCTTTGTCATTTTAATAGGTTTTCCTTTTTGTAAATTTGACTATGCATAAGATTCTGCAATGTCTAAGATTTACAAACAGTCAAAACTTGGTTCTTGAAATAGTATATCAATTATTATACTTGAAATACTATATCAAGTGTCAAGTTTATACTTAATATACATATATAGTATATCATATACCCAGTTTTTAATTAATTATTTCAATATTTGTATTACTTTCAATATATCTATCAATATAATTACGATTCTCAAGTAATTAACTGTTTAAAAAAATATATATATATATATATATATATATATATATATATATATATATATATATATATATATATATATATATATATATATAAATTAGCAAGTACCTGTCTATAATTCGCTTTTCTTAAGGTGTTTTTAAAATTCTCCTTTAATCATTGGGAAGTTCCAAACCTTGATTTGGCAATATTTCAAGAAGATTATTAACTAATTTACTGGTTCCATTATTGAATTGCTCAATGTTGTCGAGTAAAAAGACATTAAATTCAAAGAATTTTCAGGATAATTGTTCTATGTATCATTAACAGGTTTTCCTATTGAAAAATTCGATTCTGCATGAAATCTTTGAAATTGTTAAAACTTGGTTCTTGATATAGCAATACTATACTAATGGTATATCAAGTATATATATACATAGTTTAGCATATATTCAGTTTTAAACCGTTTCTTTCATTATCTGTAAAAATTTCATTACCTGTATCAATTACCACAATTTTCAAGTAATTGATAACAAAAACAAAAATTAGATGGAACGTGCCTATTAGTCGTTGTAAAAAGACTTCTTTTGTAATTGAAAAAAAAAACTTTATTAAAAATGCGCTACTTAAAAATTTAAAGAAGTTTTAGTGCTTGCGTGATTTAACTGATTTTTTTTTATTTAATAAAGCATTCTGGATATTTATTGGACAAAAAAAAATTTTAATGAGACGGACAAACGCGATTTGAACGTTCAAAGGACGTCTTTTTTACGATAAGAGTTTTAACAATTTCAAAGATTTCATGCAGAATCGAATTTTTCAATAGGAAAACCTGTTAATGATATCAATAGCTACACCACGTAGCATTAGAGATAATGCTACTTGGTGTAGCTATTGATATATGAAAACACTAAAAACTAATTTTGTACTGTTTTAAAAAACTTTAGCCCAATTTATTCTTTAAAGTGAAATGTAATAATCGTTTTTTAAATTTAAAAAGCCTTATGTGTAAATTACGTAGATGTTTTTTTACAAATAAAAATCATATTTATACAATTTTGACATTACCTTGCAAAGTGCATAGTTTATTCAATGTAATTTCTTTTGCCTATCATAGACGGCTGTCAAAAAAACATCTCGTTATTGATTTTTCAAGCAGGCGAATAATTCAAAACTTAGTTATTATATTTGTAATAAAAAAACACCTTTTTCGATTTTCATAATCATATAAAGCATTTTTTTACTCACTTTGATATAACAAAAACATGAAGAAACCTTTTGTAAACTACAAGCATCAATTTTGTAAACAGCACACTAATATATTATTATTTTAATATTGAAGATACACTATATTAAATTTAAGGGCTTACATGTTATATTAGTTTTACCCAGAGGGTAAAATTAATATAGTGTATGGTGGTTTGGTAAGTGATTTATTTAGTTCTTTTTCTTTATTTTTTATAGTTTATCTACACTTTTCATTTTTTTTTTTTTTTTTTTTTTTTGTTCTTTATTACAATATTTAATACAATATTTACAAATATATAATAAGAAAAATTTACATCCAAAAAAATCGTTACAAAAAAATAAAGAATTAAGATAAAGAACGCGGATACTCAAAGAAGACCATACAGGTCTTGTCACCGAGAACCGCTGTTGAAGAACTTTGATTTTAGTTTAGATTTTAGGAAAAACAAAAATAAATAAACACAAGTTTTTAACTTTTTTAAGTTATGGTCTTTATGGCTGGAATTAAATACTAATTCTTCTGAACCGGATGATTCAAGCGAAAACAATAATATCATAGTATTCTTAATAAATAAATACGTCTCGCATCTGACTCGATCACTGATTCTTGTTACTCAAATCTATCAGTTACACTGATCTTAATTGTTAATTAATTAATAAATAAACGAAAATAATAAGAATATGATTGCACTAGGTACATCCAAATGCACTTCAAGATTATCCAAAAGATTGTGTAGAAGAATTTAGATAGCTAAATGATGGTGTCATTGTGTGAGAAGCCAAAATTATCAAATGTTGGTGCATTTACGTTAACGCTTTCGCCGACAAAAATGCTAAACTACTGTCAAAGGATGATTAACTTCCAAAAGTATCATACATACAATGTTTGCAGATACATCCAGTTACATACATCAAATTTTTTTTTTTTTTTTTTTTTTTTTTTTTTTTTTTTTTTTTTTTTTTTTTGTATAATAATATATATATATATTTTTTTTTTATTACAAAATTAAATTCAATATTAAAAGTATATACCGTTCGTAATACAAATTATTTACAAAATTACGAAATAAAATAAAAATTAAAGTAAACAAGTAAATAATAAATGCCTACTGTACAAATAATGTCAGTGGAACTTTTAACAAAATTCAAATAATGATGTTTAACTACAGTTTCTGACATAAACTTTAAATCAATATTGTATAAAAGTAAAATATAAATGAGTGTTGACAAAACTGGGTAAAATTAAAAGTATATAAATATATATTTTCAATTGAGAATATTACTTTTTTTAGTTTTCGTTTGAACATATAATAATTCCATTCATGAGAAAAATCAAAGTTTTTTAAAATTATTTGGTTCCATAAAAAAGCTCCACGAAAAGAAATGCAAAATTTACCAAAGTTTGCTTGAAATTTTGGTTGTTTAATAAAATTATCATTTCTTAAAGAATATTTGTTTTTTTCTTTTAAAGAATATAAATCAACAAAGGAAGCTGGAGAAGAGTTGGTTTTACATTTAAACATAAAACAAAGAACATTATAAACATTTACTTGATATATATTAAAAACATTCATGTTAAATAAAAGTGACCTTGAGTAAGTAAAACGATTTTTGAAATTTATAATACGTGCAATATGCTTCTGCTGACAATAAAGTGGCTTTAATTTACTTTTATGGGTACTACCCCATGCAATATTAGCATAATTAATATGACAGTGTATGAAAGAGTAATATAGTTGAGTTAGTGAATGTTTGTTTAAAACGCTATATAAAACTCCAATGCTTTTTGCAATTTTGTTGCATAAATGTCCGATGTGATTCTTCCATGATAGATTTTCATCAACAATGATACCTAGAAAATTTGTGAAAACTACTCTTTTTATTTGAATATTATCAATATGAAGAAGAGGCATATTACTTGGAAGTAAATGTTTTTTAAATCGTGGATGATAGAAAATCCATTTAATTTTATCAATGTTGAGTGAAAGTTTATTTAACTTAAACCAGTCAGATATTTTTATTAGTTCAATGTTCATATCATAAAAAAGTTTGTCGATGTTATTATTTGATAGGAATAGGTTTGTATCATCAGCAAACATTAGAGTTGTTAATTTTGAGACTTCATGGAGATCGTTAACATAAATTAGAAATAATAAGGGCCCTAGTATAGATCCCTGTGGAACTCCACAGGTTATATTTAGATAATCTATATTTAAATAATCTTGTGAAGAAGATCCGTCGATATAGACAAATTGTTAGCGATGTTTTAAATAGCTTTTTAGTAGTTTTAAAGCATTACCGATGATACCATAATGTTCAAGTTTTTTAAACAGTATTTCATGGTCAATTGTGTCGAAAGCCTTAGATAAGTCTATAAAGACGCCTAAAGTGAACTCTGACTTTTCGAAAGAATCAGTTATACTACGAGTAAGATGAACTATTGCATGTTCAGTAGAATTATTTCTTTTAAAACCATATTGGTTTATGTAAAGTATATTATTAATAGCAAGATGATTAGATATTTGATTAAACCAAACTCTTTCTAAAATTTTTGAAAAAACAGAGAGGATAGATATTGGTCGATAATTACTGACATTAGACGGTTCACCTCCTTTAAATACAGACGTTATTTTGGCTATTTTCAATTGATCGGGGAAAATTCCTTGATTAATAGAACATTTAAAAACTTTATCATATCATATCATATCATTAAAAAAACATTAGTGTTTTACAAATTTTGGGTTGGTGGGTTTTTGGCTATTTGTAGTGAGTCCTTTTTTACTGCAGTATGGATAAGGCGTAAGTCGCGGGGTAAAGCACAAGTGGCGATGACGTTTGTCTGACAGGATAAACTAGTTATAAGTGCTGATCCTCATCGAAACGCCTGTAATAATAGACGCGACTCTGAGGAGATGTTTATTACTTAATCACTACATTAATTATGTTTACACATTAGCGTTAATGTTCTTTTTCTATTCTGAGTCCTTACATTGTTGTATCCATATTTTTTTGTTTTTGTTTTTTTGTTTCATAAAAAACTGGAATAGTAATCTTAAGAGAGTCAATTCCACTTAATAATTTTTTAATGATTATTATTTGTTTAATAAAACAATTATTTAAAATAGTATAAATAGCAAATTAAAATTTTTTTGTAAACAGGGTTGTTTGATTGATTGGTTTGGTTGGTTGATTGGTTTAAATCATTTGATTTAATTAGATTTAAATCAGACAAATAAAAATCATTATTTAAATTGAATTATTTTATTTTGATTATTTATAATGATTATTTATTGATTAATCAACTGAAGTAAATTACACAAGCTAAATATAACTACTGAATAAATTATTTTGGTTATATATTTGTTGTATATCTTCGTATGTACTAGTTTTTTATGAAACAATTTTTTGTTATTATTATTGTGAGTACTGCTTGGATGTGTTGTCTGTCTTACTTGTTTTGAAATTTTTCTCTATTAATCTTTATTTTTGTCTTGACAACTGTCAAAATATGCTTCGTTCGATAAATAATTCTTCTTTATTCTAATGTACTTCATTTCTCCCCTCGGGTGTTCACTGCTCGTGTGTGACCATTCGGCGAATTTTATATGCCAAAGTTTTTAAACAATATTGGGCCTAGCCCGTAAGGGTTAGTGTTACGGTCATCGAGCACGACTATTTTCCATATCACAATTACTTTCACCGCGAAAGAGAATGTTTGTCTCTGGAAGATGCCTGGGCTCGCTTTTTAGTCATAACTCAGTTATAAATCCATGCATAGGTGTTTAATCCATTATGGTTTTCTGGAGTATGACTGGGCTGGCTTGGTGTAGTTCAGAGATATATCTTTTACGCTGGTTACTAACAACACAAGACTCTACTGAACTACATAAACGTACGTTATTTAAAAGCATTAAAACAAATACAGTGTATAAAGAGGGTAAACTTAATATAGTGTACCCAGATATAAAGAAAACAAATCATCTCCGCGAAAATTTTTTTTTCGTGCTCAGCGTAGTTAAGAAATGATCCTAACGTGTTGCTATTCTTAAAAACAAAACTTTACATTTTTGAACTTTAACTTAATGTGTTTTAAACTTGTTTTTTTTTTACAGCCTAAATAAATAAAAATTCAAGTTAAATTTAAAAATTTATTCAAATAGCTATTTTGCAAAAACTTTAAACTATTTTTTAAATAGTTGTTTTAGCTGTATTACTGTTTTTATTAAAAAATATTTATACTCAATAAAAACCGTTAGTTGCTAGGTTCGCAAACGGCTCTTCAAAATTATTCTTACCTTAATTTACTTCTTCATTCCGATCATTGCTGTATCCTTTATTACTAGTTTTATTAATATTCATTTATAACTTGCTAAAACTAATTTTGTCTGAGACATATAATGAATAATAACTTTGCGTGTTGTCAGAGAATATAACTTAAGTTTATACCATTTTGAAGACAAGGAAATGGAATAAAGTTGCTTAATGTTTACATTCCTTTTGTTTTGCTTTCTTAGGAAAATAACCAAAGATTTTGTTTTAATAATATGAATAAACATGAAACTGTATTTTTATTATTTTTTATTTTTCATTACTATTACATTATTAAATTATTACAAAATAAAATATATACATAATTATTACAGTTTAGTAATTGGATTTAATAAACAAATTGTTAAAAAATTAAAATACATGAAGCTCAAATTTAGTTCAAAATTTCAAGGGTAAAATATAACAAAGATTTATTAGCTAATATACTACAAAATTATAAAGATTAAGACAGTGAACAAACAATCAAGTATTATAAAGTATTACACACTTGTAGTCCACATCCAAAGAGAAGTAGTAAATCGCTCTCATTGGTTCTTATGAGTTTATGATATCTTATGAAAGAAGACATTTGTTACTTCTTTTGATCGCGTCGTCTATAAAAAAATTAAAGTTACTTCTGAAGACTTTTTTACCATGATTTTGTTTGTATATTTCTTAAGAAATTTCACACATAAGAAATTTGTTAGAGTGATTTTTTTTTTAAAAAAGATTTAAAAAAATGTAAAAGCTTATTGATAGTTAGTGAAAGGCTCGATACAGATTATACCGTTTTATTCCAACAACAACAACTAGCAATAACTATACTCCTCTCTAGAGTAATATAGATGATGTAGATCTACTTCATATATCTTTAGGCTAATTACTCACGTTAACTGCTATAATAATGTATTTCATAATATTAATTATAATTAGGCATCAATTTTATATTATATTTTTTAATATTTAAATAATGCACATTATCGCACATATGAATTTTTTTATGCAGGTTTTGAAACATAACTATTTTTCAACTATTAACTAGTTTAAACTAATAATATTGTTATCAATTATTGGTAGCAATATTAATCTTTTAAGGCTGTTCAGCTTCTATTATACTTTCTGTTTCAGTTTCCTCTAATTAAACAAAGTTTGAAACGTCATTATCTAAAAAAGTGTAACATTATTTTTAAAATAAATAATACTATTAAGGGCCTACAACGGGTTACGTATGTGATGTGATGGGGCACAATACCCATTTTTTGAAAGAAGTTTTAAAAAAAAAAAAAAATAAACTACAAGGCAAATAAGAAGTCTTAGAAAAAAAATGTGGCTGGTGGGTGGCGGGGGCAGTGTCTCCCTTGCTTTTCTAGAACCGTGTGCCCTTCCATACTATAGTGTAATGGAGAATAATTTTAATAAACATTATTAACTAGAACTAAGATTTTCTTTATTTTTTCTTTATTTAGTAATGATCTGAATAGTATGCATTTTAAAACTGAGTATTTGTACACAAATCTAGCTCTCCTTTAAATATAAATATAAAATATATCTATATTAAAATTTGTCTAAGACTAACTATAATTAAAAACTAAATGTACTCTTTAGATCTAAGTAAATCAAAAATCTGTTTTTCAACAATATAGGCTTTAATTTCAATTTAAATAAATTGCTTTAATAAGGATTTAATTAACTGATCTTCACTTTTAACTTTCTTTTTTTTTATGTAAAAAAAAAAAAAGGATTTACAAAAAAATTGCAGAGAGAGCTATGTGACCCTAACTTTTCTGTAGGCCAAAATTTGTTATGTTTGTAAAAATCAAATTAAACGAGGAAAAGTAGCGCAAAAGTTAGCTCGCTCACCTCAGAAGCATAAGATCGGTGTTTCGAGGCCGAATCTGGGCGGCTTTTATGACATCAGTGAGGAAGAAGACGTGAACTTCCTTTTAAATGCTCGCCCGCGTCGCTCTGTGATAAGACCGTAAGTACTTTTTCGATCACTTAAAATAAAAAACAAAAGATATAAAAAAATTATTTACACTCTTTTTCATCAATTTTGAGGACAACACTTGAGTTGATGTTGTCCTTTTCATTCAGTGACTGTGTGGCCACTTGAAGATTGCACTTCTTTTTCTTAGTGTGAATGTCTTTTCTTTTTGTGCTACTTTCGAGATTGTGTTTAACATCAGTTTTTTTTTCTTCAAATGGATCCCACGTACGATCTGTTTCATCTTTTGTTAAAACACAACCTAAATAAAGAAAGCTTTAAGTTTATTTTGCAAATTTAAATGTAAATCAAAAGTTGAAAAACGTGTCAGAGATAAAATTTTTATATCTTAATTCCTAAAAACTTTCTTTTAACTTAAAGATCAATCTAACCATTTATCATGATATAACGAAAAAATATCATCTCTGCGATAATTTTTTTTATTTTTGCTTAGCGTAGTTTAGGAGAGATCCGAACGTGTTGCTTTTCTTAAAAACAAAGTTTCAATTTTTTGTGTTTTAAACTAATTTTTCGACTTTTACATTTTTCAAAAGTAGAATTTAAGTTTTCCTTATATTTATAGTTTTTTTTTTAAATCTTTTTTTAACCAAAGTATCAAGCAAGACAAAACTACCACTAAAATTAATGAAACGTGACTTGGCAGCGTCATTAAAACTGCTGAAAAAAATGTGTTAAGTATTTCCATTTCAAAAATGTCTCTTTCTTTCGAAAGTAAAAAGACTTCTTGTTTGCAGCTTTAAAATAATCAATAAAGGTGAGTTTCCACTCATCCGTTTTTTCACGGGAACGGGAAAAAACGCATGATCACGTGATTATTACGCATGCTCACGTGATTATTTTTCCCGTCCCTTTCCCATTCCCGTGAAAAAACGGATGAGTGGAAATTCGCCTTTAATGATTAAAAACCTCTTATTTTATCTTTCCGTAAACAGTAAAAACGTTAAAATAGAAGTTTTCACATTAGTTTTCACTTATAGCAATTTACTTCCATAACCTCTTTATAGTCTTTTAATTAAATTACTAAATAGAAACGTTTTTGCTTTTATATAATTTCTGCCATATAGTTTTAAGATAAAACTTCAAACTTGTTGATAATAAAATCACCGAATATTTGTAAAGAAAATTAAACATTGAGCTTCCTGGGCTGACGTCGCGGGTTTTGAAGTGGGGGGGAAGGGGTGCAATCATCGATTTGTGAAAAAAGTCCTCTTATCAAAATTTTTCTTTGAAAAAATTAAAATTAAAATAAATAAAAAAACAGTCCTTTAGAAAAAAAGTGTGTGGGGGAGGGCTTTCTGGTCCCCCCTCAGTGTCGTCGGCCCTTGCTTCGTGATATTTTTAAAAATTAAACTTATTAAAACGTACACAAAATAAAACGGCATTTTTTGGAAACAAAAGGTCCCAAACAATTTTTTTTTTTTTTTTTTAGATCTTTTCTCAACTACGCTGAGTGCGTAAAAATGGTTTTGTAATTACATGTTGCCCCTATATAGTAAGACTGTGCCTGGATCTAAAACGTAATCAAAAGTTATAAATAGCTTTTGCAAGGCCGACGACACAGGGTAGCAAAGGGGCTTTTTTTTTCAAAAAGATCTTTTTTTTTAAGAAAAATCTATAGATAGAGGACTTTTTTCACAAACTGATGATTGTGCCCCCCTCTCCTTCAAAACCCATGTCTTCGTCCCTGTTTTGCAATGAATAAATATACAAAAAAGAAAGATTTTTTATTTTAAATAAAAAACTGTTTTATGTATAATTATTTTTAACTCTTTTTTAAACAGGCGGGAAATTTGCTAGCTTTTAGCTAGCAATATTTTTAACATATTTTTTTTTCAGAATAATTATTAGGCAAAAAAATTTTTTGAGTTTAGTCGACAAAAAACAACAGCGTCACCGTTCCCCATCCACCCCTGCTTTAAAACTCTTCGGACGGCCCTGAACTGACTAGCTTTAGATTTAGTTTAAATGAAGTTTCGCAAGTTACCAACCGTTCAAGTTACCAGCTGATGTTATTGCAAAATAACTGTAATAATAAAAAAACGGTGGCGTGCACTCATTTTTGTTCAATTAAAAAAGAAAATTCAGTAACAACCCACAGTCGTTTAGATATTAGTAAAAAGCGCTATGTTTAGGTACGCATGCGCAAGAAAATACAAAAAACTTTTGAACTTTTAAAATGGCTACGGTTCTTAACTACAGAGAATATTTTATATGGCAACAGTTCACTTGTTAATTAATTTCTGAAAAGCCAATGATATAGCCTTATTTTTAACGTAAATCAATAAAATAATACAAAAATTTCACAAAAATCTTTGCGCGCTTAAACTGTATTTTTACTTAATACTTTTTCAGTGTAAATCATAGATTTGTTTATTTATTTGAAATCAATTTTCTAAAAATTTGACTGTAGGATTTTAATAATTTTTTTTAAAACTTCAGATAAATATGTGCTATATGTATGATAGTCATAACAGTTAAAACAAATTTTTATATTGAAAAAAAGTTAAAGCAATCACCAGAAAATATCATACATATAGAACATATTTATCTGAAGTTTAAAAAAAAAAAATATTGAAATCCTACAGTCAGATTTTTAGAAAATTGATTTCAAATAAATAAACAAATCTATGATTTACACTAAAAAAATATTAAGTAAAAATACAGTTTTAGCGCGCAAAGATTTTTGTTACCTCAATTTACTTATATTTTTGTGAAATTTTTGTATTATTTTATCGATTTACGTTAAAAATAAGGCTATTTCATTGGCTTTTCAGAAATTAAACTGTTGCCATATAAAATATTCTCTGTAGTTAAGAACCGTAGCCATTTTAAAAGTTCAAAAATTTTTCGCATTTTCTTAGGCATGCGTACCTAAACATAGCGCTTGTAAAGGACCGTGAACCAGGTGATTCAGTAAAACTAATATTGAATATTTATTAAATATTATTGATATTTAATAATATTAAATTGCTTTAATATTATTAAAGCAATTTTTATAAAATATTGAAAAAATTTTAACTGAATACTTAATAAAAAAAAAGAAATTTACAAAATTTATGAAATGCTATTATAGCAATTACTTAAGTTGCTTAATGTTGGAATATAACTTAAGTAATTGTAGCATAAAACGAAGTTTTGACTAAAAACTTCATATTTTCAAAAACGTGTTTCGCCCAATTTGATTGACGTAAGGAAAAAAAGTGCAAACGCGCTATTGGTAATTTTAAATTTATCTAAAAATTATTTATTTATTGCAAAAGACTTCGCAAATGCCGTAAAAAGATACGAAAAAAAAAAAAAAAGTTTGAATAAAAAGCAACAAAGTACAATTCTAAGAGAATATTCTTAGTTAGGTTAGACAACTTCAGTTAATAATAAAATAAGACCTTCAATCTTCTGATAATATTAATACGCTAATATAATAGTAGGAATAGTCGAATTATATAGTAGTAATAGTAATAGTAGTAATAATTTAATAGTAGTAATAGTCGAATATATTTTCTAGGCTTTTCTATTTTAAACTAGTTTCTAGACTTTTCTATACGCGGTTTTTTTTTTTTTAATTTTATTTACTAACAACCCGTACTACGGGTTGCTTACTGCTAGTTAAAGTTAATAGCGTTAAGGAAGAAAATTAATTTTAATTTATCAGATTAATAAAAAAAATTTTTGAACTGATAATGCTTATTAGTTAATAATAAAGTTTATAAATAATAAACTTAATGTGCTGATACTATTGTACTAAATAATTAATTAGGTCTTATGAAACGCTACTATAAAATTTAGTTGCGTGAAGGTGAGTTTCCACTCATCCGTTTTTTCATGGGAACGGGATAGGAAAGGGAAAAATAATCACGTGAGCATGCGTAGTTTTCCTTCAGACATATTAAAACTTATACTACGCATGCCCACGTGATTATTTTTCCCGTCTCTTTCCCGTTCCCGGGATGAGTGGAAACTCACCTTTACACAAAGAGAGATTTTTACGAAATTTTATTATTTTATTTTACGAAATTTTATTAAGAACTTTTCTATAGCAAAAAGTGCAAACAAACAACTAGCAATTTTAAATTTAATTATAAATTATTTGTATCAACATGCGCCAAAAACTGACGAGAAAAGAAATAAAAATATATAATTTTTTTTTAAAAACTGTCACTATGTACAATTAAAAGAAATAATATTCTTAGTTAAATACAAAATTATTAATATATATTATCAGTTATATTATTAATAAAAATAATATATTAAATACTTTAACAAATAATATATTAAATACTTTTTTAAATTAAATACTTTAAAAAATAATATGTTAAATACTTTTTTTTTATAATAATAAAACTCAATAAACTTCAATCATTTATGAGAAAAGGATTTTCACTATGAGTAAAATGAAAGTAATCTGAATACGTCATATATAATATCTAATCAACTAAGTAGCTGGTCGTTAACAATAAAATTATTTAAGACGCTCCAAATTTGAAAGATTAAATTAATTTGAATGAAATTACAGTATATGCATTTTCCTAATTACACCGTGATTCTGGGTCGAACTGGTAAGGGAGGTTGAGATGGTTTCCCCCTCATCACGGGCCCCTTCTATGTGTGAAGGTTCTGGGCTTTACTATAAATCAAAATACACAAATAAAACACACACAAATACAAATTAATAATAAATAATTATTGTTAATATGCATCAGTTTCGTAAAGGCATTACAATAAATATGGTTATCTCTACGAATAAAATAAGAAATGTTCAATATAATATACTAAGACATCGTAAAGTGTCCTACAATTATTATTTATTCGTGGTAGAGTAGAGCAGTGCCGGATCAAGGGGGCTAGGGGGGCTAGGGCAAGTTTAGTGGCCCCCAAAAATTTTAGAGGAATTTTTTTTTTTAGTCATTTTTAGGCTCTGGCGCATAAAAAGGCCTCCAAAAATAAAAATAGACCCGGGCCACAAGAAGTCTTAGTCCGCCACTGGAGTAGAGAGTGTTAAGTTATTTTAAGTAAGAGACTAAATGATTAATTTAATAAAAAAAAGAATAAATTTTGTGTTTTTATCGAGTCATGCGTATAAATTTTTTACAAATCCAGGGCCCTGGAGAGGATAAAAATGTGGTGGTTCAAAATTTTGTTTGGGGCACCCTCAATATGATGATTATTTTATAAGGAAATGCAGAACCACAGCTGTGGAGTCGGGGTAGCGGAGTCATAATTGCGACATATTTAGCGGAGTCGGAGTCTCTAAACAAAAATCGCTACTCCGACTCCAATAGTAAAACTCGGTATTCCACGTGCATATACAAAACATTTAACCTTTAAAGAACATTTCATATACTTGGCAAAGAAAAAATGTTAAATTACAGCGTATATTTTTTAAAGAATTCAAAGAATTTTTTTAAAGTTTTGTGTCGGATTTGGAGTCAGTACTTTATTTTAACGACTCTACACCCTTGTTCAAAACGTAATAATAATTGTAATAGGAAGCACTGGCTTATAAGAAGCCAGTGAAAAATATTTAATGGGAATGAAGATTGTATAAATTAAAATATTATTTTTTTGTAGTGTTTTAGTTTTTTTGTAATTATATTAAATATATAGTGAAATATAATTGGGTTAATATAATTTTTTTTTTTATTTTCCAATAAAAAAAATATACATAAAATTTAAAAAAATTGATACTATAATATAATAAAATATATAACAATATATTATAAAACTAAAATTAAATTTTTTGATTTTTAATTTTGTGTTATTGGCTATGTTTTTCAAACAATAAAGTACAAATCGTATTTGGTTACCATAACCATATATTCATTTCAGAATAGCAATAATGTGCAGAAAATAAAGTGGTGCGACGAGGCATTTTAGAATTACTATACTTTTAAGACCAGGCGTATGGAATTATTTATTAAACGTGTCGAATAAATTGATGGAGTGAATGGTAAAAGATATGAAAATTTGCATGCACATTTTTAGAAATCCTATACCCTTTTAACAAAAATAAATTAAACCCTTTTTAAAAAAAGGGTTTAACTTATTTTTGCTAATTATTTTGATACGACAAGCTTTTGCTACGCTCTCTATGTTTACACCTTTATACTTGAACATTAAAAAATTTCATGTTCAGATATATTTTTGTTTCACTTACATTTTGTACCCGTTTAATTGTAGTCCATTAAAGGATTATTAAACTTCTTAAAATAGTTGTGTGTTATAACAGAATCGAAAAAAAGTTTAGCAACAAATCAAATCAATTATAATACGAAATAAGTTTGTTATATTTCAAGGAATTTCATAAATAGTACAAGTCGTCGGAAACGCTAGTTTTGTATAGAAGTTGAATTGTAGTATGTAGTATAGTAGTTGTATAGCAAAAATGCACGAAACGCTAGTATTGTATAGAAAATTTATTAAAATTTTACATACATACGTAATTATCTATTTAAGGTGGTACCCCAAAAATATAATAAAATGTGATTAGAACTAGAGCATACTTTTATTTTTACAACATAAATACATAATTTAAAATAATTTTTAAAGATGTTATCAAACTTGAAAATCTTTACCTCGATTACTCCAAAAAAATTGAAAATAACCGAAATTTTGTGAAGTAATTACTCAAAATTTACTTGCCATTTTAGCATGAAATTTGGAGCATTTTTTAATCATGGTAACATAATTCATTGAGAGAAAAGAAAGGAAAACAAATGAATATTTTAAAAATTATGAATGAAACACTAAAAAGTAAGCGAGCTAAACAATCCTAATATAACATAATTTCAAGATCGAAAAATAATTGAAAAAAATCGTTTCTCAACAATATGAAGAACAATCTTTAAAAATTTCAGAACTTTTGAATAATTATTTTAAAAGTTATCATAAAAATATGTAATTTCTGGAATAAATATATTAAAATTAAAACCTCCAGGCTCATGATATTTTTTTGGTTTTCTTAACTTTATTAGAGTAACTTTTTTTAAATACTTTTTAACTGTTTACATCTTCTTATTTCTTGGGGAACCATATTGTATGTATTTATATGTATATTTAATGTAAAAAACTAATTTTGTATAACGTTAAAAATATAATTTTATACAAAAATAATTTTTTTTTAAACATTTTGTTAAATTTACAAATTAGGTTAGGGGCCATCCATAAAGTACGTCACCATTTTTTAGCCAATTTTTGACAAAATGTAGCTTAAAATTTGATCTTTTAATGATAAGTTTTGTTAATCACAAATCCTTATATTCCCAAAATTAATTCTTGTAGTCAGATTGGTCTTTAAAAAAGTAGCACTTTTGCTACTTTTTTAAAACCTCTGTGTTTTTAATAAAAAAAGTCGGGTGCCCAAATATCTAAACGGATCATGAATAGGGATCCTTAAAAATTGTTTATTGGCAAAAATTTTGGATCCAGCATATTTATTTTTGAAAATATTCAAATTTTCGCTTAAGGTGCTCATATTACTTTAATCTACCCTATATATATATATATATATATATATATATATATATATATATATATATATATATATATATATATATATATATATATATATATATATATATATATATATATATATATATATATTGCGACCTCAATAAGCTTTATCAACCTTTCCTTAAGCAACCCCATTTTAGGTCGCGACCTATCCCTTTGGGCATTTGTTTTTAAAAGTTACGTTCTTAATGAATTTTAAATGCCTTTTAAACGTCTTCTAAGCATTCTTACATAAAGAACGTTTAAATGACGTTTAAAAAACGTTTAAAAGACATTTAGAACATAACTTTCAAAAACAAATGCCCGAAGGGATAGTTTAAGAAGCTTTTCTTTAATCATGCAAAAATGTATGCGACTACAACAAAAAGCATAAAAAATACTAATAGTTTAGAAAAACTCCAAATCATAAAATATTGAACAGTTTTGGAGACAAAATTCACTTTTTATTTCCATTAATGACTAAAAAACTATTTACCAGCTACTTTCTTTTTAAATTTCACTATGATCGGCTCAAAGGTAATTTACAAATCTACAGCTTAATAGTAAATAGTCGATAAATGCCGATACAAAAAAAGCAACTCAAAATTTGTTTAAAAAGTTTCTAATTGTTAAAAAGTTTTTAATTGTTTTAAAAAGTTTCTAATTGTAAAGTGCTAAACTTGTTTTTTCAAAGATGAGCTAAACCTGTAGATAATTTAATTTTCTTTGTACCTACTTTAGTAAAGCGATTGGTGTTCGAAAAGTTGACAAAACAATCTAAAATCTATTAAAAAAATTTTATCTTCAGATTTGTTAAAACCCCCATTAAATTTCAGAACTGTAAAAGCAGATTTTTATTACATCTTTAGAGCGTAATTTGTTAAATACATGTTTTTTTTTTATAAGCATGTGAAATTTTTGAAACAGGCTCGGGTATGCTTAAGCAAAAAGTTAAAAGAGGCTCAAAAATATGCTTAAACTTAAGCATATTTATAATAAAATATGCTTAAGTTTAAGCATATTTTATCGACTTTAGTACAGTATAATAAAAAATATATACTATATACTAGTGTTATCAATTAAATAATAAAATAAATAAAATTTAAAATAATGAAATCAATAAAATTTGAATTTTTTAAATGATTTATCGAGGCTCAGGAATATGTTTACGCATGCTTATTTTTTTTCCAAATCTGAGCCTCCATATGCTTATAAACGTTATGCTTACAAAAAAAAAAACATGTATTAAACTTACTTATAATAAGCAAATGATTAGTTTTACTTCACGGGTAAAAAAGGCTATTTTTTTTTAATGTTTTTAATAAATATTTTTAATTTAACAAATGATACAATATCACTTTTAAAGTTAAAGCTAAACAAAGTAATAAAGTTTAGAGCAAAAAACAACCAATACATGTAAAAATCTATTATTACAATGCATCTTTTAACAAAATAAATTTAGTGTTAAAATGTCATTCTTATTCACAAATAATCATTTGAAGTTAAATTTTAAACTGCAGAAAATGAACATTAAACTGATCTGAAAGTGAAATTTATATTAAATAAATTCAAAAAGAAACTTAAAGAATAAGTAAAATAACTTTTTATAATTTAAAAATTGATAAGAAGTATATATTTTTTTTCGGCTGTATTTACACTCGTTGAGGCCATGTGCCATATGAATGGAAAACACCCCCTCACCCTCTTTTTACCTGGCGTCCATAAGGTGGGACTTCCAGAAATTTTTTTGTTAAAAAGTGATTTATTGAAAAAGAAAATAAAGAAAGGCTATTGCTACTTAAGTGACTTATAATCTAAATGACTGTCGTTATTTAAAAAAACGTCTTTTTAACTCATCTGTTACAGACACTAACTTCATTTGTTTGTGTTTGCCGTTTACAATTTTAAAAACGTTTAGTGCCATCAAAAGTGTTTTAATGATTTGCTGCCTAAAGTTTAAGGTAAACATTATAAAATAATTATCGAGCTACACACTTTAAAACTATTGTTTATTTTACAACAGTCGATTATTAGCGTTGATTATTACTCGTTATTAAATAACAATAAATTAAAAACTTTTTTTTTTTTTTTCCTTTTTTTTTTAATTACTTCAAGTAAAAAACAAAATTTCGGATAATTACATTATTTAATATTATTTGCATTATTTTAACGACTCTCTAGGGAAAAAAAGACAAATATCATTTGCTAAAAATAAACCATCCTTAGGGAGTCGTTAATCTGTAGCAAAAAAAGTTGATTTAATTTTGTTTCTTTCAGTCATTTAACGTAGTGATTAAATTTAATTTTAAATTAATGATAAAAATATTAAAATAAAATACTTATTTTTCTGAAATAAACGGACAAAGTTTATCTTTCAATATAAATAATTTTGTTAGGATAAGATTTTGACATGAATAAAGTGATTACTTTGTTTAAGTGGTCAATATTTAAAAAATTCTTTTTTTTTTTTTGCTATGGTTGGTTGGGGATCTTTAATTTAGTGTTGCCCCTGTGACGTGGCTCAGTATTTCCGTGCTTAAACCTGGGTCTAACTTTTTAGTTTACTTTTTCTCTAAACCAAAGTACAAACAGTTTTTAAATAATATTTTTCAATAAAAAAAAATTTACTGCAGACTTTTTTGTTGTTAAATTATAAATTGTCAAAAATTATTTATGTTATTGCAATAAGTCAGATTTAAAAAATTTATATGCTGAAAGCGTACAGTACCGAAATTTTGAATATTATATTTTTACCTATTTTTAGCAAATAAATTTTTGTATTTTTAAACAAAAACTATTAGTTACAAAATAATTGTAACCAAATTTAACTTACACTTAATCTCGTTTAAAGGCATTATTTCAAAACAAATTATTATTATTCCTTTATCATAAGTAAAAACAAATAAAGCAAAAATTTATTATTTTGTATTTTGCTTTAACTGCGTTCACAATTAAAGAAAAATAAAGAAAACAAAACGCAAAATAGAATAAATTATTGATTACCCCAAAAATCTTCTTCAGTGCCACTTGCCATTTTGTTAAAAAAAAAAAAAAGTATAAATAAAAAAAAGACAATTATAGCAAAGGTCACATTTATATATAAGATCACAATTATAGTAAAGGTCATACATCAGAAAATTTATTCCATAACATGGTTCGCATATTTATTTGCAAGCGCTTGACCACTCTACATTCCTATGCTAGCTGAAACAAAAAACCGTTTTACTTGAACATCTATGTTTTAAGGGAAACGTTAAATCCAATCCGTCAAAGTGCTGTTTGAACAATTTTTAAAAATTTTAGACCCGATTACGGCATTTACAATGTTATATAAATGTTATCAAATTAATATTAAATGCAAGTATTATTAATAATAACATGATTAATAATAAATATTAAATACAAATATTATTGAATGTTATTAAAAATTGCAAAGTTCTTTTATTTTAAAGTACAACTATAATTCCGTTGGAGATCGCATCGGTCAGTAAGATATAGATTGCACTTTGAAAGATTGGATTTAGTGTTTTCCATGTGTTTAAGTGCATCTTTTTACTTTTTTGCGCATTTCGGTAAAATATTTTAGATGTTTAAAGCTAACTCAGGTTTGTAAAATGGTTCTATAGCATCGTTCCAGCACGATAAAAAATAAATAATTTTGTTATTTTAAACACATGAAAAGGTTTTTAAATTTTCCTGATGATAGAGTGTTTTATCGGTTTGATATTTTGCAAAAAATGTTTTAAAAACTTCGGTGATTTTCTCACTTTGATGTGTACACTGTAAATGCAAAAGGTTCTTCGCGGTTCTTTGCCGGTTCTTTGAAGAACCGGAAGGTTCTTGGAAAAAATTTAAGGTTCTATAAAGAACCTACGGGTTCTTAATATTCTCTAATGGTTCTCTGAAGAACCGACGGCTTATTTACGAAAAACTTCGAAGAACCTTAAATTAGGATTCTTTAAATCTTTTGTAAACGCAATTTTATTTTTCTAATCGGTCGTTATATAGGTAGACTAGTATGAATTTATAAAGAATGGTATAATAACAATAAAGGTGAGCGAAAGATACTATGACTCGAAATGATGTTTTGATTGTTCAAAAAACGAAGACCAGATATATTACTGATTTGGGGGGAAATGTAGGAGAGTGCAGCTACATCAATTGATCTATACCTGCCTTAACCCAAACCCTCAGTCAATGTAGCAGCATTCCCTTGTATGTTATCCCTAAGTTAGTCAATGTAAAAGCACTCTCCTACATTTCTCCCCAAATCAGTAATATATCTTGTCTTCGTTTTTTGAACAATCAAAACTTCATTTTGAGTCATAGTATCTTTCGCTCATCGATATATATATATATATATATATATATATATATATATATATATATATATATATATATATATATATATATATATATATATATATATATATATATATATATATATATATATATATATTTATATATATATATATATATATATATATATATATATATATATATATATATATATAAGAGGGTTCTTTGAAGAACCTCTACGGATGCTCCACGAGCGTCAACGCGAAGAACCCATAAGGGTTCTTTGAAGATCAATTCGGTTTAAAAGTGTAAGAATAAATTGAATGATTATGAAAACATTTATTTAATAAATATCAAAAGCCCTCGTGTTGTTAAAAAAAGGTTCAGCATTGACGAAGCAATATAAAAAAAAAATTTCGTGTTACATATTTCTGTTGTTTAGAAAGGTTTGTCTACCCCAAATAATATTTCCATAACATAAATAACTATTTATAAATAAAAAATATAGTTGAGTTAGGTGTTATCTAAAATTTGACAGATTTCATATAGAATACCAATATTTCTTGAGATTAATAATAATAGTTCATTTAATTTGATCCAATGATTATATTGTTTATAAAGATCATCGGAATGCAAGAACATATATTGAGAAATGATGAAAACTTCATTGAGAATGGAATTAGGAGAACTTAATTTTATCAGCATTAAAAAACTGAAATTTGTTATAGTTTCTTGATTGTTATTTGAAATAGAGTGATATTGTTACTGCAAGCATAAAATAAAGTGGCGTCGTCAGAAAACATGAGAGTAGACTCAATGTTTAATGCTTTGTTTTCTTATTTTTAGTTTTGGATGCTCCCAAAAGTCCGTACGTTCTCATCATAAAGTGCAATGGAAGAGCATTTAACTTGGAAGTTTACAGCTTTTTGCTTGCAAAAGTTGCTAATTGAGCCAGAGTTGGCGTCGAATGTGCAGTGGTTAGTTTTTAAATTTATGTTAATAATCTATACATCTGTGCAGCCATTGTGCAGTGGTTAGCACTGCATTATGGCTGCACAGATTTATAGATTATTAACATAAAATTAAAATAATAGATAACCCAAAATTGAGCTCTGCGGGACCCACACAATATTGTAAGTTTAAATGTATGAAAACCCTAGTTTAAATATTTTAATATTTAAATAATTAACTGAAAGAAAACAGTTAATAACAATTATCATAATATCATTAACTAAGTATTTATGACGATCTTGCGATGGTCTTTTTTTTTGTATTTTTCGAATAAAATCTAATACGTAAACAAGTAACGTTACTTAAGTTACGTTACTCGTTTATATCGAAAAACTCTTCAAAATTATTTCATTTAAGTTACCGCAACATCTAGAGCTAGGCCTGTAAATCGAGCCGAACGAGCCAAGCTTGCCTGGGCTCGGCTCGGCTCGTTTACATATTAAGAGTGTTCAGGCTTGACTCGAGCTCGTTTCAAACATGAGATTCTTTGTTCGAGCTTGGTTCGTTAAGGATTAGTATTGTTTGGACTCGGCTTGTTTTACATGTTACTCAAGCTCGACTGGTTTAAAACTCGAAATAATTATTGTAACCTGTTAGTTCACGACTTTACCTGATTAAATAGCAGAGTAAATAAACAAATATTCAATATATTATCACAAAACATTTAGTTGTGCAACTTGAAAAAATACCTCTCTACAAGTTAAAAAATGGCTCCTTCAACAAGATCATTGTGAAAAAAGTTTGAAAAAAAAGTTTTATATATTTACTTTTCTGTTTTGCATAATTTGTACACTCTTAAATTCATTAAAAATGGTCTAAAACATATTGGGCCTGTTGGCAAAAGACAATAGTCAATAGCAGCCTCACGTAATTAAATATTATATATATATATATATATATATATATATATATATATATACTGTATGATATTTTGTATTTGCAATAAAATACAAAAAACTCTTGTACGTATAAGCGTGCTCAATAATAAATGAATAGGATTTATTTATATTATTTAATAGAGCACTATATTAATTTATAAAAATAAAGAAAACAACTTTTTATGATACTAATAGTTTCATGCCTAAAGGCAATCATCTGTCATGTAATACAAAACAAGAAACAAAAAAAACCGTTAAAATATAAAGTTTCAGTAGAGTGTGCTCCGTCGTCAAAACAAAACAAAAACAAAAAGATAAGAAAAAACTAAAAACGGCTGCCTAATCACCCGTATCGAAATTTGAAAGGAGGAATTTGCTTTTATGTCTACATTTAGATACTAATTCATTATTTAATAAGTTATCATAGGTGTACGATATTATGAAATACTTTTTGTATAGACATAAGTTGCATCGTTTTATTGTAGGATTGTAAGATCTACATTGTTTTAAAATTTTCCATTTAATTGTCGGGTTTACTCCATTTTCTTTTAACTTCCATACTTCCTTAGACAACTCAGTATCGTTTTTATATTTTTCGATGTTAAAAGATTTTGTATGATAAGCGTATCTAAGTTTAAAAGCAGTTTCACTTACTCCAAAATACACTTTTTCAATCCCGTCTGGAATGCCTGGATATAGAGTGGCTTGATACACTATGTTATAAACGAGGCACTGTTGATTTAAAGGGCACTTGCTTTTAGTAATACAATTGCAACTTTTATCTGATTCTGGGGGGATGTTTTTCATAATATGACGGTTATGAAAGTTAACGATTGATTTAATGTTTGGCATACAACTGTAACTCACCTTTAGAGTATTTCTATTAAAAATCTTGTGGTATTTATGGCCAACTGGAAAGTGCTTGTCAATTAAATCCAAAAAGATTTTACCAATTTTTGTAGAAACATTTTTACTATATGGGGGGTTAAACCAGATAATATTGCGCTTACGGTTTTTTGGTAGAGGTTGAATGAGTTTCGGAATATAATTAAGTTTAAATTTGTAACCAGACTTTTTTAATGCATCCTAATACAAATGAGCAGAGCTTCGAAAGCTAGTGTCATTAGATGAATTAGCTGACAACCTTAATTCTATAGAACGAGGAAGTTGCTTTATTATGCTAGGAGGGTGATTGGAATCAACATGTATATAATTTAGTTCATTGATTGGTTTACAAAATGGTCTAAAAGATTGATCATTGAGGTTAAGTGTTACATCAAGGAAGTTCACAACTTTCATGTTACATTGTATAGAGATAGAAAGATTGTTATTTTTAAAAAAACTTATATTTATGTAACTTTATATTTTAACGGTTTTTTTTGTTTCTTGTTTTGTATTACATGGCTGATGATTGCCTTTAGGCATGAAACTATTAGTACCATAAAAAGTTGTTTTCTTTATTTTTATAAATTAATATATATATATATATATATATATATATATATATATATATATATATATATATATATATATATATATATATATATATATATATATATATGTATATATATATATATATATATATATATATATATATATAATATACATATATATATATATATATATATATATATATATATATATATATATATATATATATATGTATATATATATATATATATATATATATATATATATATATATATATATATATATATATATATGTATATATATATATATATATATATATATATGTATATATATATATATATATATATATATATATATATATATATATATATATATATATATATATATATGTATATATATATATATATATGTATATATATATATATATATATATATATATATATACATATATATATATATATATATATATATATATATATATATATATATATATATATATATATATATATATATATATATATATATATATATATGTATATATATATATATATATATATTCGAGCTTTAATCGAGCTTATATAAACGAGCCTATGATGTTCAAGCTCGGCTTATTTAATAAACGAGCATAATTTTTTGTTCATGCCCGGCTCGTTTACTATTCGAGCCAAACATGAACGAGCGCTTGTCGAGCCGATCACCATGCCGTTCACGAGCAAGAGCCAGGAATTACAGCCGGAAGTGCATTTAACCAGGAAGTTCACGCCTCCTTACTTACAGTGACGCGAAATATGTCCAATGCTCGTTTTGAACCTGAATCTACTGCTTATAAAGCAAGTGCTCTAACCACTGCGCCACGGCTGCATAAATTGCTTGAGTTCTAGAATAATCATATGATTTAAAAACTTTTTATTATATAGTTATACAGGAGTTATACATGCCCCCCTGTTCCCCACGGTGTCGTTGGCCCTGATACAGGAGTTATACAAGGGTGATTGGATAAATAGAATAATTTTTTATAAAATAGTAAAATTAATCACAATTTTTTGCATAACATATGAATATATTTTTTATAACATATGTTACAAAAAATATAATTTTTTTGTAACATGTTTTCAATAAATAAGACAATATATTCTCAATGGTTAAGACAAATATACCTTATATGTTTTCAATGGATAAGACAAATATATCTATTATGTTTTCATTTTGAAGCTTCTTTTTAAAAAAATTTAAAAAAGTGTAAAACTTGCGATATTAATAATAGGTAATATTATTCAAAAATTTGCTGCTGAAATTTACTTATTTTTTATAGTTTTCTTATAACTAATAAAGAAATCAGGGAGAGTAGTTATGTTTCTGAAAAAAAGTTATTTTTAGTTCTCCTTAATGAAACAAACGTTAAACTTTTTTGGTGGTAACATCGATGAAGCTTTTTTGAAACATTTCAGTATGTTAAAAAAACTTGTATATTGAAATTTCACTTTAATGAAATTTTATTTATTATTAAATTATTGAAAAAAATATTTTGTGGTAGCTTTAAAGAAACTCTTGTTGCTGTAGCTTTAAATAAATGAAATAATTTTGATCGACTTTTTTAATCAAATAATAAATTCAGTGTGCATCATGCGTGTAATTTTAGCAACCCAATGGAGCTAATTATTTTTATTTAGCTTTTCTTTAAAAATTGGATTTGTTTGAAAATATTCACAAAAGATAGTCTAATTTGGAAATGCTTTCAAATGCTATTTTCTCTAATCTAAGGTTAGAAATATAGCAACAGTTTAAATTATTGAATTTTATTTTTTCGAAAAAGTTATTAAAAAAATTTTATAGTTAAAGGCAACTGCGTTTTTTTAAATTTTTAAAACAATCTTACCATTATTATATCGTCACGATAATTTCATAATTGTTTAATTCATTTTTTAGGGGGGTTAAAATGTATAGTTCTGCCAAGGCAAAAGGAAGCAAGTTTAATGTTAGAGATATAAAAATATCAAAATTAAATTTAAAATAAAAATCTCTAAAATTAGAGATATATATATTTTTTAATCTAATTAGCAAGTCCTATAAAATGGTGTAGAAAAATTAGTATGATTTATACTAACTGTTAAGAATGGTTTTTCCGTTTTTTACGTCTCATGGACTTAGCCTCGGCAGGGCGATATATGACCAACCCTCTATTTTTAAGCCAATCAGAAAATAACTATTTTCATTTGTTTCATTGTGATGTAAGAGAAAACAAAGCCATTTTTTTTTTTCTTTTTTTTTTAGGTTTATCAAGATGTGAAAAATGATTAAGGCGATTGTGAAATGATTGTTAGTATATCTCAAGTCTAAAAACGCTGTCTATTCTTTAAGTAAACTATAACCTCAAATCATTAACGTGTTTAAAAGCACGTTGATTAACTTTGAAATAACAAGAATGTTTATAATAGAGTTTAGAGGTGATATAATGAAATGAAGTAATCCCTTTACATTTTAATAAATCCAACAAAGAGAAAATTGTTTACAACCAATAAAGACGAGGCACAAGTTTTACGTCATGCTTAGTTCATGTTTACTTAAAAATTTAATGAATGAAATCTTATTGCAAAAATTACAAAAGTAATTGTTATTGTTTTAAAAGCACATAAAACTGAAACTAAAGTATTTTGTGTCATTAAAAAAACGACGTTTTAATAAAAATAAACATGATTTTCTTAAAGTTCACAACGTTATGCGTTTTTACAGTGTTGATTTTAACTAAAAAATGCTTTAGCGATGATTTGTTTTCTACTTTGTGCTCAAAAATATTTTTTAAACAACCACAAAATGAAGATGTATTATTTTATAAGGAAGTTATCAATGGCGTATATATCAAGACAGATAAAGTTATTGATAATTTTCCTCTCTACCTCAACGAAAGAGGTAACATCTATTTCCAATATTCACAAACAAACAATGTGTTCTTTTTTAGTAAACCGTCCCCAGCTAAAAATATCTATTTAGGATTAGGAGCAGACGCAGACAAAATAAAAATGGCTAACCCAAAAATCTGGACCAAAAATGCAAATAGATACAACGTTTTTGGAGGTGTGGTGAAGAAATGGTTTCAATGGAATCAAAAATACATTTATTTAAAAGAAGATTTACAAGTCGAGTGCTGGAATTTTACGGACTGTCAATTTCGAGACTTAACTTTTAATTATAATTTACCTGGTTATAATAATCCAATAGATGATTACTTCTTACCTCTTGAAAACACATATGTTTTTAATAGACAAATTTATAAACATTCAAATTTTAATGTAACAAAGTGGTATCTTTATTATTTTAATTCGTATTGGAATATTGGACCAAATTATACGTCAAATATGGTTAATTGGTACGTAATTGATCATGCATTAAAACCAGAGTTTATTACAAACACATGGTATAAATATAACGGTATTAAATCAACTTTTGAGCAACAAGTTGGTGTAACTCTTCAGTGTCGAGGTTTAAATAAACCGTGTAGTAAAGATCGATGTATAAACAATGGCACATGCAGTGTCAATCAAATAAATAGGACTACTTGTACATGTCTGTTTAACTACAATGGCGATGACTGCAGCCAAAAGAGTTTTGGGTGTAAAAATGATGAAGATGTAATTATAGAAGCTGGATCATTAGTACCCTACATTTGCTTATCTGGTACCAATGAAGTTTACGATGTTTTGTGTAAAAAAAGCAGTTCCGGAGAGTATGTTTGGACAAGCAACAAGAAATGCACAGTTCTAACTACTACAAAATCTACCACTATTACTACTACAACTGAAAAAATACCGAAGATTTTATTTAATGCAGACAAATATTATTGGATCTATATTTTAGCTATAACATTGGCTGCTGTCACTCCAATTTTAGGCCCCTTGATTGTTTGGAGTTATAGAGACGATTCCAACTATTTTAGGATACTTTCATTATGGCTGTATTTTAGTAAGTTAAATTTTTAATCATAATTTCATTATGGCTGTATTTTAGTAAGTTAAATTTCGTATTATATAATATAAGTTTCATATTTTTATATTTTTTATATATATATATGTATATATATATATATGTATATATATATATATATATATATATATATATATATATATATATATATATATATATATATATATATATATATATATATATATATATACATATATATATATATTTATATATATTTATATATATTTATAATATTTAGACTAAAAATGTAAAAAATATAACATTAAAAATATGCTTTGATATATCTACATATATACACATACCTCTCTTTATTCCTATAAAATTTATCAGCTCATTAAAGTAATATTTTTTAGGTATGGCGATACTAATTTTCCTCAAGGTTCTTATATCTACTTTTAATCTTTATACTTATGGACCAAAGTTGTTTTCAACTATTGATACTATTGCAGTAATTTCGATACCAATTTTTTACTTGTACATTTTGATAGAAGCGCAATTTTGCAATGAGAAAAAATATCTTGATAGCACATACGATGGTGATGAAATCGATAGTTACTTAAATATGATCTACGAAAAAGAGCCTCTCATTTTTATAATTATTGAGTGCTACCATTATGAAACTAGAACTCGTACTATTACTTATACGGATGCTAATGGTAATTTACAGAGCAGAGTGGAAACATATCAGGAAAAGGTTGTTTCACACACTGACGCATTAAATTTTAGTTTTAGAACTTGGAGAGATGTATCCGATCGAAGTCAAGTTCCCAGTGCTCATGCCAGAGTTACGCGCATAAAACTAACAAAAATATTTACTTTTCGCGATGAACAAACATCTAAAGAATTTTCAAAAGTTGAATCAAACTTTATTAAAGAAAATAAAAATCGCGATACACACATCAACTATTATACTGAAATCAATATACATGGATTTAAAGAACGTATAATGGGTGTTAATAGTAACCGTCCGTTTTGGTTAAACAAAGTTTGCTTTCAACTCGCACACTTTTTGACGTTATCGTGGCCGTTTAGATGGCTACTAAACTGCAGTACTCAAAAAGTCGATCATTGTATAGTTAAAGAAATTTCTATTATCGAAAATAATGAAACGCTACCTACTGCACCAACCATACTTGAACAAGCTAATTATTCTGAACACACCCCCTTCATTGCTGAACAAATAGAATTAAAGTTAAACCCGCTTACGTCTACCGCTGATTTTTGCCCTTACCCTGTTCCACCCTATCCTGATGTACCTCCTCCACCTTACAGTGGTCCCTTACATTGAAAATAAAATGACATTTTTTTGTACAACTTCTTGTTAGGATTATTTATAAACTAGATTATATTTACCACTGATTACTTTTTATATATTTAAACCAATTTAAATAAATATTATTTCTATGAAATGAAAAAAAAAAAATTAATATATATTTTTAACAACCTTTATATGCAGCTATTAACATGCTTTTTATTAAATTACTGTAAATTATTGCTAAAACTTGTAGTCAATTTTTTTTTTGTTCATATAAATATAAAATAATAGCACTTGAAGGTTAAATTCCACTTTAACCTTCAAGTGCTGTAAATAAAATAAGATCATTTACAGTACTTGGAGGTTAAAATCTGGCGGTCTTTTAACCACAAGGGTAAATGACCGCCGTCTCACACAAATAAAACTTTTTTTATTCAAGAGTATTTGATTTTTAACAAAACAAAAGAGTTTTTTTAAATTTGAACAAAGCTCGGTGTAGTTAAGGCACTTTTAAAATATTATAGCGTCTGTATGACATTTTGTTGGTTATAACATATTTCCGTGAAATGGTCTGGTCTGTGAATTATGAAAAGACAAAAAAAATTAAAATAATAAATTTTGCGGTATCATAAAATTAAAATGTTTGTAGCGAAAAAACCCAGACCGTGGATTTTTTTTTTTTTTTTAAATCATCTTAAAATCACAATCGCTCGTCCAAATTTAAATAAGATTTTATATTAATACGTTTTTTAGGTGAAATGAACATTATAGTTTAACAATATGATCTGTTCTGATTGTTTAATATTTTATATTTTTTCATAATTATTAGCTCTTTCTTGGTCGGAATTCCAGTATTTTTTGTGAAAATTGATAAAAATCACAATATTGTGTTTTGACAACTATATATAGTTAATATAAGTCAGAACCGATTAGAACTAGGATCAGTAGTAAATTAACTTTTTAAAAAGATTTTAACTAAATTCATGTTAATGTCAATGAGCGAAATTGATCTAAAGACTCCAAAATAGTGTTCTTTAGATACATTATTACAGGTAGTAAAAAGATTTTGAAAATTATATATAAAAAAGAAAATTTTCTTTAAATATTATAAAAACCTTAAGCAAAAAAAATTATAACATTTAAAGATCTTGATTGGGCATAATATGCTGACAAAACCATGCTAATCCCAAATAAAAGTATTCAAATATTATGTAAATCGCCTTAACTACACCGAGAGTGCTAAGAGCCTTAAATTAGGCAAAGGGATAAAATTAAAGATGATCTCTACCATTTGAACAATTTAGATGCATCACACAAAAAAACTTTTATTTAAAAGAAGTTGTTCTATAAAAATAGAAAAGATAAAAATAGAAAATTGGGGAAAAAGTATAAGAGTCACAAGTAAGGAAACGGATAAAAATGAGGAGGCCTAAGTCCATTTAAGCATGTTAGGGAACCATTACAAAAACAATTTGTAAACTAAATTTTGTATAATTTAAATAAAATTTAAAATAACAAAAACATTTGAAAATATTTACAATAGTATTGTATATATGGTATTTAATCTAATTTTTATTCTGCTCTTGAACTTTAGAAAAGTATTCTTCTTTTTGACAAAATTTTGCAGATGAGTGTAAGTTAGCATTTGCTAAATTAAGTAAGTTCTTCCTACCTATCAAAGATTTTTATAATCCAAGATTTCTCGACAAACTACAGTCAGTTTACTAAACAGTTTGAAGGCTTCATTCGAAAGTTAAACACAGAAAGATTTGGAATATATATGATCACTTTGATTCATGCTTGTAAAACATATATATATATATATATATATATATATATATATATATATATATATATATATATATATATATATATATATATATATATATATATATATATATATATATATATATATATATATATATATATATATATATATACACACACACTGAGGCATATTCGTTTAGACCCATCAATTTTTTTCTCTTTATCTTAATTTTTTTCTATGAATTGTCAACTGATCGATCAGTTGACAATTCATAGAAAAAAATTAAGATAAAGAGAAAAAAATTATGCATATATGCATGCAAGTTATTATCAAAATAATTATTGTGTTGTGGGCTAATAAAAATCACAAAAAAAATTTTCTATGTGTCTTTATTAACATAAGAGTATGCTTGATATACAAAAGTACATTCTTTAATTGGAATATATCTATAGACGCAGTCATATTTTTGACATTAAAAGATGGAAATTAGTAATGCGTATGTCCTCCATTACACTGGATCACCTCAAAAATTCTGCCTTTCATTGACTCCACTAGTCTTTGAAGTGTAGTTTGATCCAACTCGGACCATGTTTTAAGGATTTTACACTTTAACTCAGTAACAGTTTTAAATTGGTTTCCGGCTGCTTTAGCATCATAAACTTTTCTTGCTAGCATTCCCCACACGTTCTCAATTGGATTTAAGTCCGGGCTACAAGCTGGCCATTCGAGAACCGGGATGTTGTGGTCTTTAAACCATTTCATAAAATGCCTAGATGTGTGAATTGCAGCATTATTTTGCTGAAATATGGCATTATCGTCCATGTTTTCATCCATATAAGTTATGAGAACATCATCCAACGTTTCTGTATACTTTATCGAGTTCATTTTAGGTAAGCCACAACACAGAGTCAATTTTCCTGAATAAGAAAATCTACCCCAAACCAATAAGCTTCCTCCACCATAATTTCGTTTTGTTTGTGGGTCATTTACTCCTTTTAGATCATGCCAATAACAACTGTAAGAGTCCGAACCATCTAAATTGAACTTTTTTTCATCTGAAAATATTACATTTTGCCACTCATGAGTCCAATGCATATGGTTTTTAGCAAACTGTAATCTAGCAATTTTATAGTGTTTTTTTAACATTGGTTTTTGGTGTGGTTTCTTCCACTTTACGTTTCGTGTTGTACGTAGAATATGTGCAACATGTTTATTGGTGACAGGCAATAATAATTTATACTTTATTTGTGTTGCATTCAATTTATTTTTGGTTGCTTTGAAGCGAATTCGATTAATTTGCCGATTTGTTAATACTTTGTTGCCGTTTGTTGCTTTTTTTACACCGTAATTGTCACCTTTTGCAATGTAGTTTCGTACAACATGGTCAGATCTTCCAATTTTTCTTGCTATTTCTCGTATAGAAAGTTCTGGTAAGATTTCTGTGCCACGATATAAATTAATTTTTATTTTTTCAGCATCTGTCAAATACTTTCCTTTAGGCATTTTGTAAAATGCGATAAAAATGATACTGGCACAGCAAAAGATCAAATTACACTAAAATTTATCAATTTATTTGTGTAAAAGTGATTAAAAATCAATAATTACCGTTAATAAACTGATTGCGTCTATAGATGTATTCCAATTAAAAAATGTGCTTTTGTATATCAAACATACTCTCATGTTAATAAAGACACATAGAAAAAATTTTGTTTTTATTAGCCCACAACACAACAATTATTTTGATAAAAACTTGCATGCATATCAGTTGACAATTCATAGAAAAAAATTAAGATAAAGAGAAAAAAATTTAACGTCTAAACGAATATGCCTCAGTGTATATATATATATATATATATATATATATATATATATATATATATATATATATATATATATATATATATATATACAGGGGTGGGACCGCAAAATGTGAACGTTTTTGTTTTATTATAACTATTTTCTCGTTAGATGTAGTTGAGTTTAGTTGATAAAAAACGAAAGACAAAGTACTAATGAATATGTAAACAAAGTAAAATATAATATGTAAAAAAACAAAAATTGAACATTTAAAATAGTTCATATTTAACAGAAAATTAATTATTACAATCAGAAAAGTGTTCACATTTTGCGGTCCCACCCCTGTATTATATATATATATATATATATATATATATATATATATATATATATATATATATATATATATATATATATATATATATATATATATATATATATATATATATATATATATATATATATATATGTATATATATATATATATATATATATATATATATATATATATATATATATATATTTATATATATGTATATATATATATATATATATATATATATATATATATATATATATATATATATATTAAATATAAAAATGAATATTGAAGAGCATTCTATTTTCTTTCAAATAAATTTATTTATAAAAAAAATTACTTGAGGTGCTAGTTATATATATTTTTTTGACATCTCATAATTTAAAATAATTAGTTCGGCCAAAATAAACAATCTACTCAATTATTTTAAACTTCCTCCAAAATTTTATCTCTCTATATTTTATCTTAAATTTTTGCACTTATTTGCAAATATTTATATTTATTTGAGAAATAATAAATTACAATATTTCAGCAACAAAACGAACAAATTGACTGTAAAAATTTTTGATTAATGAACAAAACATCTTCATGAGAGAAACTGAAAATAATTTTTACACAACGCATGGCACTTTTAGTAGAATAACTAGCCGGTATTAAAGATACAATATAAGTCAAAATATTCCATGTCCAGGGAGACTCAGCATTTAAAATAAAAGAAATACACGTTCACTTATTCGCATAGTAAAAAAAACTTGAGGTTTAGCATCTACTGATCTCAGTTGAAAAAGAATTAAGTTTCTGGTGATGTTGCAAGTGCTCAAACAATTAGAAGAGTACTACAAAAACACAATAACTTGTGGCGAGCTGCTGAAAAAACCGCGTCTATTAATAAAACATCAAAAAACAAGAAAAAACTGGTGCTTAGCTCATAAAATTTGGTATATAAACATGTGACTCAATGTTCTTTTTAGATATGAAATAAACTTTGAAGTTGATTTAAGGAAAAATCAAGTAATGCTGAGAAGAAAGCCGCATGAAAAAGTGAACCCAAATGTTTTACGTATAGAATAAAATATGGTGGTGGTAGTATAGGCATCTGGGCCTGTAGGAACTATGAAGGTATCAGTTGTTTCAAAATATCTTATGGAAGGCTCGATTCTAAAAGCTATTTAGACATATTGGGTAATTATTTAACATCTTCTATTGACTTTTTCTCAAAAGACATGGGAATCTTCAAACAAGATAATGCTCCATACTGCTAAGATTTGCAGCAATATTTTGAAGAAAACAACCTTAAAATCATGTCTTGGCCTGCCAATAATCCAGATCTCAATTGCATAGAATATTGTGGCCTGGGTTAAACCACAATCTTGGTAAAAATGAAATAAAAGATCTGGACCAGCTGAAAGAATTAGTAACAAAATTACTGAATGGTGCTCTAAAATAGATTACTCAAAACTTAGTGAGCTCTATGCTGAAACATATTAACGAATGCTTAATAGTAAAAGGATTGTCAACAAAATATTGATTCTTATTTTTTTTTTTATGCTTTGTAAGTATTTTTTAATTAAGTTTTGTTATTTTATTTTTGTGGTTTATTTATTTTGGCAACAATTTTTTTTTTGATACAAATGAACAACTGTTTAAATTTCAGTATTTTAGTTATTAACTTTTTAAATTTTTATTATTTTATAATAAGTTTATATTGTGAGTATTTGATTTATTTCAATAAAAAAACTTAGAGAAAAATCATTTTTAGTTTGTTCAAATTAATTTCAAACTTATATTCATACTAAAATAACACGATGGATTGTTATTAATGACCATTACTGTATATACGTATATAACAATAATTATATATGTATTCCATAAAACAGAGTGCTTAATGTTCTCAAAAAAACAGAGGAATAAATTAGTAGATACCATAGATAGTAGATAAATAGTAGTATTCGATATGTTCATACATTTACATGTATATCGATGTATATTTAAGAATGCTTAATTTATTTATATTGCTACTGTTATTATAACCATATCAATAACTAATTAACAGATTTAAAAACAAACACATTTGGAAAATATGTTTGTTTTAAATCACACCAGAATTTTGTAAAACATTAGTGCATAGTATGCCAAGAAGAATACAAGTAGTTCTTGATAATAAGGGACATCCAACTAAATATTGAAATACATTTAAACCGTATTTTTGCTATAATTTGTTGCTATAATTACTATTTTATTGAATTTTAAAATTAATGATTCTTTTTAGCTATTTATTTTATATTTTACAATTCAAAACTTTAGTTAATTTGTCTGACCGGCCTTAATTTTCTGGCCACTACTGTATAACTATTATTCTAAACTATGTGAATTTTCAACATATTACAAAACTAGACGAGAGATTGATTACTTTGATCATTTGTTGTAGAATTTCATTCAATTTTCTTTTTTGGTCTGGTATTGCTAGACAAATTCAAAATCGATTCTTTCTATGACTGCTTTACTTTGAGATAAAAATTCATAAATATTTAATTGGCACTTTAATTCGTTACGTTTTAGTTTTATTTCTTTTTCTTTTCTTTTTTTAATTATCATATTTTTCTATAAAGATAATTAAAAAAATAAATAAATAAAAAAGAATTTTTATTAAAAAAAATTTAAAAAAAATGGCTACGTTTTTCCATGTTAATCCTATTTCCCCGCCTGGAGGCCTTCTAGGCCTCTATCATAGGCAGGGGAATAGAGGCCTTCTAGGCCTTAAATTTTTTGATCAAAAATCTTTTAGATCTTTTAGACTTAAAACATTTAAATTTTTAAAAATATTTAACACTTGAATGAAAAAGTATGATGAAAAAAAAAAAAGGAAAGAAAAAAAATTTGATATACTAATAACAACAATTTGTTAAGATCTGGATCATTTTCTTTGGAATTGAATCCTGCCTCGAGTCTAAACATGATCAATGCATCTTCAAAATTATTTTTCCATTTTTTTACCTTGGATAAAAGACATACTTGATTTATTTGAAACTGCGAAGATTTTGTTTTGCTATCGTCATATTATTTGCAATGCACTAATCTACATTTTTTTGAAAATATTGAAATAATATTGGCCAATATTGCCAATGTCTTGCAATGGATTGGCAATATATTGGGCAATGATATTGCAATATTGACAATAAAGTTGTAATTATATTGGCCAATATCTTACAATGGATTGGCAATATATTGGGCAATAATATCACAATATTTACAATAAAAGTTACACGGGTGACAATATAGTGACGTCTTTTCATACTTAAAAAATGTTTTGTTTCTTTTAGAAACATTTGACCCTAAGTTTAAGATGAAAATAGTATATGTTTAACAAGACAAAACATTTAAAGCACAGTCGTGACAAAGAAATATAGACAAAGTAGCAACAATACTAAACATTTATTATAGAAAACACAAAAACACAAAAACACAAAAACACAAAAACATCAAAGTAAAATATAAATACTAAAGTTTAATTTAATTTTATTTAGAAGCTTACATTATGTCGTGTCGAATCCAAAATAATAGTTCTTATTTTATATATGTCTTTGCTTGTGGATTTATATATACTAAATAACGGTCGTTTTAAGAAAAAATATATTAAATTAGTCTAATTAATAAAGTCTTTTACTCATAAATAACTTTTATATTTGCCACGGGTATCTTGTGTGGCCAGACAGGTTTGCTGAGCGCATGCAAGCAATGGCTAACATGGGCCGAGCAAACCTACCTGGCCGCACTTACACTGCACTGATAAGTCGTTACACTGCAATGAAAGCATGCTTGTAACTTCAGTTACGTAACTAATATTAGGTAATCAATTTTATGATTTTATGTACAATCATAAAATTGATTACCTAATATTAGTTGCAACAACATTACAATAATATTGCAATAATATTGTAATATTTTTGCAACGATTTTGCTATTGCTTATAAACTAGGGTTGTTAACCGGAGGATTTCGTGCAATTCCGGAAAAACAACATTCTTTCGTAAGGAGATTGAGAACGAGGAATTACATTTTTTGGTACCAAATGTTGCAAAACATTTAAAATCGCCGATGTTCATTTCGCAAAAGCTACTTCCGAAATTTAGCATTTCGCAAGTTGACATACGAAACAAAACTATTTTCCAACATATGAAAGTAGCGCTTTCGGAAGTCGCACTTGCGAAACAAACATTTTCGCCAAACGACGTTTTGAAGTCTATAAAGAAAATTTGTTTGCCAAACTGATTTTAGTTGTAAAAATTAACATCTTTAAATCTTAAAATGTTTATTAAGAATTTTTATTCTCAGTATAATAACATATCAAACTTTTATGGTTTTATTTTTAGAAATATTGATAAAAAATAAAATTTCTTTCGAAACGAAAGTATTTTGCATCACAACATACGAAAGAGTTCTTAACGGAAATAAACTTACGAAACGTGCCATAATAAATATATATAATGATGTTTTTTGAACTCATTACCCAGCAAACAATAGACGTCTTTTAGACCGTCTAAAATTGGTCTAATTTGTATCTATTGCCGATACGTATATTTTAGACGTATATTAGAGATCAAAAAGACGTCTGATTCTAGAGATACTATTTTTGCTCTGTTTTAGATGCATATTAGATGCATAAAATAGATCGTGCATAGATAATTTTTTTTTCATCTAAACTTAGATGTCTTTAAGATGTCTTATATAGATTTGTTAAAAAACAAGAAAAAAATATCAACTAATTTTACGGAGCGACAATTAAATGCTTAAACTTATTACGAAAAAAGCATGAAGATTTTAACCTATTGAAAACATTAATGCCAAAGCGTTTGACTCTGTACCTCACAACAGACTTTTGTTAAAATTAAGATCTTTCGGAATAAACGGCAAACTCCTACAATGGATTAAATCTTTTTTAGTGGGCAGAAAGCAACGCGTTACAATTAACAATACCAGCTCTGCATGGGTTGATGTTCTCAGTGGTGTTCCTCAAGGTTCTGTTCTCGGCCCGCTCCTCTTCATTCTCTACACAAATGATCTCGCAAAACTCACTGAAACTTCTGAGATATTTGCCGATGATACTAAACTTTTTTCTAAAACCTTATCGCAATCTAATTTTGTTGATCTGCAGGATCGTCTACGCTTGGTATACGAGTGGTCAAACACTTGGTTACTTAAGCTAAACACTTCAAAATGCTGCGTCATTCATTACGGTCGAAACAACCCCCATTACAATACAAGCTCTACTAAAGAACGTGATTTAGGAGTCATTTTTACATCTAACCTCAAGTGGAGCGCTCATATTCAAACAGTTGTCTCTAAGTCCTTACAAATTCTCTGTATGCTGAAAAAGACATTCACTTTCATTGATGAAAAAATGGCTCTCAAATTATATAAAGTATTTATAAGACCACATCTTGAATATGGAGTGTCCATTTGGGCTCCTTTTTTAAAAGCTGATATGGCTTTGGTTGAATCTGTTCAACGCAAAGCTACAAAATGGGCTTACAGCTTGAGGCATCTTCAATACTGCGAAAGGCTAAAAAGATTAAACCTACCATCACTTGAGTTTCGACGCCTTCGATGCGATTTAATCCAAATTTTTAAATTAATACATCGTTTTGATATAGTTAATGATAAATATCTACCAAAATATATTAACTCCGTGTCTCGTGGTCACCATTCTAAAATAAGGCGTGAGTATGTTCTAAACTGTCTTCCAAGATATAATCATTTGTATAATAGATCAGCAAAATACTGGAACAATCTACCAGAGCAAATAACTTTGTACTCCACTGTACTTTCTTTCAAAAATAGACTAGACTCCTGGTTGTGGAAAAAGTTTGGAACAAATATTTATAAAACTGGTTGTTTATAGTGGGGTGTTTCCCCTGCTCGCTGTATGTGTACATTCTATGTAAATTTACGGCTACAACTATAATAATAATAATAATCAATTAATGATTATTTCTTTTAATAAATTTTAAATAATAAAATAACATGCTATAAAATGCACAAAATATTTCGATGATTTGATGCTTAGCATGTTTGCTAAAATCCTTGTGATTTGAAATTTATTTTGCAGAAATATTACAAAATTAATATTTTCAAGTTGATATTTTTATTTCTAGAATAAAAGATAATGTAATTAAAATATATGTATATATATATATACATATATATATATATATATATATATATATATATATATATATATATATATATATATATATATATATATATATATATATATATATATATATATATATATATATATATATATATATATATATATATGTATATATATATATATATATATATATATATATATATATATATATATGTATATATATATATATATATATATATATATATATATATATATATATATATATATATATATATATATATATATATATATATATATATATATATATATATATATATATATATATTATATATATATATATATATATATATATATATATATATATATATATATATATATATATATGTATATATATATATATATATATATATATATATATATATATATATATATATATATATATATATATATATATATATATATATATATATATATATATATATATATATATATATATATATATATATATATATATATATATATATATATATATATTGTTGACAAAAGGTTGTTTTTCAGTGATTGATTATAGTTTTTTTTTGGGACAATACATTTGTTGGTGTATTATACCAACAAATTTATTGTCCCAAAAAAAAACTATAATCATGCACTGAAAAACAACGCAGTGGATAGCCTACCGAAAGTCGGTAGCGGAAAAATAAAAATTATCCTACCGAAAGTTTTTTTTTATTATTTGAGAAATATCACGTGTCACAATAAAATTGCTATATATATATACTTTTAACTTCTATAGTTGCTTTGATCAGTAGTGTATCGGATACAAGCATGGCACCGCACGCAGGCGCTCCGGGTTCGAAACATTCGGTAAGCGAAAGATACTATGACTCAAAATGATGTTTTGATTTTTTTAAAAAACGAAGACCAGATATATTACTGATTTGAGGAGAAATGTAGGAGAGTGCTGCTACATCGATTGATCTATACCTGTCCTAACCCAAACCCTCAGCCGATGTAGCAGCATTCCCTTGCATGTTATCCCTAAATTAGTCAATGTAGAAGCACTCTCCTACATTTCTCCCCAATTCAGTAATATATCTGGTCTTCGTTTTTAAAAAAATCAAAACCTCATTTTGAGTCATAGTATCTTTCGCTTACCGAAACATTCATAGGAATGTTTTTTACATTTTAAGTGTTTTTTTCAATATTTTTTAGGTTTTATTACGCTTATTAATTGAATAAATTATTTAGGGATATACGCTGGGAATAGCACAATGCATTAATAGACGCAATGGAGTGTTTATACACTGACTGATTTAGGGATAGGCACCGAGGAATGTACATGCATTTACTAATTTAGGGATAGGCGCAGTGAAGAGCACATACATTTACTAATATAGGGATAGGCGCTGTGTAGTGTACATGCATAGACTGGGGGTTTTGGTATGGGGTGGCAGTCATTTCTATTTATTTAATGGAAAATCCTATTTAATTTTTTTACATTTTTTACGTTTTTGTTTTTTAAAAATAATATCTTAAATTATCTTCATTTTACGGTATAACAAATATTGTTTGTTTTGACATGTGATATTGTCAACCAATAAAAAAAACTTTCGGTAGGATAATTTTTATTTTTCCGCTACCGACTTTCGGTAGGCTATCCACGGCCGAAAAACAACCTTTTGTCAACAAAAGAATGGCACAAATTTCCATTGATAAAGTGTAAGATAACAGATAGTCAGTATCTAACTTGTTTTGTATTTTTTTTAAAGGTAACTTAATTACTTTTTTGTAGCAAAATGTTTTATAATTAGATTCATTTTCATGTTGTGAAGAATACAACTTTCTACATCAGATGAGATATATGTTAAAAAAAGCATTAAAAATAAGAATAACAAATCATACCGCTCTTCATTGCCAGAACCTCCGCCACCTATTATGAATAAGCCCAACGCTAAAAATATAACATAAATATCATAATTTTTTCTTAATGGTTTATAAACTGAAATAAATTCTTGTTTAATTTGATCTGAATAATATCTATCTAGCTATTAGTCTTTTTTATGTATTACTAAGATTTTCTTTTTATTTTAACTATTTGGGTGTCCTATTATATGTAATGTTGTTATATTGGTTACATATATTTATATCATTGACAACATTCTATTGTATTAAATAATCCTTTAATCAACTTGATATGAAAATTGAAAATTGATTGAAAGCATGCTGAAGTTGTTTGAATTCAGAAATTGAAAGAGTACAAAATTGGTTGAAAGATTAAATTAAATAACAGGTATGGTGGAGGAATTATTTATAGTTCTAATTATAATTATTTCTTTTGAATAGAGTTGTTATCAGATTCAAAGATTGAAGAAGATAATTTTTCTTCACAGTTTATTGATGAACACCAAGCAAAGTTCACATTGTCAAAGAGTTTTAAGTTTTAATGTAAGTAATTTTGGTTTTTACACCAATGAATGTTAATGTGGAGGTCTTTTTTATCAATTTGTTTTTGTATTAAAATAATTGTAAAAGATAGGTATAAAAGAATAGAAATGGATTATTTATAATATTGTGATCCGATAAATCATGTGTGTAGCATTTTATCTTTAGTAGTTAAGCAAAATTCTTTAATATCGTAGCCTTTTACAGGATAAAGTTTTAGCTGATTTAAAAAGTAGGTTTTCCAAAATATTATGGCAACTTCTGTGATGGAGTAATAAAAAAACTTACATGTATTTTTGAAATTTTGGTTTAAGTTACTCAAGCATAATTTGAATTTTAAAGTTCTTATTTCATTGTTTTGCTATTTGGTTTTATGAGCTAAATATGTTAATCAATCTTTTTATTCTTGTTTGTAGAGATGCAAAATGTTATTCTCAAGGAGCTTGCAGAAATAAAAGTTCTTTTAAAAGAAGTTATAGAAATTAAGTTTCAGGCTACTGGGGTGAAGTTGCTAGAATCGGTGGACAAAGTGGTTACACTGGATAATAAACTAAAAGATAAAACCGAGTATACTAATTTGATAGTTTTAAAAAAGATTGGTGGTGGAAAGCCAAGAGAACATGTTTTTTGATAATGTTTTTATTAATTATTAGAAATATGATTAAAAGGGACCAAAAGCAATTCTTTTTGACCGTTATTTGTTATGGATTTACTTTTAACATGACAATTTGATAAACTCGGGAAGTTCGCTGTAGGTGTTTAAGTTTGTTTGTGTGCTAAAGTAAGTGTAATGCTAAACCTTGTTTAGCATTTTATTTTCAAATTTAATGCTTTTACCTTTCATAATTTTAAGCATTCATTTATTAAAATATATTTTAATTTATTACATATATTAAAAAAAAATCTTTATATGTTTCAGTTTATTGTTAAAATATTTATCAGGTTATTTTTGAATCAGTTACAGTCCAAATTAAATCGAAAAGGAAATGGGGAAAAGATAAGCTTAGAAAATCTAGTAAATATATGGAGTGTTTTACGAGGTATAGTTTTGATAGTATTTACAAAACTGATATCTGTATTAAAAAGATATACTTCGTTTTTTTTGTGTCATGCTAGAATTTTTGTATCCATAATAAAAGTTCCTTTATTTTTTTCATAAAAAAATTGTTGTTTATTATTGTATCTGGTTGAGATACAAATCTTCTTGTTTATATATATATATATATATATATATATATATATATATATATATATATATATATATATATATATATATATATATATATATATATATATATATATATATATGTATATATATATATATATATATATATATATATACATGTATATATGTGTATATATATATATATATATTATATATATATATATATATATATATATATATATATATATATATATATATATATATATATATATATATAATAGATTTATATATACATAATACATACATACATATAATACATGTACATATACATAATACATACATACATATAATACATGTGCATATACATAATACATACATACATATAATACATATATATACATGTATATATGTGTATATACAGTATTGGACAAAACATTTGCAATCAACATCGAACAATGCTAAAAAGTGTTCCTAATTTTATATGTCTTAAAAATGAAATGAACTATACTACCACAGCAAACAGTTCAGGAGTCTGGAGTCATACCATGCCATGAAACGAGCAATCAGCTGACAGGTGACAGCACACAGGCAGAATTTCGTTGACAAGTGCTATTTTGCAGCAAACATATATATACTGTGAAGCAAGGTGGAGGCAATGTTATGGTCTGGGGGTGTTTTTCTGCTAATGGTCTAGGTCCAATACATCGAATCGATGGAATAATGGACCGTTTCATGTATAAAAATATCCTGAAAGATGTTATGTTACCTCATGCTGAATGGAATATACCAATAAAATGGGTTTTTCAGCAAGACAACGATCCCAAACACACTGCAAAAGTAGTTAAGCAGTAGATTCAAGACAACCATCTATTGGTGATGGATTGGCCTCCTCAATCTCCGGATCTCAACCCTATCGAGAACCTGTGGGAGATCGTCAACCGCAGAGTTAATCATGAATGTGTCCTTAATAAGGATCAACTGTTTGAACAAATCCAAAAGGCCTAGGCAGCTATTCCACAAAGTTTCATTGATCACCTGATCGAATCTATGCCTTAAAGATGCAAGGCTGTGATCGACAACAATGGATTCACCACAAAATATTGATAGCAAAATATTGCTTGGTCAACATTTTGTGGAGTTGCACTTGTTTTGTCCAGAAGGAAGTCAACTTTTTTTAATACTTTTGATTAATTTTTTAATTTTCGTGTACAAATAATGAACTTTGTGATGAATAAAATTTGAAGAACGTTGTCTCTAAACAGTTACATAGTTATTTCTCTAAATTGAAAAAATGCAGCAATTTTATACAAAGAAACTAAATTAGCATCATTTGGTTGCACTGGTTTTGTCCGATACTGTATGTGTGTGTATATATAAATATATATATATATATATATATATATATATATATATATATATATATATATATATATATATATATATATATATATATATATATATATATATATATATATATATATATATATATATATATATAATATATATATATATATATATATATATATATATATATATATATATATATATATATATATATATATATATATATATATATATATATATATATATGTATATAATATTTCATAAAAATAGATTCAGAATTCTACATGTCTTTTAAAGTCATTAAAATGTCATTAATGTATATATTTTAGATATCGGCGACGTGGAAAAAAATGTTGACGTCAATGCAGAAATATAGTTTCTTATGTATATTTTTGTGAAATAAAAATTAAGTAATGTTAGTTAAAATGTTTCTTTACTTATTTAATTTAATCCTTTTTTATGACTAATTTAACCGCTGTAACACCTTTGTATCAAACAAGTCCCAGCAAAGAAAGAAATATCTAAAATGCATCTAATATGCGTCTAAAAACTGGTCTAAAAGACGTCTAAATTCACCTCGTGAACGGGACATAAATAGATGTCTATCTTATAGATGTCTTTTAGATGCATTTTATTCGACACAAATAAATGCCTTAGATGCATAAAAGATGTGAAATATACATTTAAAGATGTATATTAGATGTATATTAGATGCATAAAAGAGCTATTATTAACTAAAAAATTATCTATTATCTATCTTTTTTAAACGCGCCTTAGACATCTATTTAAGAGACGTATTTTATACATCTAATATGCATCTGTAAGATGTATATTTCACATCTTTTATGCATGTAAGGCAATTATTTGTGTCGAATAAAATGCATCTAAAAGACGTCTATAAGATAGACGTCTATTTATGTCCCGTTCTAGACCTGAATTTAGACATCTTTTAGACCAGCTTTTAGATGCATGTTAGATGCATTTTAGATATCTTTTTGTTTGCTGGGTACGTATATTAAAAATAAGAATGTTGGGTAGGAATATACATTTTATGAATATTTCTTTTTTAAAGCATATGAAATTTTTGAAACAGGTTCGAATATGCTTAAGCTAAAAGTAAAAATAGGCTCAAGAATATGCTTAAGCTTAAGCATATTTTTAATAAAATATATCTGTTTCAATAATTTCTAAAAGTGTGCGCGTTACTAAAGGTTAATGGGTATAAAAAAATAAAAAATTGACTTATGCTCTGTATTTTTGTTTTGGTTTTAATGTAGCTGAATTAATGTTGTTATAAACTTCGGTTTTTGTTGGTTTAAATTTAGAAATATATATATTTAAAACTTTTAGTTGAATAAAAATAAAATTTTTTAAATGGTTTATCAAGGCTCAGGAATATGCTTACATATGCATATTTTTTTTCCAAATCTTAGCCATAAGCGTTATGCTTATAATTAAAAACGAGTATATACAGTAGAATTCCGTTATCTCGGTCCCTGGATAAGTAGGACTTTGGGGCTATCCATAAATGATGTCAGTAAATCTTGAGCAGCCGTGGCGCAGTGGTTAGAGTTCTGGCTCAGAACCCAGAGGTTCGAGGCCGGCTCTATAATAATAACAATAAGCAACATTGGTACGGAAGGAGGCGTGATTTTCCTGTTATATGCTCTCCCGCGGTGCTCTATGATAAGACCGTAAGGGCTTCTGGGAGCACCTAAATATATACAAAAAAAAAAAATATATATATATATAAGGGAGAGCGGTTACTAAAAAGTTTGACAAGAATTAACAATGGGAAGGGGGTGTTGAGACCAAAATGATGTCCATTTAAGAAAAAAAAGTTTAAGTTCGAGGAGATTTTAAAGATATTTACATCTACAATGTGGTATAGAAATAGCATATTTGCTATGTGGGGAATTCGATGTAAGTTTGAGACATGATATAAATTAAAAATTTACCAACATTTTACTATTGTATTGCCATTTGACTGAAAATATAACTGTTTACAAATATCAACAATTTGTATATAAATTTAACAATTATTATTCGATTCCAGCGGATTTTAAAATGTGCTTTAAAGCAAACACATAAAGTCATGTCGTTATTATCGAAGAACACTTCAACAACTCACGGGAAGACGATGAATGATTGAATTTATATAATAGATATAGAATAAAATTTTCAATAGTTTGTTTACTATTTGATGAGGTATCAACTGTTCTATAATATAATATGCTGAAAAATAAATGTATAATTTAACCAGAAAAAATTAATGGTGCTTACACATATCTTATTGTTACTTGAGTTTTGTAATTGTAATTGAATTTTGTAATTGAATTGTTACACATATCTTATTGTTACTTGAAGGAGGAAGGACGGGGGAAAAAATCTGACATCATATAATAGGGGGGTTTTGCGAAATGCTGACAGAGTTTGACAAAGAGGGGAGGGGGTTTAAAAATTGAGAAAAATCACAGACATCAATTATGGACAGCCCCTTTTACTAAGTTGGAAAGTTTTTCAATTTTCCTTGAACGTTTTATAAATACCAAGAGCTACGCTTAACTCGGACATTCCCTAAGTCGTACTTTTTATCTGTTCATTGAGAGTCCAACTTAACGGGATTTTACTGTATAATATATATATATATATATATATATATATATATATATATTATATATATATATATATATATATATATATATATATATATATATATATATATATTATATTATATTATATACTGTATAATATATATAGATATATAGATATATATATATATATATATAAGATATATATATAGATATATATCGGACATTCCCTAAGTCGTACTTTTTATCTGTTCATTGAGAGTCCAACTTAACGGGATTTTACTGTATAATATATATATATATATATATATATATATATATATATATATATATATATATATATATATATATATATATATATATATATATATATATATTAGGTATATTTGAATAAACATTTAAACAATCCTTTAACAACATTTTTTTATAATTTTATTATTTATAATTTAAACTGTTAACAGTTAGTATCTTAGATATATGATAACATAAAATCTTTTGCGTCTTTTTTGTAACTGCACATTCCGGAATGCTTCTTCCGTAAGGAACTATTTCGTAAGTATTCTTACGAAATGATTTGTTTCGCAAGTTTTCTTTCGCAATGCTTTATTACGGAATTTTATTTATTTATATTTTCGTATAGTGCGTTACGGAATGTGCATTTTCGCATGTGCAACTTCCGCAATAACAATTCTATTAAGGTAGATAAAGATGCGAAATTTTTGCAAGTTTTGTGGTAAGAAAGAAAGAAAGATATTACACCGCATTTATAAAACTTGTCATTGCCAGACACTCTTTCAAATAAATGAAAAAAAAACAACGAATTGAAACAAATACTGAATATGAATTAGAAACAAATCCTGATGTAAATTTGGAAAAAGAGAAAAATGAAAATGGCATTCATGAACAAATTAGCCATCGCAAAAATTAGCGCCTATTACAAATATGAACGACATAGATATTGATTCAGAATCTAGACTTGATGCCACAGAAAATTCTAAATTAAGTAGTGATTCACTTCACTAATCAAGTATAAAACTTGACATCGGATTCATTACAGCAGAGTTTCCTTCTCAATCAGAAATAAACAATTTTGTTACCAGAGATCATATTGACTTTCCTTTAAAACGACCAAGGATAATAATAATCAAAAAATTCCACAAGGTATATTAAAGTTTTCCTTGCCAGTTAATTTTGAACATTGTCAGCTCAAAGTTATGACAATACACCAAATATATCAGGCAAATACAAGGAAGCACAAGTTGTAATAAAATAACAGTGTCCTACTGCTACGTTTTCTCCTTGTGGCTGCCACACACTTAACCTATGTGGTAATGATGCTGCTCAATTTATTCCAAAAGCCATAACCTACTTCGGAACTATGCAAACGATATACAACTTATTTAGTTGTAGTTCGAAGAGATTGGAAATATTATCTAAGCGTATTGGTTGTTCCTGATTAAAAAAAGTATTAACTAAGTGTATTGGAAGCTTACTTTTACAATTAGTAACTATTTGTGACATTTGGAAAGGAATGTAGAATGAAGCTAAGCTTGTTAAGCTTGTCAACGCAAGGCAACCTTGCTTTAACAAAATTGTTCTATTTAACAACATTTCTATCATTTATAGATCTTCTGTAGGCTCATCTGTGTAATAAAAATTAAATTTTTTTTTTTAATTTTTATTACACAGTGGGCACGGACGTAAAAAAGACGTCCCTGCCCACTGGGATATCAATATATATATATATATATATATATATTATATATATATATATATATATATATATATATATATATATATATATATATATATATATATATATATATATATATATATATATATATATATATATATATATATATTGATATCCCAGTGGGCACGGACGTCTTTTTTACGTCCGTCCCCACTGGGATATCAACTTAAATAAATTTATATACATAGTAAGAACAATTTAGAAACACAGTAAGAACTGTACAAATTCTCTATTTAAAATTTAGGAAATTTCAAACGGTATCAAAAAAGATAAACTAAACTTGTTCATACGTCTTTTTAAGAATACATCAACGGATGGCATTGTTTTTTCACAACTAAATAACCCCTTTCCTTGAACCCTAAACTTTCTTTTTTTTTTTTTTTTTTTTACCATGTAAATATTATTACATTGGGTGATCAATAAATTTAAATAATAATATCTATGTTCGACGATATTTCAACATTTCTTTTTTAAAACTTTACAATCATGTTTAAGAGATTTTTTTAGGGATTTCAAAAATACTTTCAAAATGTTATGAAACATCCATGAAACTCTAACTATTAGATTTAATAGCTTTTGTGATTTTTCGTTTTTATTTTTTTTTTTTTTTTGAATGTTTATCTTCAATTTTTTCAATCACATGAATTGAAATAAATTCATATAATAAAATACATAAAACTTATCGAATTATATACCAAATCCTTGTCAAAAAAAAAAAAAAAAGTTGAATTTTTATTAAAATAATGAAAGTAAAGTTATTAAAACGTTGTAACGATAAATAATATAATTATGAAATAATAATTATGAAAGTCTTTTTATTGAAGTTTTTAATGCAAAAAACAAAAACATTATAATTGGATGCGTGTACCGACCACCTAGTGGTAAAAATAGATCATTTTAAGATTGAATCGAAAAAAGTATTTTAAAAACAAACAAGGGAAAAAAAAAAATTATGCATCCTTAGTAATACAAATTTGAACGCACTAATATATCAGAAATTTCCGAAAACAAAATCTTATTTTGACATTTTATATAAATACAATGTTTTGTCAGTAATTAATAAACCGACTTGGGTAAATAGAACTTCTGTAACTGCAATAGATAATATTTTTATTAAAAATTACTTGGAAACATCATTTAGAAGCATGAATATTTACGGCTGATATTTCTGATCATTTTTATATACATTAAACTTTATATATAAATAAACGCAACCCAAAATTTTACATATAAATAAACGCAACCTTTCTACTTTAAGTAAAAACAGTTAAACAAACAAATTATAAATAGAGTACTGAAGTAATGTTTATAAAAGTCAAAATGCAAATGAAGCATGTAATTTATTTTTAGACAAATTTTAAAAGATTTTTAATGTATTTTTATTTAAAAAAATAAAATAAAAACACTTGCTAATACCTGAATGAATAAAACACCTAAAAAATGCTCTAAAACCAAACTAAAACTATACAATAAATTTCTTAAAAATAAAAGCACAACTAATGAAAAAATTTATAAAACATACAAATACTTTTATATGGATTTTCTAAAAAGAACTAAAAAAAAAATATTACAGTAAACAATTTACTAAATATAAGCTGGATACCATACCATAAATAATAATAATATATCATGTCGTAAAGAAATATCTAAGGAGAGTAATATATACATTTTATAAATGTTGGACTTGATTTAGCTAACAAAGTTATGCCATCCTATAATTCTTATCTAACACCGTCAAATGACAAAACGTTGTATGATTTTGGCTTGACATTAAAAGAATTTGAAACGGCTTTTTTTCCATTAAAAAAAAAATATTAATAAAAAACCATCAGGATTTGATGGTATACCCAGTAATATAATAATTTCAAAAAAAAAGCATTAGTAGACCGTTGTTCTATATAGTTAAGCTTTCGTTGGACCAAGGAATTTTTTCTGAATTACTAACACGGTCGTTTGTAAGAGGAAAGTTATTATACGCATGCGCAGTGAAATTACATTGTTTGAAGGTTTTTTAAAATGGCTACGGTAACAGGATTTTAGAAACTAATCATTGACAACGAGTAATTTGTTTAATTTTAGATAATTAAATAGGCTTTTAACTAGTTTTTTCATGAAATTATTTTAAAAATAGCTTGCAGCTGTACGAAGAAATTTTAAAAATAAAATACAAGATCTCTGAATGTGAATAATATCTACTTTCAACTAAAGCAACTTTAGTTTTTTTGTTTACAATTTTTAAACCTTTTTTAAAATATTTTTGAGCGTAGAAATTTTTTAATTTAAATTTATTCAGCAAGATGAACCTTTTATCTATTTTGTATTTTTTGCTTATATGAGGATTCAATTTTTTTTGCAGGGTTAAAAGAAAATCTTAATCATTAAACTTGTGTAACCTGTTGCTATGGTGCTCTTTTCCGATGTGGCTATATATATATATATATATATATATATATATATATATATATATATATATATATATATATATATATATATATATATATATTATATATATATATATATATATATATATATATATATATATATATATATATATATATATATATATATAATAAATTAGTAAAAAATCTCTTAACAAAATTTTATTTCATTTTACACTGTGTTTCATCAAGAATCATCAGAAATTTGCACTGTTCTTTTAAGAACATTGAGCACTCTATTTTGTAGAATACATTTTTTAAATTGTTTAAATATATATATATATATATATATATATATATATATATATATATATATATATATATATATATATATATATATATATATATATATATATATAATATAAACACTTATCTATTTTTTTGATAAACCTTCTGAAGGAGTTGAACAGACTGTCAAAGAGTGCTCAATATTCTTAAAGAAGAGAGCATAGTATTGTTATATGTTAGTAACATAATATTTTTATATGTTAGTAACATAATATTGTTATATGTTGGTAACATATATATATATATATATATATATATATATATATATATATATATATATATATATATATATATATATATATATATATATATATATATATATATATATATATATATATATATATATATATATATATATATATATATATATATATATATATATATATACATTAGGGCCTTGCAAATTGACATTTTTTGTTTCAAATTGAATCTCAAAGCAGTTCTTGATCCGCGAATCGAATCATGAATCGAATCAGCTATTCGTGAAAACCAAGTTTAAGTTTGTTTTTTTTTTCCATAAAGATAAAAATATTTCTTTGAACAAATTCTTTTTGCTCTGATTATATTTTTGGCATTTGTTTTAAAGTGATGTTAGAACTATTTTCAATTACTTTTTCTTCCCCCGGTTTGAAAAACCCATTTCAATTACATTTTAGCTTTAGAAATCTAAAAAAACCAGCAATATTCGCAAAATAATTCGCAAAAATATGATTTGAAAAAACTTGAATTTTTTTTTTTTCGACTCGAATCGAAGCGACACTTGATTCACGAATCGAAGCAATTCACAAGACCCTAATATATATATATATATATATATATATATATATATATATATATATATATATATATATATATATATATATATATATATATATATATATATATATATATATATATATATACGCATACATACATTATATATTTATGCACACTTATCTATGATCAAAATTTTGAATGTTATTATTCCAGGCTTTTGATTTAGTCAATAACCTCAAATAAATCAACTGTATTGCCTGCATCAAAGCAATACCATTAGTTATGTTTTTGATTTTATCGATTGAATGCTATCATTTTGATTCTATCGATTGAATCATCAGTCTGGTTTTGTACATATTGATTCAAAATTAATAAATTATGATAAAAATTGATTTAAAACAAACAAATATTATAGTATATATTTTTTTAGTATTCCAACCATATTCGCGTTTCAACAAAGAAACTTGCCTGTTGTAAAGAAGGGAAAAGTAAACTAAAGCAGAAAGACTTTTTCTTGGAACTCGATATAAATATTTTTTGTGTTTCGTGTTTAAATTTTTTTTTTTAATGTCTTCAGCTTGAGATTGTTAAAATCAATATGAGTATATTTAAAATATTTTTTACTTAAAGATTGAAAGAATGAAAAATGTTTTTAATGCATAAAAGATATTTATATTTTCATTTGAATTATATTTTGATCTTTTATTTTGTGTTGATTGATATTTATTTGATGCATAAAATAAATTTACATTTTTTAAATTATACTAATGTTGCTTTTTTTTCTGTTTGTCTCTATTGCATTACGAATATTACACACTTTATATAGCTTTATATCTAAAAATTAAATAATTTATTAAAGTTATGCTTTAAGTTCAAAACTTGTTTGTGTTTTTATTTATATATAAATAAATATAAATAAAAATATATATATATATATATATATTTTATATATATATATATATATATATATAAATATATATATATATATATATATATATATATATATATATATATATATATATATATATATATATATATATATATATATATATATATATATATATATATATATATATATATATATATATATATATATATATATATATATATATATATATATATATATATATATATATATATATATATATACATCAGAAAGGAGTATCGTAGCAACAGGTTACAAAAAGTTAACGATTAAGATTTTATTTTAACCCTGCAAAAAAAATTGAATCCTCATAAAAGCAAAAAATGCAAAAAAGATAAAAGGTTCATCTTGCTGAATAAATAAAAATTTAAAAATTTCTACGCTCAAAATTTTTTTAAAAGAGGTTTAAAGATTATAAACAAAAACAGTAAAAGTAGCTTTAGCTGAAAGTAGATTTTATTCACATTCAGAGGACTTGTATTTTATTTAAAACATTTCTTAGTAAAGCTGCAAGTTATTTTCACAATAATTTTATTTTAAAAATAGTTAAAAGCCTATTAAATTATCTAAAATTAAACAAGTTACTCGTTGTCAATGATAAGTTTTTAAAAACGTTACATCCGTAGCCATTTTTAAAATTCTAAATTATTTTTAACTCTACTGCGCTTGCGTATAATAACTTTCCACTTATTTCTAAAGTCTAAACGACCGTGCTAAAACTCGCAAAAGTAATTCCATTGTAAATTTTCAAAGGTAATCGAAAGTGTAATTTATTATAGTATCTTTGACCATTTAACAAAAAACTAGGGATGTACCGTAATTCTTTTCCGGCCGGAATAGTTAATAAAATAAAAAACAGTTTTTTGAAAAAACTATTTTTTTTTTTCATTAAAAACAATTTAGATTTCCGAAAAATCATTTAACTGAACACGCGATTATTAAATAAGTTGATCAAATAAATAATTTTAATGAAAACAAATTTACTTTAGGTATATTTATTGATCTAGCTTTTGACACCGTTGATCACTGCATCTTGTTAGAAAATTTAAGGGGCAACTACCCTCAAATTTCAAAACAACACATATAAAGTAACTTTTTCTTTAGTCATATAGTAAATATTATACTGACATTAAAAATACCAAAAAATACATAAAATGGTAGCCTGTTGCTATGGCAACTCAAAAAAATAGCTAAAAAACCCACAAAAACTGTGTTTATGCGGTAATTAATAAGGACTACAATTAAATTCTTAATGAGAGACATAAAAATGATGAATGTTTATGAAAAAAATATTTATCAACATTTAATTCTCATGTATAAATACATGATAACAAATACAAATAACCTAACTCCAGCTAATTTTATTTATAAGTCTAAAAAAATATAAATGAAAAGTATTTCCTAAGAACAAATCAATCAAATTTCTTTCAATTGTCGAAGTACTTGGTTACTTAAATAAACATTTCAAAATGTTGCGTTATCCATTATGGTAAAACCAATCCTATGTAAAGCTACTTTTTGCAAAAAAATTTTTTTTTTTTCAATTATTTACCTCCCCAAGGCCCGAGGGGGGTCACTACAGTCGAGGAGGCTACTCTTTTTTTTTTTTTTTTTTTTTTTTTTTTTTTTTTTGTAAATCGTGGTACAACCCTCTCTCAACTCTTTAACTCCGAAACACGAACCTTGACAAGCAAGACTGCTGCGCGGAGAAATTAAGTTGAATAAAAAAAATAACCAAGGTATAAATGAAAGCCTTAAAAAAAAAATAATCTCCTCTGTGAGGTTGATCATAAACTACGCCACGTTTTGGGGAAAGGGGAGGGTTAGTTTTGCCCAAAAAGTTCTAACTGCAAGGTTTATTATAAAAATTTTAAAACAGTATTTACTGTGAACGGGGTATAAAATTGCAGTTATTTTGTGGTTTTAACACATCACATGAAGTTTAATGCAACTAACCTCGTAGTCATCAATGATCACTACCATCAATGATCACTAGCATCAATGTATATAATTATTTACTCTGAATAATACCTTATTTTTTTAGACTTTTGTGTTTGCAAAAAACTTTTTTACCTCTGATTATTTAAGTTTGTTCATTTACCTTTTAGTTTTCAGTAAAACTAAACAAAACTTTGATAACGTAAGTTGAAAGGGAATAGAGTGAAGTGGTGCTTCACTCTATTGTCTTTCTCTTTGTTCTCTATCGCTCTCTTTCATCTTAAACGAAAGTACATTAAAAAAAAAAGAGTCTGTGGACTCAAACCTAGTTTCCCAATAAATGGGTGAACTCTTACTAATTTAGATGTTCAGTTCAAGCATGTGACAATTGGAGTCTTTACAAACTAAAGGAAGGTAACCATCAGCACTAAGATCACAAGATGAGACAGCCGAACTCAATTTAGTCTCACAAAGAGAAGTAAATAGATCTGGTGAACTTTGCAAGTGATAAGATTCAACAAAAGAAAAGAAACTTCGAAGACCACGAGTATTAGTAAATCATAGATTTAATGAACTTGGTGATGACGACGGTTTTTTGTGTTTTTTATACTTTAGTCATTTTGAAATTGGTTAAAGAACTTTAAGAGTTAGAATTTTATATTGGAAAAATATTTTAAAATTTTTTAACTTTTTTTAACTAAAGAACATTTCGAAATTTTTATATAACTAAATATCTAACTATAAAGTTAGAATTTTATATCAGAAAAAAATTTTAAATTTTTTCAGTTTTTATTTTACTGCTATAGTTTATTTTTTACACTGACAGGTTTACTTTTAGTTATATTATGTAAAAATATTTTGAAATAATATCTTAGAAAACCACCTTTAAGGTGGTCTTTAGGTATTTATGAGTGAAATTTTTTTTCTATTCTTTAAAGGTGTATAATGTTATAATTCCAGTAAGAAGGTAACAAAAAGAAATAAAAACATCTTTAAAATTATAACTTTTTATTTCGGGACCCTATTTGGACATATGGAATTGCAACAACATCATGATGAGCATTTGTACATCCATCACCAATATATTTAATATATTGATATATTAATATATACGAGCCCTTGAACTGTTCAGAAAAATCAAACACTAGATTCCACAGAACCAGATGATCCTTCGTGATTAATGTCACAAATATGATTCCAAATTTAGGTATAGTATTTGTGGGAGTTTTTATTCTCCCAAGTAGCTCACATAGTACAATGCTTACTTTTAAAATGATAATCAATACATTTACTTGATTTAACAGAAACTAACGATACAAACTTATTTAGCGATGAAAAACCCCTCATCTGCCAGAACACATCATCTGATACAACTACACCTGATGTCCCAGTTATTTCCTTCAGTTCAACTGCTGCTTTTTTCATTGCCACTTCAGCAACAGATACGTAAACTTTACTAATTTCATCTTGTGTGATAAAAGGTTCTGGGCTCATTGGTGGAACCATGTTCATGTTCATGAACCATGTTCAATGAACCCAAAATCTCTATTAGTTGCAGACAGACCTTTGCCTATTTCGAAATGCTATTACAGTCTTTGAGTTAATATCAAAAGCACTAGCTTCTGGGGTAAGGGGTTGTCCATAAAGTACGTACGCTTGGAGAGGAAAGGGAGTGTACAAATGGCGTTTCTGAGATAAGGGGGCAGTAGATCAATTATAAAAGTATGGAGACACTAAATTAAAAAAAATACCATAAATTGTTGGGTTGGTTAAACGCGTAGATACTTTTAGGGAGGTAGAGAGTAATCAAAAAAGCGTATGGCAACTTGCGGGGGAGGGGGGGGGGAAGGTAGCGAAAAAAAAAGCGTACATACTTTATGGACGTCCCCTAATGGGTTTGTGCAAAGTTTTACGAGTGTAGATTGAGTAACTCCATTCGCAAACTACAAGAGAAAGTTAGGTTTGAAAGTCTTTTCTTCTTTTTCATGGTAATAATCAAGACTTTATCCTTGCTGCTACAGGTTTGACAGGAGCCAATAAGACAAATAACGTCTAATATAATGTATAAAAAGTAATGCTATGAAAAAGCAATATCCTCTAAACGAGTGTTACCTGATATTTTTTGCCTTGAAGACGACGTTTAAAGACTGATAACAACTTCACTTGTGTTTGTGGAGTCATTTAGCAAAATTGGAGTTGCACTCAGTTTTGGTTGAACCTGTTTATACTTCCGTCTAATAAACGACTTTTTTAGTCCAGTTATTCTTCTATTCAAAGCTCGAATAATGCGATGAATAGCGACATCAAACAAAACTTTTAAAAATAATTTATTATCTATTACGAAGCATTGTGTGAGCCAATTTCTTTATAAACGTTAGGCCTACTACAAAGGATACTATTCGTGTAAAGCTCAAATTAAAAGAAATGTTAAAACTGCCAAATAACTGCAATAATGAAGTTATTCAAAAAATTAATTAAAATATTGAATTTTTCATAAGTCCATGAAGAGCTTTACTAAATTATCTTTATCTAAAATAAAAATATTATTAAAATATTAGTTATGAAAAAAAAAAAAAAAAAATCACAGGTTTGAAATCTAGGATAAATTTTTAATAAAAATGAATATATATATATTTTCTTCTAGTTTTTAGGACTTTAATACCATAAGATCACCTTAAATACCATAAGATCACCTTAAATGGCACAACTAACATAAGATCACCTTAAATGGCACAACTAACATATAGCTAAATTGAGATAAAAAAATAACTTGCAACGAGGCATCGAATTTAAATTTGATGAAAAAAATAAAATATAAAAAAATTTATAATCCAGTTCGTATGTCTTTGATAGAACGCTATTTGGTAATAACCTGATAAGATAATAATAAGAATTTGATATTTCTTTTCATTTTTGATATTTTTTATAAATATAAAGTAGGTGTGATAGGTAACTTAATAAGTGATGGTGACAGGTGTCGGTGATTTCCTTTACCTTTTTCTTTCGTTACCACCTGTCACACTACCAGCCATCGCTTCTAGCCATCGCTTGTCATCATCACCTGTTGCCACAACCATCTGGGCACCTTGTTTTTATTTATATATAGATTATTAATATAGATAATTATATATTTATATATATTTATATATAGAAAAAATGGAGGGAAAGCCATATATATATAAAATTAAATTTTTTTTGAATTGTTTAGTGTAATAATGACGGTGTGATGGATGGTGGACGGACTTTAAAAGTGAACATATAAAAAAACAAAAAATCTATATTTTGACTATTATTAGAAATTAAAATCCCCAATAAAAAAATAAAAACATAGTTTTACATCAGTACATAAAAAAATCAGTTAGATCTAAAATTAAATTTTAAATATCTCATTTTAAACTTAAAAAAAAGGGGAAAAATATTAACAATAATAAAAAAAAAAACGCATTTAAAAAGCTATGTAAAGCATAGGGACTGTCCATTAATTACGTCAACAAGTTTTTTTGAAATTTTCACCTCCCCCATCCCCCTTGTCAATAAAATGTCAAATTTCCAAAGACCTATAAAATTACGTCAATTTTAGATTACCCCACCCTGTACAGAGAAGCTACTCTACAAATTTTCCATTATTTAAGCAATGAAACTCAAAAAAAAAAAAAAAAAATTGTTGACATCAACTTTGATTGACCTCCCCCCCTTCCCTTTGTCAAAAACTGTCAAAAAAGTTCACACCCTCCCGCCTACTTTGTTGACGTAATTAATGGACAACCCCATATATAAGCAAATAAACTTTAACAAAAAACTCAATAAACAAATCAAAAGAAACTAATTTTTTGAGAGGCCAATAATTTGTAGAATATACAAAAATAAAGTGATTATATCGATGTATAAGTTTAATGCAGCGAAAATGTATTCTTCCGGACTAAGCGAATATTTTTTTTGCCCTCCAAGCATTAATTGTGTATCCATCACCAAGTACTGAAAATAAAAAATAAAAACTTTTAATAAAGAACATTCGCTTTTTTTGAAGTGATGCAATTTTTTATTACTTATCAACAATAGCTTATATGTTAACATTAGTTATTCCTCTGAATTTAGCTTTAACGCCGAAAAAATGTTTAATATACAAATATTAAATAACGAATCTTTTAATATTAAACTTTTATCAATTAATAATAACGTTAACAATAAAATTTATTAATAACGAGAATAACGTTAAAATAAAATTTTCTAAAACTTTCGTTTACCCGTACATTCGTTTCCTTTCTGTAGTCATTTTCACTTGCTAGCTTCAATTCCTTTCATTAACTGTAAGGCTATCTATAACTTTTATTGCATTGTGCTTAGAAATAACTTTAGGAGGAAGCGTTAAATTTAGTTTGATTAAGACCCTTTGTTTTTTAAGGAGTAAATTTTATTTCAATTCAAAAACAAACCAAAAAATATTAACAGCAAAAATATAAATTATTGTACTTTATTATTTTAACAAATTATTTTATTTATAAACATATATATTTTAACTTTATTTCTTTTTTATATTTTATTATTACATTTAAAAAATAAAACTCTAAAAGAATCAATTAATGCAAGCAGGTTTTATTATATGCAAGAGGTTAACAAACACTTATGCAACACATTAAGATAACTATCCTTTATTGCATGCCTAGCTGTTTCGCCTTTTATTTGTTTCCTTCTGTTTCGTCTATTATTTGTTACCCCCTGCTATACCCACTATCTCAAGAATGTAAATAAATAACATGACAATATCAAGATAAAGGTTCAGAGCTGCAAATATGTAGTCTTCTGGAGATATGCTGTACTTCTTCTCCCCGCCCATCATCAATTGAGTGTCATATACCAAATACTAGAGGCAAGCACCGTGGGTAAATCAATTTACACTCAATTTTTCAATCAATTTTATTCATTTAACTTTTAATTAAAAAAAAAATTATCATTTAAAAACAAAAAAATTATCATTTAAATTATCATTTATAGTTAAAACATGTAAAAAATATTAAATATTATTAAAAATTTAATGTTTAAAATGTTTAAAAAACTTAGTGTTTAAATCAAAATTGATTTAAAAAATTTATAATTTGAAACAAAAAAAAACAAAACAAAAAAAAAAACAGTTCATACCAATCCAAAAATTAATGCTCCAAGACAGGCATACACCAATCGAACAATCTAAATTATTTTCAATATTATTAAAAAAAAAAAAAAAAAACTTATAAAAAGTAGATCTCTATAAAACTTTATATATTTATAAACTTCATATAAACTTTATGTAAACTTTGTTTAAAAATTTTCTAAAACAATTTTTTTTTAACAAGATTTATAGTTGCATAATCTTTCTTATTAAATTCAATTTCATCTTTAAATTTTTTTTAAGTTTACAACATTGATATTGTTTAAAATTATATAATTTAAGAAAGAAACTAGAAATTTTATAATAATATTGAAACTATAAATTTTAACGATATTCTCAAAAATTCAAATCAAATAATTTTAGGATGTGACTATTTATACCTACTATATGTATACACAATTACTGTATGTATAAAAAATACATATGATATGTATTTTTTTTATTTATTCTAAATACATCGACTGATTTAATTAAGGAAAGCATGCAGGGAGTGTAAATAAATCAATTGACTTAAATAGCGAGAACATGCAAGGAGTGTACAAACAATGCTTCAAGGTTTAAGTTAGGTCAGCAAATCTTAATTCAAACCCTTTCTCAAATATATGTATACTTCCTGCATGTTCTACCTATTTAAGTCAGTTGATGTATGTACTCTCTCTGAATGTTTTTTCCTATATAAGTCAGTGAATGTATGAAAAAAAAATTAATAAAATACATACATATAAATAACCAACTGCATATACATACAGTATGCATAAATAACTACATCCATAATTTTATATAACTTTTTTTAACTACATACGATATGAGGATAAACTAGATATGAGGATATCATATCAAGGATAGGTTGGATCATCATTTAAGCAGGTAATAATAATAAAAATACTATAATAATCTATGAAATGAAAATAACAATCAAACAATTATATCAAGTAAAAACAGTTATCCAATCCATATCACAAAAAATGTAACTAATTATATAAATAATTAGTTACAATTTTTTATATTGTAAAAATAAAAGTTTTTTATAAACTTTATTTTTACAATATAAAAAATTTTATTTTTATTTTTTATAAACTTTGATTTATATTAAAACTTATATATATATTTTATGTTTTCTGCAAATTTTATATTCAGATTGATCTCATAAAACAACAACAACAATAATTCTTATATGCTTTTTCAATTAATATTGCTTTTAAAAATCTTTTGAAATTTCATAACTAACAACATTATAATTGAATATTTTTAAGTAGTAATTTAGCATCCGAGATGCAGTGGTTAGAGACACCTAATATTGCCAATTTTAACAAGAAGTAGTAACAAACCAACAGAAAATGGTAGGAAAGTTAGCAGCAAATGATAAAGACCTAGTTTTAAAAAAATTATAAAACTTTAAAAAAATTAGGTAATTTTAAAAACTTCATACTTGTGTTGGAACATAATAAGTTCAGCACAGTATAAAAAGATGATGAAAAGACTTTTCAACCAGACAATAGACAAATTAAAACTAATACCCGCCTTTAAAATGTATTTAGATTTTTAAATAATAATATAATGCTTTTCTATAAATTTACTTTTATTATTTTTAAATAACTAGGGTGGCTAGCAACTTGGACATCCTGCTCAAGTCAGGGAATTAAATAAATTATGCAAAACTCATAGAACTTTGATTGATTTAGTTGCAAACTATAAGTTATTATTTGAATTGACAATCAAAATAAAGTTTCATAATAACATCATTATTTTAAAGTCAATGAAAACACTTTTAAAGCAAGTTTATGTTTTTGGGTAAAAGTAAAGGGCTATGTGAAATTTTTTGTTGCTTTGTATGTTAAAGTTTTAGGGAAAAGTGATGGAAAATGAACATGAAAATTTGCTGGCTACCCTGATTGTATACATTTACATTAATTTACTACACTCATAATAAAATGATCAAAGACATTCATATTCAACATGGTATTATCTAAAAAATTGAGTGATCTTCACATTCATATAATTAACAGGAAACATTCTATACATCAAACTCATCTATTCATGAACATTATGCAAAGAGACATTAGAAAGATGTCTAGATTTTGCGTTCAGATAATAGTAGTCTTTTAGAAAAAAAAAAAGCTATGATTTTTAATGTTGCCCTAATAGCATTTTCAATATCGAGTCCCAGTGTATTAAATTAATAATAGTAAATTAAAACTGAAGCTGGTATATAAGGCTTTATTCAGCAAATTATTAAATATATAACCTAAAAATACAATCATTATTTTACATAAAAAAACAATAGTTGTTAATTAACAGCAGTAAGTAATAAAAATCAGCACTCTGTCAGCAAGAATATACCCAATAGGTTCAAATTTCCAGTCAGGAGATAAAAAACTAGTTGCTTAAACTGGCTTTTATTATTTACCAATTAGACATTTAATGGTATAATATTAATATGTTTATATAATGGTATGTATATTAATATGTTTATAACTAAACCAAGTTTGCTTAAGTTGAAATATTTTATTATATTATACTTTATAAGCACAAAATAAAGATGGTCCTACAACATCAAGCGCGAGTGAAGTAAGTTTTTTAAAGAGCTACATTACCATTTAAGATAAGTCTGAAAAAAATTTTTTTTGTTCATCTGATGTTGGTATGAAATGTTTACTTTGTTTAAATCAAGCATACTTTTCAAGTTCAATATTTCAATTGAGTTCAGTACTGTATTAATTAAAAGTAAAAAATTGTGCTTTATAAATATTGCGTTTAAAATATTTAGAAATAGTAGACTTATTATTAGGTTTGGTGTCCTAATTTATTTTCTCAGTATAGTTATCAAGCTCTATATCGTAGATGATAATATTGATAAGGATCCTTGTTTATATACTTTAGCATACTTTTCTCTTTTTTGGATCAACTAGAAATTGGAGCAACTTCAATGTTATGAAATATTATGGATTGCTTTAATCCATTCTCTACGCCATTGATTAGCTTTAATCCAGTCTCTATGTCTTCTTTTAAAAGCTGATATTCCTAAAAAACCTTTATAAATTTTAAATCCACATTAGTTTTCTTATCTTTTTGAGTAACTAATGACACAACAATTGGTTGAAATAATTAAATTCTTGTTAAAAATCAACAAATGAATAAATTTCCTAACAAAACATACAAACATCTTAATGTTTTTGCTAGAAAATTTTCTATTTAAAATGTTTTCTCTTCTTACAAGTATGCACATGCATGTTTTTTTTGAAAACAAGAATGTAAACGCAAGTCACAAGAATGTATTTGCAAGTCATCTATATAAAGTGCTGTAATAAATTACAAGTCAATTTAAAAGTTTTGAAAGCAACTAGTAGAAGGCATAAAATTACTTGTAACAGCTGCTTCACAAAGCTAAGATCAGATATAAGACAAACATCAAGGTTTGAAGGTAACCAATGTTGTTTCCTCATGTATTAAGTTGACTTGTAAAATTACTCCAGAAATTTCTTCTTGATATTTTCTTTTTTAAATGGTTCACACATGTTTATCAAGTATGCATAACTATTGGGATCAAACATTTGTTTGCAGAACCGCAAGTTAGCCAAAAAGCTCACATTTTCCATTTTGGTCAGAAGTCTTTAAAAATAACGCGCTATTTTTGATGCAATCTATAGACTTCATAATTTATTCAAGAGTGTTTAATTCTAAAAAGTTTTAGTATATGACATCATTGTAGAATTTTGATAAAAAATCTAGAAATTTTTTACAATTATTTTGGTAGGCATTATTTGTTCACTTGTATAATTTTTTTCTTATTTGTATACAGATTTAAATATAAGTTTTAGTTTATTTATTTTATTTAGTTATTATTTTGATCATTTCACGTAAAAATCTAGTGTAATTTTATTTAATAATTTTTTTTTTAATTAATTTATGAACCCTACTTATGTTAATATTGAAATTCTTAATTTTCATTAAAAAGAATGCCTGCCAAAACCTAATTCTTCAGTAGATGTTTCTATCAAAACTTAATCCTTCAGTCGATGATGACTTTACTGTGCCTATCCTTATTTAGGTCAGTCAAGGTATGTACACTCCAGTGCAACTGCAGCTATATCAATTGATTTATGTACACTTATTCTATGCACTTACACACTTATACATATTAGGGTGTCCCAAAAACACACTTCTTTTTAAATTTCAATGTGCTCTCAACTGATCCCCATTCTATAGGTCCTAAATAGCTACCAAAATCTTTTTTTTAACTTTTTAATGACTAAAAGTGATAGATGTAAATTCTGAGTTTTACGGTTTTGTACACATATGTGTATTTACAAAAAAACAGCGCTATCTAGTATTTTAATATGTTTTAATATGATGTAATAATTAGTACACAAATAATTCCCATAGGATATTATTAAAGAATAGGATCATTCCCTATGAACATTGTTAGCGATTGATATTTTTCCCTCTGGACAATATTATTAGTTAGTATAATTCCCCATGGATTGGTTCACAAATAACTCCATTTAGAATTTTTTGTGCACGACGGAATTTTAATTTGTGCACGAAGAAATTCTCGTTTAAACGGTTATAAAAGCTGTAACGGTAAACTTAGATAAAATATTATACAAGAGGGAATAACGACTTCATAGATTTTTGATGCAAGTGTAACATTTAGTAAAAATTTAGTTAAAAAACTGATTATTTCGAAATTCATATAAAGATGGGTAGAACAGCTAAAAAAAAGAAGATGATAGGACAGAATATAAAAAAACGGAAAAATACAGAAAGGTTGAGGTATATTTACCTATTGAGTACCCACTGAGGGAGTTACCTCAGAGACAGCTTCCATCTAATGGTGATATTCTTAAATACTATCAATTTATCCTTCGCGAGTCACAAGTTCAATACAAACCCACTTCTACTAATGTTGGTTGCAAATTGAAATCGAAATCCAAGGATCTTGTTTGTGAAAATGGTGTTTGTACAAATCCTTATAATTCTTGCTTGGTATCTAGGATTAAAAAAATTTGGGATAATGCTGGGTTTGGCAAGAAATTTGTGATTTGTGGGTACAATATAAAGACCAAAATCATTAAACTTAATTTAAAATACAAGAAATTGATTAAATTGTCTTCTCTTAACTGGAACAGCAGTCTTGATAAGCAATCAAAGTTAGAGAAAGATTTTCTCACAGAATCCTATCAGCTTTATGACATCTCGACTAAGAATTTTAAAAAAGATATTCTTGCTGATAGATTGAGAACAGATGATGCCAAGCTGGAAGATATAAAGTAAGTTCATTAAATAACACTTTTTTTAGTAGTGAGATTTTTTTTCCAATTAAAAGTAACTTAAGTAATAGCATATTATTTCCTTTAAAATATTTACGTTTAACAAAAGTCGATGAAGACTACAGTAGAAGAGTACTGGATGCAAACAGGAGAAAGAACAAGCTAGATAAGTTGAGAGAGAAAGAATAAGAGAGACAGAAAAACTAAAAAGATATCAATGTTTTGTTGTCACATGACTCCATGACAGAAGAGATTCAATTCAGCAGTGAAGAAGAAAAGTCAAATGAGGACTCTGAAATCAGTGAGGAAGATGATTTCCTGGGTAACGGTCGGAAACGCAGGTATAGTATTATTTTAATAACATAGTTGTAATTTTCACAAGCTAAAGCTGTTTTATTGAAAAGTATATAATTATAAATAGGTAGAAAAATATTATAAAATGATACCTAGGTACAATTCTGAGGATAAATCTAGCAGTGAATGTTGTACAATTCTGTACAACATGTACAATTCTGTACAACAATGTACAATTCTGAGGATAAATCTAGCAATGAATGTACAGCTATTAAATTTATGTAAATTGGACTGGCAAAGAGATGATCTGAAGATTGGCTCTGTTCTTCGCACTGTTGCAGAGGAAGCTAAGACATTTTTGACTAATGCAACTACTGATATAGTGTTTTCAAGGAATGATTATGGTATAGTTTGTAAGCTTGCCTCCTTCTTCCTTGGAGTGGAAGTACAAGATTTTAAGTTCCATCAACCTGGCGCCTGCCATGAGGCAAGGTTTTTAGCAGATGCGATCTACATCCTGACTCTTTATATGACTAAAGATATCAGTAATATCTTGACAGAAAAAGAAATGCTGCAGTTGAAGGATGCAAGTTTGTTCATTGCAATTTGCTATGTTCCATGGTTTTTAAAAAGTTTTTTAGGATTTCTGGCTCCCTACAATGATTTGAAAGCTATCCAGACAGCCTATGCATTGAGAAAAGTTAGTAAGAATATTGGAAATGCTTTGCTTCTCAGCATGGGACGCCATACGTGGTACTTAACTCCACAACTCTGTGTTTTTTCCTTTGGGGATAAAGAAGTTCCTTCTGAAACAAAGCTAAGAATGCTGTTAGCTCTGGTTGAGTTTGAAGAGCCAAATTAATTTCAGCGTTGTAAACCATCAAATGTACAAATTGGAGAGACCATTTCCGAGCAAAGCTACCTTCTCTTCAAACATTTTAAAATATCAAGAGCAAGTATAAAAGAATGGCTTAATAATAGTCTTAATACTATAGATGTTTTTAACCATCCTCAGTTGCTAGATTTTATTGCATGGATCAAAAACATATCTGTTGTAAATGATGATGCAGAAAGAAACATTAAGCTCATTAAAGATTTTATTTCAGCTACTAGAGATGAAGATCACCTTCAAAATGTACTTTTTGTAGTTAAAAAGTCTAGAAAAAACTTGACTAAGACTATGACTAAAAAGGAGCTTGGGAACTGTTCAAAAAGTTGTATTTTTTGAGAAATGTTTCACCGCAATAAAATTTAAATTTGCTAATAAATATTAGTTTTCATGTATTTTTTTTGTATTTTCATATTTATAAATATAATTTATCAAGTTAAATAGTAGAAAACAATTGGAAATGATTTATACCCATCTAATTGTTTTGTTTTAATTTTCTAAAATGTGTTTTCTATTAATGTTAAGCTAGCTTAACATTAAAACAGTAAAACTCAGATTTTACATCTAGCACTTCCTGTCAAAATAAAACCGTCAAATTTTTTTTAGTACTTATTTAGGTCACATAGAATGGGAATCAGTAGAGAGCTTTTTTTTTTTTTTTTTTTTTTTTGGGACACCCTAATACATATGCACTTATTCTATGAAAATTAAAAAAAAACAAAAAACAAACATTACTATAAATAAATAAAAATAATAGTTAAAAAACATAAAATTTTTCAATGTATTTTGGTAAGTTGGTTTGCTTCAAATTGTTTTAAATGAAGTTAAAAGAAACGTCCTTAATTTGGATTATAGATCATTAGAGCCAGAACTTTAACAGTTTAAAAAATTTTAATTAAAAAAAAAAAACATGTTTTTTTTACTCAGAGTTTTAATATTCTCTACTTAATAAGTAAAAGTGAACAAAAAAACAGCTGATAGTTGTAGCTCTTTTTTCTTCTAGTTCCTTGAAAAATTTTCTATTGTTTAACTGTCTTTGCATTAGTTCAAATAATTTCAGCATTGAGCAAAGTCCTCACTTATAAATAGCGTTCAAGAACTTAAAATTTCATTGATCTGGAAATTAAAGCTAAAATTAGGATTGCATAATATATCACAATTATATTATATTAAACATATAAATCTTGATAGGTATATTACAATTTAATAAATTTGAAAAAACAGCGGTACCTGGTTAAGTACTACTGCAGTGGTATAGCACCCAAAAAAAAACACCAAAAAATATTTATTTTTCCTATGCTATTATAATAAAAATAGGAAAAAAATTTGGCATACATCATTCAAGAAAAAGCTCAAGAGAATCGAATATGAGAGACATTTTTAATAGGCTCTCATTAATATCAGATCCATTTCTCTCGAACATCAGGAAATTGCCCCAGAGACCGGCAAAATCTCTACATCAAGAAGCTATACAATTGTTAAAACAACCTGAAGTCATCAGACAAGAAACAAGGAACCATTTTGATTTAGATACAAGTGGTTCAACATCAGATTCCGAATCAAATGATTCGAACATCGATGAATATGACATACGTGATTTTTGTTACTAGGACTAAATAAAGGCTAATAAAAATAAATTATTAAATATTAAATTTCATAAATATTAAGATTTAGTTATTTTTAAGCAAGGTTTAAAAAAATCCATAGAAAATGTAATTTATGAAACACAATTTTTATAAATATACTTAATGTTTAAAAAAACAAATAATATTTATTCAATCAAAAAGATTTTTTTAATCATTTACTATTATATTTACTATCATTTAAATTTAAAAGGCACCTTAAAGCACTTTGAAAATTATTATTCTTTAGTAAAAGTTAAATGAACAAATTTGCTGATATTAAAATCAAAATTAAAATTAAAACAATAATAAATATGTTTATTAAATGCTTATAGTTATTGTCTATACAATATATTATATATACAATGTATTATACTATACATAGACAATAACTATTCGAATACAAGATGTAAAACCTTTCTTTCCTATCCTAGTTTAAACTAGGGGAGAAAATAGAAGGGGCTATCTCAACAACCCCCCCCCCTCCCTTCATATGTTGCCAAAAAAACAACCCATATCCCCAAATAAACTCTGGATTAGTCCCTGCTATTTAATTTTAATTTTTTTGCGAATATGTTTTGAGACTTGTTGAAAGATAATACAAATAGGAGTGATTTGCAAGTAAAAAAAAGTTTTTCTATATTTAAAAAAAAAAACAAATCTTGCAATGAGGTTCTTTTTTATACTAAAACTCTTTTAAAAATGCTCTGGAATAAACTTTAATCTGTAGAATTTATCAAAAAAATTGTAAAACTTAAGATTCTGACTAAAATGGCAAACTTTGTTAAGTACAAAATTAGTACAAAGTTAGTTTTTCTTGGTATACAAAGTACAAAATTAGTTTTTCTTGGAATACACCTATTATTTTGGTTAAAAATAAATAAAAATTTAGCACAAATACTTTTTTTAAACATTCTCTTAAATAATGAACTTATCTCAGCACTTAAGGATCCCTTTAAATGATCATAATCAAATTTTTGGTGATATTATTCAAAAAAAGACTCAATCTATGTTTAAAAACTGTATCCAAAACTTGATTTCAGACTGGCGCCTGAAAACCCGATTTTATTTTGTTTTATAGCTGAGTAATAACATTGTATCTTCCTGTATTAACATTGATGGTGACTGTTTCTCCTTTTTTTTATATACACTGCTATTTAGGTTATTTTACTGCATTCATTGTTGCATTATAAACAGCTGTTGTTGTAGGTTTTTAAATTTTGTTTGACATACTTTGCTTGCTTTTTTTGACATTTTCTTCCAACAATGTCAATAGCAGCTTTTGTTTTATTATATGATTGTTTATTTTATTATGTTTGTTTTATGATTTTTTTTGGCATTTCTGAACTGTTAGTGGAAAGTGCAACATCCTCACTGTAGTTATTACTATATGAGCTTTCTTCTCAGAACCTGTTTCTCTGGCTCTATTTCTTAATTGTTTTTCTTAATTAAGCTAACTTTGCTTTTCTCATTTTTAAATATGTTGTACAAAAACAAACTTTGAACCTTATAATACTATTTATCTTCATTCCAAACCACAACCCATTTACAGATATGATATCAAACAACTCAATAAAGCTATCTTTATCATTATGTCATTTTAAATTCTTATCCATTTTTTTAAATCAGTTTTATTCTACATTAAACGTTTGCTCTTCATTTTTTGCGAATTTTCATTCATAAAGTTTGTATTCAAGAAATTTGGGTATTTACTTTAAATTTGCTTATTTTAATTAAAACTATGAAAAGGGTGATATTTTTATGTTTTTTAGGAACATTATTTCATTTTTAGTGTTAGCATATAAAAACTTATATATATATATATATATATATATATATATATATATATATATATATATATATATATATATATATATATATATATATATATATATATATATATATCGAAATAACAATTACCTTGCTGTGAAAAAATATTGTGAATATTCCAAAACATAACAAAACAATGACAAGAACAAGTAAAAATCCACCCATCATTGTGAAGTCATACTATAGAAAAAAAAAAGTCTACCTATCATTGTGAATTCATATTATAAATAAATAAAAAATCCACCCATTATTAAAAAAATTAACAAAATTAAAAAATTTAATAATTTTGCTTTTCTAAAAAAACTACAGTACTTGAAATATTATATTAAACATTTTCTTTAAAAATTTTTTTTTTTCATTTTCTACCAAATTTGCTTGTAGAAAACTTTAAAAATTAAATTTAGCAAGAAATCCATAAATTTATTATATCTTACCTTTGTTTGAAAAGCAAAAATAGTAATCGCCAGGGAGACAACCTATTATAAATATTTAAGAGTGTTTACAGCAAGATTGTAAAAATATTTTATGACTAATACATGTTTTGAAGTTTTTACAACTTACTGCAACAATACCCATTGCTAACAACACTTCATTGACATTGTAATGCCTAAAAAAATGCAACATAGACTAAAAGACTAAAGGTTTTTATATACATACATACATACATACATACATACATACATACATACATACATATATACATACATACATACATACATACATACATACATACATACATACATACATACATACATAAATACATACATACATACATACATACATACATACATACATACATACATACATACATACATACATACATACATACATACATACGTAAATGTAATACATAAATACATACACACATACATAAATGTATATAATGATCTTAGTATTTGAAAAGTAAAAAAAAAGAAAAAAAAAAAGAAAAAAAAAAAATTACATACGCTGAAACAACTCCGATGAGATAACTTTCACACAATGTCTTCATTTTTAAGAAGAAAAAAAATTAATAATCATCAAACAATTTTTAAAATTATTTTTAATAACAAAGTTTCAAGGAAAAATTTACAAAAAGATCAAAAAATGTTTCCAATAATTTAAATTATTTAAATCAACTAGTTATCCTTAACTGATACCCAAATGATTTAGAAATGGGGAACACAATATATACTTAAGAATATTATATAGTTACTTGCTATCATTGTTAAGGATCCTTTCTTGATCGTAATTCAAAAAGTCATAATTAACAGCTTCCTAAACTATGCAGGTATACTGCTTTTTTTAATTTAAGCCCTTTTTTATAATATAGGGCTAATTAAATTACGATCAAAAGCTTCTTTTTTTTATTCAAATTTTACTAATATTTATATAAAATTTATGTAAAATAAAAAGAAAAAATATTAAACGTAAAAAATAAAAACATTTAAAAAAAAAATTCTACATCTAATTTTGAAACTTGAAATTTAGAATCATACTTCAAATCTGAAATTTGACTTAATTGTATGCAAAGAGCAAACTTAAACTCAAGCTATACTTAAAAACCTGTTTTTTTTTAAAAAAAAAACAGCTGGTTTTAGAGTTAGACTTGAAAAACAACTTAAGAAAGAAAAAATCATTTTTGAATGCAAGAAGCAAATATTAAATTTTGAAGTTATACTTCAAGTCTGACGTCTGACTAAAGTGTAATGCAAAAAACAAACTTGAAATGAATTTGTATCTTAAAAACAAGATTTCAAGTTGTTATTTTAAGTTTTGTACCAAACAGACTTAAAAGCAAACTTAAAAATAAAAAAACCAACTGCAATTGTCATTTTGTAAATATGTTGTGAAAAGTTATACAGATTTGCCTATGTTCATAATAATTTAGAAAATATGTTTGCTAATTTTATGAGGGAATAACAAAGGAATCATTATATGTATATATTCAATATAAATACATTTCACCAGTACAACAATTGTCAATTGCATTTTGGTTTTATGCTACTGGTACATTTTAGCTGAGAAAGTATTAAATTATCATTATAATTATCACAACTTTAAATATAACAAATAACTGTCCCCATAAGCATCATTTTTTGTTAAAAAAAATGTACCCATAAGTCATAATAGATATAATATATAATAATTAAATTTAAAAAAATAATTATAAAAAACATAATTTTATAATATTAAAATTGGTTTTATTAATGTAACCTGTCAATATTTTTTGTAAGTTTTTATTTTAATGCCAAGTTACTTTTGTTATTTTTTTAGCTTTTCCCTTACTTTAAGTTTTCGGTTAATTTCAGACCTTTAAATCTTCAGCGACTCTATTGGTATACATATATTAATATTGAAAAATACTATATGTAAAGAGCAAGAAAAATACTATATGTAAAGAGCAAGAAAAAAAGCTAAGTTTGTATTGTATTAATTATCCTAAAAATGTACTTATAGAATTTCCTTTACAATAGTTTTTCGAAAAACTAACAAAAATTCTAATATTGCAATATCCGTGTAAAATGCTAAAATAGAATTAAATGATCTTGTGGCAATATTTGCAGAAATCTCCCATTATGGTATTAGAGTTTAATTACGCCAGTTGCCAATCTATACTTTCGCCAGTCTTCTTTTGCTCTCCTTTACTAATAATTGAAAAATTGATTTTTTTACTATTAACTGAAAAATAGATGGTTTTACCCATAAGTAATTGCTTATTATTTTTAGCCAAAAGTAATTGTTTATATTATTAATTTAATCAATGCAAACAAATTAGAAAAAATTTGTTTGACTTGGATGTTTAACAGTTTGACTTGGATGTTTAACTAATTGACTTGGATGTTTAACAGTGGCCTGAATTGTGCCACTGAGGTGACAGGAAGAGTGTGCTTACTCTTCCTGTCACCTTACTAATCCTGCTTCTGTTGCTTAAGTTATTTCTCATATTCTTCTACAGCTTGTTGTTCGAAGAACATTCCCAGTTTTGAAAATGTGTTTTCCAGAACTCTCTTCATTTCCCTCTAATTTATTTAACTTCAATTACTAAAATTCAAAAATTCAATTACTTCAAATTCAATTACTAAACTACACACAGCTATCCTGCCTGCTGGAAAACAGTTTCAATTCTTAAAAAGCCCTGAAGATTGCTTTGACCCCTCAAACTGTTGTCTAATTTTTATTTTTATAAGAAAAGCATTATATTCTTTAATTAAGAAACTTATAAAACAGAATTACTTTTTAAGAACATTTTAAAAAACAAATTAAAAAACAGCTTACTCTCTGACAATCTTTACCAGGGGCGGATCCAGTAATTTATGATCTTTGAGATAGCTAACTTTTAGGCATGGAGCAAACTCTAAACATTTATATGTTTACACTAATGTCAAATAAGAATGTTTTGCAAAAAATTGTGATAAAAAAGCCCTAAACATAAGAGAAACAAGTTGATAAAATATTTCTTTTTACTATTCTCAAAAAGACTTTTTAAAACTTTTTAAGTTTTATAGTATAATCTCGAAGCGTTGAAAAATTATAACCATATAAAACTTGTAACCCCCTCAAATTGAGGGGTAATTTTTTGCAAAGCATCCATATCAGACATATGTATAAACACATAAATGTTTGGAGTTTTCTCCATGTCTAGAAGTTTGCCATCTCAAAGACCAAAAAATGCTGGATCTGCCTCTGACCTATAAAGATATTGATTCTATCTGTTCTACTACTGAATTGTTAACAGTTAGGGGAGAGTGTGGCACCAAGCTACATGGGGCACCATGAAACATGATAATAGTGGAGGTATCTTAAGAGATGTGACAACCACTTTTATATGGTGAAACAGGTACTATTAGAGCAAATTTTGAAAAAAAAAAAATCATTTGAAATGATTAGGCCTGTGAGGGTTCGAACTTTGTATTTTTTTGATGACAAAGTATTTTATTAGTTTATAAAGTTGCTAATTTTTAAGGTATGTTATTTAATGTGTCTATCGATAAGTAACATTATTTTGTAAACTACAATTCATAAGATACTTCATTAAACAAAACGGTTGAGAAAACTAAAAATTAGGCAATTGTTTTCTATTAGCAAGTATCGGGTAACTTAAAAAAGAGAGAGAGCTTATAGAGAGCTTTAAAATTGCAGTCCTTGATTGTGTCATAAACAATTTTTAAATCATTCCTTATAATATTTATAGTCACTTGTTAAAGAATTAATGTAAATATAATACTAGGAGATCAAATTTCAATACCAATCCATTTTTATTGATACTTAAGAATGAAATTTAAAACAATGTATCATCTGGATTTTTGAAATGTGAAAACCTTGTGAAACCCTTTTGAAAGGGTTAGGATTATGGGAGGTAAGGTAAAGTGGGGTATCATTGACACCTCTTTAGAAAATATTAATTTTTTATAGTTTTGACAAACTAAATTTGGAATGCAATATTTCTACACGTTTAACAATGATATTGCTGCCATAAACTGATGAATAATTAATTAGTTATCTAATAATATTAATAGATAATTAATTTTGTTGATAAGGTTCAACTGTCAATGTTACTCCTATATATAGTAACATTGACCTTAGTATGTTTATGCTGTAAACGTGATTATTTTAATTATCATTTTTTTATTATGCAACATTGTTAGGTGTGATGAACTTTTAGGTAAACTTATTGTACAATTAAAACCAATTGCCTAAAAAAAAAAGACCAATTAAAAATATTTATATAAAGCAAAAATCAAAAGTGTATCATGGTGCCCCAATCCCCCCTACAACAAAAAAGATTCTGTTGTACATATGATCTAATTTGTGTTAACCATTTTCTTACAACTGATTTTATTCTCTACCTCTATACATATCATATTTGTCCTTGTACAGAATTCTGTTGTCATGATTGGTTTAATTTTTCAAACAATTTTCTGTTCCCAATTAATTCCCAACATAATTAGTGTTTGCTTGCAGCCTTGTTGAAGTTTAACTTTTTTTTAACAAGAAAAATGAATAACAACCTTGTGTCCGACATATATGCTTTGATGATAACTGCATAGCATATATAATGATTTACAAATACAACTTGAATGTTAAGCAGCTGGACTAAATAGAATGTAACACAAGCATGTTCAGTGTTTTTTATTAAATTATCTAGTTTTAATAAAAATAAAATGCTGAAGTAAAAATTTTTATTTTTGTAACACCATTTAGTTTATTTTTGTAAATTAATATTTTAAATTATAAAACTCAGATAAATTATTTCAAAATATATAATTAATATACTTTATTCACTGTAAAACTGACAGTAGTAGCTATCCTTCATTTTTATTAAATAAATATATACTTGAAATATATAAAAAAGACTGAAAAAAAAATGAAAATTTAACTTACAAATAGTGATAACATTATGAAGTTCATTGGGAAAGTTCTCCTAAAATAAAAACAAATTTATATTAAAGTTTTTCTTTACATATTTATCTTATAATCAAAGCTTAGCATTTAAAAGCAAATACCTCACATTCTCGCAACAAGCAATAGCAATCATCAAGACAATCGTTGCTATCCTATAAAATTTAAATTTAAAAAAGTTTTGTTTAAAAATAAACACATGTACACATATATACACATATAAACACAAAAAACAACATACACAAATAAACACATAAACAAGAGTTTTTTTAAATATTCTATTTTTAAATTTTGGTTTATATTAAATACATATTTTGGTTTACATAGAATGCATATATTTTATTTACCATATTTAATGTATATTAAATCTTTAGTTTTTATTAAAAAAAAATAACTATTAGTTGTAAAAATTAAATAAAACTTAAATTAAAAAATTAAATATGTAAAAAAAAAATAAAAATACAACCACTGTTAATTAAATAAAACTTTTCAGTTTAATCAATATAAAACTGAATAATTCTGTTCAGTTTAATCAATATAAAAGCTCTTTTTTAATTTTTACAACCCAAATTCTCATAAAGAGATAACAAACCATCAGAGGAGAAAAAAAAAAGAGCTGTGCCAATTAACAATTTACAGGGGCAATTTTATATATTACTATTCCATATATTGCTATTCCAGTAAGTGTTTAATGCCATCCAACTAAATTATGCTATGAAGAACAGCTTATCTTAAAATTAATTTGTTTGTTATAAAACCACAGAGGTGGCATGATTTAACTATATAAAGTTTGAATAAAATAAATAATAAAATAAATAAAAATTATAGTTGTGATTGCTAATACTAATGCTAAAAAAAATCATCAAAAAAAAAAAAAAAAAAAACTTATTCAGCTATTGGAATTAGGAAAAATAAGTTAGGCGATAAATTGCCGACCTTAATCTGTGTGAGATCGGCATTAGGTTGGCAGAAAAAATGTAAAATCAAGGTTGACCATAAAACATAGAAATAAGGTTGGCATTTTTTTGCCAACCTCAAACACTTCTAGGTCAGCATTGTCGAATGCCAACCCTAATTCCGAGAATTGCTTATTGAATATTGGTATTTAAAGAAAAATTATTTAAAAATTTAAAATAGTTTATCAAATAATTGGTAATTACAATGATAAAGGATTTTTTTGAATACCGTTTATTTTTACTGCTATTTTTTGTTATCGATACTTTTTTTCATTTTTTAAAATCAGAATTAAACCTACAAAAATTATAAAACAAATATATAACATATAAACTATAAAACAAATATTTTTATCATTTTTAAGTTGTTAAAAACTGAACTCACCATGCCATCCAAAACATTGCAACATTTTTCTTCACATAACTATTTATTGGATGCCTAAAATTTAGGTGATTAAAATTTTTTTATATAAACAATAGCTTTATTATTTCAAAATCTTAACTAATAATAAAAAAACCCTCAAATAAAAAGTGATTTAGTGAACAGTGTTACAGTGTTATCAGATCTTTCAACAGATAATCGTTAACTCGCTACAAAAACTTATTGGAAAAAGAAATTTAATTTGTCTTAATTTTAATAAAACATTTCTTATGTGAATAACATAAATGATCATAATAATATTAATAATAATAATAAAAATAATAATAATATTTTTTTTTTTTTTTTTTTGATTGGGTCTTGGTCCTGTGTCCTTGGTCCTTGTTTCTTATATATATTAATGACCTTGTTAATAATTTTACATCTAAAGTGACTTTATTTGCTGACAACTCAATTATTTGCTGACAAAACAGCTATATACTGTCTAAATAAGCTATATACTGACAATAAATGACAATATTTTGTCTAGACAAAATGTTGTCACTTATTATTCAAGACTACAAATACTATCATTCTACTCACACAAGCTAACATCACTTCTTCCATCAACCAAAACTCAATATTGCATGACTTGTCATTCACACAAAGTTTCATACTTTTACTGTATCTGTTTCTTTATGCTGTAAAAACATTTATATAGTGTTATTCCTCATAAATTGATGTTTTAAAATTCTATCCACCTTCATGTTTTACTGAATCATAAAACTTACAGTTTTCTGCCAAATGGCTGCTCTTTAACTTTACTCTTTATTTACTCCCAACTCAAACTATGATTGTTAGAACTCTTGTTTGTAGTGAATTAGTTTAAAAAAAAAAACTTAATTAAGACAAAGGAAAATTTTTAATGGTGAAGCTACTTAGTTCTACAAATAAAAATAATATAAATAGAATTGAAATTACCTGGGGTGTTTCTTATAATAGAACTACTACCAATACCCAGTTTAATACTGGCCCAAGCAGTAGTCAGTGATAAAACTAGAAATATTTTTAAAAGAAAACTGTATGTTATTGGAGACATGTTACATAAAAACAATTTTTTGTAAAGAGCTATTTAAAAAAAAAAAAAAATAGTATGACAACTGAGCCGTAAAGTTTTAGCAGACTTAAATGGAAAAATGTACAGACCAGAAAAAAAAAATGATCATATAAAAGCAAAATAAAAAAACCTAAAAACTGCTATATTTCAAACTACTGAAATTTGAACAACCCTGTTACTGACATGCAAATATAAATATGCAAAAATAAAATAAAAATGCTAATAGCTCAAAAGAACTTAAAGGCTTCAAAGCCTGAATAAATCCTCACAAAATCTATCAAGCCAGCACTATTGACCAGGGTGATTAAAAACTCACAGGTATTTTATTAAAAAAATTCTATTAAATATTTTCATAAAAAATTTGAAAATTAATTAATTTGAATTTGAAAACTAATTAAACAAATAAATCAAAAATCTTACACAAGCACAAAAAGGCAAACAATTCCAACAGAAACAAGTAATTGACAAAAAAGAATTGCGTACACCTAAATTATTAGAAATTATTACTAGTTATTAGATTTATGAGTTTTTTAAACAAATTTTATTAATAATAAAATTTATGATATATATAATTAAAAAAAATAATTAAGATATAATTTTTAAAATAATGATACTTTACCTAAACATAGAAAACTTATTTCAAACTTTGACTTACCTTTCGAATGAAAGCTAAAAAAAAAGAAAAAAAAATTGTTCTAAATAACAAAAAAAAAAATCTAAATAAAAAATAAATAAAAAAAAAAAAAAATCTATAAAAGATAAGACTTTAAAATATTTTTATCTAAAAATTTTGAATAACATTATTGTTATAATTTTGCTTTAAAACTTTTTTCTCAAGTTGCTTCTGTGCTTTCAAAAATGTAAGAACACACAACTTATTAAAAATAAAAGGACTAGATGATAAACCTATGGCAACATGTTTGTATTAATAAAACCTTAAGATTTCAAGCCATTATTGATAAGTTAATACTGTCGATATTTAAAAATTAAAAACCATTCTTTTATATAGTATATAGCAGCTCATTAGAAAACTGAACGCAATTTCTACACTATATTAAAATGGTCAACAACTTTGAATAAAATTGACTAACAAAGTTCTGATATAGAAAAATGAATTGAGTGCAATACTACCAGTTACAGGGTGAAGATTAAATTCTGTAGTTTTTGGTGATAAAGCAGGCACTATACCACTACATTACTATCCTTGCTTCACAAAAAGATTCCATAGAGACTACATCAGAGGAACAACTTTTTGCCAAAAGACAACAGACTAAACACTAAATAAATGATAACATGCTAAGGCACGATACTAGACTCCAACACAACCTTATGAATGATGACTATTCTGCTTCTTTGTCGATGTTTAGGGTAAGGGGTATCCACTACTTAAGTGACGGTGCAATAGGCAGGTACCTGAATACCTAATAACTATTATAGTCGGCTATTGTTATTTCAAATCCTACAAAACCAGCTAACTAAGTGCTATGTCATGTGAAAATGCTGTGCAAAACTTAGGTACTGGCTATAAGGTTAATATGGTTTTGAAATTAAATTTAATTGCAATGCATTACTCTAAAATACTAATCAGTGTTTTACAGGAAGGCGTGTAATCGCATGCCATTTTATGACAAGGTAAATAACATTTTGTTTTGAAGATTTGACCACTGATATTTAAAAAAAACATTTAATACATTTCATATATATATATATATATATATATATATATATATATATATATATATATATATATATATATATATATATATATATATATATATATATATATATATATATATATATATATATATATATATATATATATATATATATATATATATATATATATATATATATATATATATATATATATATATATATTATATATATATATATATATATATATATATATAGAGAGAGAGAGAGAGAGAGAGAGAGAGAAATAAATTACATTATTATTATTATTATTGAATATTATTATTGAATTAAATTATTATTATTATTATTATTATTGCAAGAAATCGATGTAAAAAGGTGCTTTCTGATGCTAAACTCCATTATTCTCAGTTCACTAAATCTCGCATCTTATCGCAGAAGTTAGGCTCTAAAGACTTTTGGAAAATCTTCAACAGCATTGTTAACAAGGGTAGATCTAACATTCCATCTCTCATTCATGGGACTGATCTTGTTACCTCTCCCAGGGATAAGGCAGAACTGTTTGCAAAGAACTTTTCTTCTAATTCCACTCTTGAATCTTATGGACATTCTCTTCCTTCCATTCCAGTCAACCAGGTTGACTCATTGTTAGACATTCAAATCACTCCGGCTTCTGTTGCTAAAGTCATATCTCAATTAAACTCGTCTACAGCTTGTAGTCCAGACAACATTCCTGTCACTTGTAGTCCAGACAACATTCCTGTCTTCTTTATTTCCAGTAACTTCTGGGGTTCCCCAAGGTTCCATCCTGGGCCCTGTTTTGTTTCTTATCTACATAAACGATCTTCCTGACAACCTTTCATCTAAAGTAGCTCTTTTTGCTGATGACTCAACTTTATACTCCTGTCTTGACAAAAAGTCTCCTCTTTTCGATCGCCTAGAACAAGCAGCTGATTTTGAATCTGATCTCACTTCGGTGGTAGATTGGGGTTCACAGTGGCTTGTGAGTTTCAACTCTAAAAAAACCCAATTGCTTACTGCAAACAACTACCGTAATATGGTCAACATTCCTATATTAATGAATGGCAATCCTCTTACTGAGTCGTCCTCTTTACGTCTTCTTGGATTATCGCTTACTACTGACCTTTCATGGAAACCATATATACAATCGATTGCTAAATTAGCTTCTGCTAAGGTTGCTTCTCTTTATCGTGCTTGCCATTTCCTAACTTCTGATTCCATTCTCTACCTCTACAAATCTCTTATTCGTCCCTGTATGGAATACTGTTGTCATATTTGGGCTGGTTCTTCTAACGATTCACTCTCTCTTCTTGACAAGGTCCAAAAACGCATTGTAAATGTTGTTGGACCTGGACTATCTGCTAAGCTTGAACCTCTTTCCCATCGTCGTAAAGTTGCATCTCTTTCTCTTTTCTACAGATACTATCATGGTCACTGCTCAAAGGAGTTATCACCTCTAGTTCCATCAACTAAAATTCATTCTCGTTTTACTCGTCATTCAGCTAAGTCTCATTCGTTTTCTGTATCTGTCCCTGCATGCTCTAAAAACTTTTATTCATCTAGTTTTTCTCCCCGCACTTTAATTCTTTGGAACTCTCTCCCATCTTCATGTTTTCCTGACTCATACAACCTTCAACTTTTTAAGTCTTCTGTCAACCGTTTCCTTGCTCTATAATTCTGTTCTTTTTTTTTCCTAGTAACTCCCAACTTAATAGTGGTTGCTTGCAGCCTTGTTGGGAGTGAATAAAAATAAAAAAAAAAAAAAAAAAAAAAAAAATTGAAACTTCTTAACTAATGCTTACATTACATTGAAACTTCTTGACTAATTAGCAAAACGATTTTAAATAAAGTAACAATTATATGTGTGTGTATATATATATATATATATATATATATATATATATATATATATATATATATATATTTTTAATATTTTTATCCTGCATTATTATAACAATTAAATAAATAAAATTAATATAATAATTTTTTGAATAAATTTTTATTTTGACTTTGTTTATAGGCAAAAGCTTTAAAAGTAACCAATTTAGGCATTGTTATCTATATTTTTTTGATTCTTTTCTACTCCCAACAATGCTGCAAGCAACCACTATCAAGTTGGGAGTTGCTAGAAAAAAAAGAGTAGAGTTATAGAGTAAGGAAACGGTTGACAGAAGACTTGAAAACTTGAAGGTTGTATAAGTCAGGAAAACATGAAGATGGGACAGAGTTCCTAAGGGTTGAAGTGCTGGGAAATAAGCTAGACAAATAAATGTTTTTGGAGCATAAGGAGACAGATACAGTAAAAGAATGAGACTTTGATAAATGGACAAATAAGAAATCTGTAGAGGTAGAGAATGAAATCAGGAAAGAGAAAATGGTGAGCATGATAAAGAGAAGCAAGCTTAGCATATGCAATCCATTGTATATATGAAGTAAAGTAAGAGGAATCAGTGAGAGGGTTGCCATTCATTAAAATAGGAGTATCAACAGTACTGCAATAGTTATTTGAGGTAAATAACTGAGTTTTGTTGGAATTTAAATTTACAAGCCACTGTAAGCCCCAATCAGTTACAGAAGTGAGATCAGATATAAGATGGGCTGTCTGTTCTAAGCAAAAAAGAGAAGAATTTTTGTCAAGACATTAGCATTGAGTTATCAGAAAAAAGAGCTACTTTAGATGTGAGGTTGTCAGGAAGATCATTAATGTAGATAAATAATAAAACAGGACCAAGGATAACCCCTTGAGGTAACCCAGAAGTTACTGGAAATAAAAAAGTGTTGACCTTCGAGGATGACTTTATTAAGGCGGTTAGAAAAAAAACGATTTGATAATATCCAAAATTTCCCAGATACACCATATGAAACAAGCTTATGGAGAAGACCAACATATCAAACTTTGTCAAAAGCCTCAGATATGTCTAGAGCAATAGCCTATAAGCCTCTATCTAATCCATGATAAAATCTTTCAGTCACAGCAGCTAGCAAGTCAGCCGTAGAGCAAGAGGATTGAAACACGTATTGGTTGTCTGACAGCAAGTTATTTGACTAAAGTTGGAATGTGAGAAATATATTTATCAAAGACTCAAAGACCTTGCTAATAACAGAAAGAAGACTGATTGGAAAATG
>NC_061162.1:41454265-41569265 GCF_022113875.1 Hydra vulgaris | reverse complement strand
TGAATGACATTTCATATGCACTATATACTTTTTGCTTACATTGCAACATCCTTTGTAAATGTAGACCTTCATCTACAAAGAATCTTAACCTTTACTATTATAAAGAGATGCATGGCTCTTAAACTAAAGTTTAGTAAATACCTTAAAATCTAGGCCAATAAGGCTTTCTACAATTAATAGCAGAATAAGGTATATATCTGCATAAAAAATGAATATTTAATAAAAATATCTTAATCCTTTAATCAGCCAAAAGTTTAAAGACTAATGAGTATTTTATTAGTTTACTTCTCTTAAAAATTGCCCAAAACAGTAGGTCTTACAAGACAGCAGGATATATTACAGGTTGAACTTGTACACATGTTTTCAGTTGTAGGGTAATTATGACCTTACTTAAGAATTAAAAAATAACAATATTGGGACAAATTACTGAAACAAATTATTGCAAAGTATTACTTGAAACAAATTATTGTGAAATAGTACTGGAATAGATAACTAGAATATTTTATTGGTTAATAAAAACATTAAAAATCTATTAAAACTACCTTGTCTCACTGATTTTTCACTAAATGATGATATTCCAGTATCATCTTCAGGACCTAACATAGGTCCTTGATCTCCAATGTCATTTGCCCATCCATATTGCTGTGGAGGTGGCGCCATTGGCTGAGGTTGAGCACCATATACAAACTGTGATGTGTATGGTGGAGGCTTATTTGCTTCCAAATCAGGAGGAACTTGCTGGTAATTATAAGTATATTGATTTGACATTCTAAAAAATAAATAGCCCTTCCTGAATATCAAGATTAAAAAAGTAAAAATAATAAATAACATAAAAGAAATAAAAGTTTTATTTTTTTTAAATAAATTACGTAAAAGTTTTATTTTTTGTTAAAAATAAAACTTTTAATAAAAAAATAAAAAAACTTTCTAATCTATTAGTTGTTATTTAAAAATATAGATTTAAAATCTAGTTTTAAAGAACATCTACCACTGCAAAACAAAATTGTTTTTTTTTTTATTATTATTCTCGATAAAATTAGAGATTAATTTTTTAATAATATAGCACAGCCCTAAAAATCCAAAGGATTTAAGTTTGGCAATAAGAGCTGAATTTAGCTGACTGCAGACCGCCAAAGTTTTATGCAATGATAGTTAAAATAGCATTGTCAAAATCCTTGAACTTGACAATGGCATTATATAATCCATTCATTTATTGTTCATGACAACAATTTGTCATAAATATAAAATTAGTTTCATTTTTTAGACTATTAAAATTCATCAAAAAAACCTGTTCCATCATTCAATACAAAATAATTTTAAATAAAAAATAAACTAATAAAAAATACATATACACTTAAAATTTATATATATATATATATATATATATATATATATATATATATATATATATATATATATATATATATATATATATATATATATATGTATATATATATGTATATATATATATATATATATATATATATATATATATATATATATGTATATATATATATATATATATATATATATGTATATATATATATATATATGTATATATATATATATATATATATATATACATATATATATATATATATATATATATATATATATATATATATATATATATATATATATATATGTATATATATATAAATATATATATATATATATGTATATATATATATATATAAATATATATATATATATATATATATATGTATATATATATATAAATATATATATATACATATATATATATATATATATATATATATATATATATGTATATATATATATATACATGTATATATATATATATATATATATATATATATATATATATATATATATATATATATATATATATATAGGGCCTCGACGGAAAGCAAAAGCTTCAGCTCTCGCTCTTGCCCACACTCCCCTAAAATGGTTTATGAGAGCTATTTACGGCTCTCGCAGAAGTATAATTTTTCTCATACAAGTATAATTATCATTTTAAATAAAAAAAACAACACAATGTCATTTAGAAAAAATTAATTGCATAATATACTGAAATGCTTTTTAAAAGGCACGGTTGTTGCAAAAAAAATTAGAATTAAAAAAGCTGTTTTAAATGAGGAGCAGCTCGCACAGCTCCCCAAGTTCGTTTTAGGAGAGCTTTTCTCTGCTCTCGTTTTCATTTATTCCCGCTGAGTCCTGATATATATATATATATATATATATATATATATATATATATATATATATATATATATATATATATATATATATATATATATACATATATGTATATAGTATCGGACAAAGCAAGTGCAACCAAATAATGCTAATTTAGTTTCTTTATATAAAAGTGATGCATTTTTTCAATTTAGAGAAAAAGCTATGTAACTGTTTAGAGACAACATTCTTCAAGTTTTATTCATCACAAAGTTCATTATTTGTACACGGAAATTAATAAATTAATCAAAAGTATTAAAAAAAGTTGATTTCCTTCTGGACAAAAAAAATTCAACTCTAGAAAATGTTGACCAAGCTGTATTTCGCTATCAATATTTCATGGCGAATCCTTTGTTGTCGATCACAGCCTTGCACCTCGAGGCATAGATTCGATCAGGTGATCAATGAAACTTTGTGGAATCGCTGCCAAGGTCTTTTGGATTTGTTCAAACAGTTGATCCTTATTACGAACACCTTCACAATGAATTCTGCGGTTGAAGATCTCCCACAGGTTCTCGATAAGGTTGAGATCCGGAGATTGAGGAGGCAAATCCATCACCGATAGGTGGTTATCTTGAAACCACTGCTTGACTAATTTTGCAGTGTGTTTCAGATTGTTGTCTTGCTAAAAAACCCATTTTATTGGCATATTCCATTCAACATGAGGTAACATAACATCTTTTAGGATATTTTTATACATGAAACGGTCCATTATTCCATCAATTCAATGTATTGGACCTAGACCGTTAGCAGAAAAACACCCCCAGACCATTACATTGCCGCCACCATACTTCACGGTCTTATGGCAATAACGTAAATCAAGGCGTTTTCCGGCCCGTCGACATACACGGCAAATGCCATCGCTCCCAATGATGTTGAACTTCGATTCATCACGGAACAGGACAGTTTGAGAAAACAATCCGGCTTCAACAGCATATCGTCTGATTGTTCGGTCTGATACATGCAGCTCTAACTGCTTTTGTATCTCGACTGATGATATCCAGGGATCCTTCTTGACGGATCTGACGATCATAGAATTCTCTCTAGAAGTGGTGGAATGCGGTCTTCCACCTTAGTTATCTGCTTCCAACTTCCCCATAGAACGATATTTGGAACATAATCTTGATAGGGTCCATTTTTTCAAGCGATATATCACAAATACTTTTTTGTGACATTCCACTTACAAATTCGCCAATAATTTTCTTTCTTAGTTCCAATCCAAGACTGTCAGGAGCCATTTTTGCAATTGAAGTCATAAAAATAATCACGCTTCTCAAGGCTTACCGTGATACATTTACCTTGTGATGATACAATAATGCTCTGTGTAACACAACGTCTTATTTGGATGTGGACTGTATTGATGTAATGAAACACTTGTTGTATTTCACTTCTTGTATTGATGTTCTTTGATAAAACACTTTGATAAAACTCACTTCAATAAACTGTCTTGATAATACTGACTGATTGACTTCCATATACTGACTGAATTACATGTCGGTTTGCAAGCCTCTTTTATAGTAAAATGAACCTGTGTGAACTGTTCTGGAAGATTTGAGATGCTTCTTTTCGATGCTTCTGGAAGCTTCTGAATGCTTCTGAATGTTTCTGGATACTTCTGGATGCTTCCAGATGCTTCTTCTGGAAACTTCTGCATACTTCTGGAAACTTCTGGATACTTCTTTTAACTATTAGAAAACTTCTGTGACGTTGACATGGACCAGACTTAAGAAAATGAAACAAACCAAAAAAGTTGCACTTGTTTTGTCCGCTGCAAAATGGCACTTGTCAACGAAATTCTGCCTGTGTGCTATCACCTGTCAGCTGATTGCTTATGTCATGGCATGCTATGACTCCAGACTCCTAAATTGTTGTAATAGTATAAATCGTTTCGTTTTTAAGACATGTAAAATTAGGAACACTCTTTAGCATTGTTCGATGTTGGTTGCAAATGTGTTGTCCAATATTGTATATATATATATATATATATATATATATATATATATATATATATATATATATATATATATATATATATATATATATATATATATATATATATATATAGGGCTTATTCTAGGAAAAAAATTTGGGTGGCGGTACCACCTCATTTCAATAGACTTTAGTGGTAAATCAGCATTTTTTTCGCGAAAAAAACAATATTTGGCGTAAAAACGTAAAAAAAAACAATAAAAAAAAGGCCATTTTTTTTTTTTAATTTTGATTTGGGTGGCCTTCAAATACAGTCAACACTGTCGGTCACTGAAAACAGTCTAGAATAGCCCCTAATATATATATATATATATATATATATATATATATATATATATATATATATATATATATATATATATATATATATAATATATATATATATATATATATATATATATATATATATATATATATATATATATATATATATATATATATATATATATATATATATATATATATATATTAGAGTGCCTCTAAAAACAACATTTTTTTAAATTGTCTGCTGCCACCCCCTATATGTGTTCTATGTAATAAATTAACACTAAATTAAAAAAAAATTTGAATTAAAAAAATTTTAGGGGTCGTTCAAGACCCTTAAACACTTAAAGTATATCATATTGGGTCTCAAAAGAAGAGAAATTTTATAAAAATTTCAAAAATAATAAAAACAATTAATAGAAACACAAATTAAAAAAGTTTATTTAAAAAAAAATTTTGAAATTATGTACTTTTTATTTTTTCTTAAAAAAAAGATAGTTTTCAAGCCATAAAATTCAAAAATGTAATCTTTATATAAAATGATTATTATTTTTGTGTGTGTATATATATATATATATATATATATATATATATATATATACACACACAAAAATTTAATATAAAATCAAAATACCCCATTAAGTTTAATGAAAATCATCGCGTAAAAGAGCTTAATATCTCCTAGATCCGTTTTTAAAATAAATTTTGTGTTGCATAATTTATGGACGATTCCTAAAGCTAAGATGAGTCAATTTTACATATTAGTTATAATATTTATTAGTTTATAATATTTATAATAGTTATAATATTTATAATTAACGACATAATAAAAAACTAGAAAAAGTGTTTGTTTGTTTTTGTCATGTCATTAGATATTTATCTAAACAGATTTTGTTTTTAAATTCAATTTGAACTTTATTTTTGTCATTGTTGGAGATATAAGTTGTTTTTTGGTTTTTATTAATTTTCAAAAAAAAATTTGAAAAGAATAAAACTTAATTATTTTTTTATAAAAAAAAACACAAAATCATTAAGAATTTGAGAGAAAAATAACCTGTCAAACAAAAATGACACCTAATGACACAAATCTAACAATAATATAATAATACATAATATTAAATACATTATAATAATATAACAAATATTGTGTGAGAAAAAAAGAAGAAATTTTAAAAAGAATATTAAAAATAACAATCAATATTAAAATAAGTAAATTGCACATCACACTTAAAAAGTTTTTACATCTTTTAACTAAAAATCTTTTAACTAAAAATTACACTTGACAGATGTAAAGAAAGTAAAAGAACTAAAGCCTACAATTTTATCAGAAAATGTATAAAAAAATAACAACAAATCATAAATAACAAAACATAAGTAACCAGAAAACAAAAAAAAACTGTTTAAAATTTTCACGAGATGATTAACATCATTATTAGTTAAATTAAAATTCAATAAAATTTGTTTATTCATTTAAATTGTAACTTATTTTCTTTTTTATTTCATCAGAATTTTCTTTTTCTTATATTTTATTAAAAACTTGTTCTTTTTTCTTTATTTTATTTCATTTTACTTTTACTTCCTCTATTTTTTTTTTTTTTTTTTTTTTTTTTAAATTTTCTTTAGTTATTTAAATTTTCATTATTTTCTGTTTATTTTTTATTTTATTTATTTATTTTATTGATTTATTTAGCAACTTAATGCTAGTTTAGTAACTACAAAATAAATGAATTTTTCGTAGTCCAATTAGACAAATTCGCAAGCTATTTCCTGGTATAGTTACAAACCAAACACAAACAATGACTTCTGCCCTGCTCTATTGTATTGGCTGCTTTTATGAAAATAACTAATGTAATGTTCATGTAACTCGCTATTTTTTGAATAGAATGGTTTAACTATATTATTTTCAGTTGATGTAACATTGTGAATGAAACAGAGTGATTTAAAAATTATTCTATTTTTTACACTAATCCAACCAACCAATTTCAACATTTCTGTTTTATGAGTTAACCAGTGGCATTTTAATATAATTCTCATTGCTTTATTTTGAAGTTTTTCTAGGATATTTAAGTTAATTGTGTTGACATCAAGAAAAATAGAAGCACAGTATTCATAGTGGGGAGAAATTATAGTTTGAAAGATTATCTTTTTGGTCCGTTGAATTAAGTATTTGCTTATTTTACCAAGATATCCAGTTTTCTTTGCAATTTTATTTGAGATATATTTGATATGTTCAGTAAAATTAAGTTGGTAATCAATAATAATCCCTAGATATTTCACGCTATCACTAAACTCAATGACTACATCATCCAATATCACTTTTATGTTATTTTTATGATTTATTAAACTTTTTTTTTTTTTTTTTTGAATTAACAATAAGCATTGCCATGGACTTAAGAGTATTTAATTTAAGTTTGTTATTACTTAGCCATTTACGAAGTATTTTTAAGTCTTGATTTAATTTAAAAATAGTTTCTTTGAAGTTTGTACCCTCAGTACAAACCAATGTATTATCAGCAAACAGTTTTATAAAAGAATACTCAAGTTTTGATGCAATATCAATTATGTAAATAATAAACAAAAGAGGTCCAAGTACACTACCCTGTGGAACCCCTATATCAAAAACTAGTTTACCATATTCATCACCTTTTATTTTGACTACTTGAGTTCTCATTGAAAGATAGTCTGCAATCCAATTAAGAACTGTACCTTTAACTTAATAACCTTGTAACTTTTGTATAAGAATCTTTCTATTAAATGTTTCAAATGCCCTATTAAGATCTAGCATTACTGTTATAACAAATTTATTGTTATTTAAAGAGTTATTCTCTATTTAGAAAGCAGTAGTTGAATAGCTGATTCAGTTGATCTATTTTTTTTGAAACCAAATTGATTATTATAAAAAATACAATTACTTTCAAAATAACTTGACAACTGCTTGTGAACAGCAATTTCTAATATTTTTTTATAAGTAGGAAGCATATTAATGTTGTTTTACATTTGCCATTTGCAAAGTTATTATGAAGACACCCCTCAATACACAATTTATATATACTAGTCCTATTTAAGGTCTTTTTTGAATATTAGGCTGTATGCATTTTGATAAAAAATAAAAAAGTTATAACATTTTAAATTATAAAAAAACTCAAAACTTAGTCACATTTTCTTCAAAAAAATCTATATATCAAAAATTTTGTACTTAAAATGTCATAACGTTTTGTAAATACAAACAATTTTGATAAATAATTATAAATAAAATACTATAATGAATTTTTTTCTAATAAAATGTAACGATCAAGTACTTGATCATTGAAAAAATTTTATATCACATACTTATTTTTAAACGAACTCTAGTTTTAAAACAAATTTAAAGAAAACTATATTAAAATAATGATAATAGTATAATACAATAGTAAATTAATAGTTATTTAAAAAAGAAATTTATTAATAAAATAGTTATAAATAAAATAATTATTAATAAAATACTTTATAATAATATTATTATTTACAATAGTAAATTAATAGTTATTTAAAAAAGAAATTTATTAATAAAATAATTATAAATAAAATAATTATAAATAAAATAATTATAAATAAAATATTATAAATAAAATAATTATAAATAAAATAATTATAAATAAAATAATTATAAATAAAATACTATAATGAATTTTTTTCTAATAAAATGTAACAATCAAGTACTTATTTTTAAACGAACTCTAGTTTTAAAACAAATTTAAAGAAAACTATATTAAAATAATGATAATAGTATAATACAATAGTAAATTAATAGTTATTTAAAAAAGAAATTTATTAATAAAATAATTATAAATAAAATAATTATAAATAAAATAATTATAAATAAAATAATTATAAATAAAATAATTATAAATAAAATACTTTATAATAATATTAATATTTACAATAGTAAATTAATAGTTATTTAAAAAAGAAATTTATTAATAAAATAATTATAAATAAAATAATTATAAATAAAATATTATAAATAAAATAATTATAAATAAAATAATTATAAATAAAATAATTATAAATAAAATACTATAATGAATTTTTTTCTAATAAAATGTAACGATCAAGTACTTGATCATTGAAAAAATTTTATATCACATACTTATTTTTAAACGAACTCTAGTTTTAACTATATTAAAATAATGATAATAGTATAATACAATAGTAAATTAATAGTTATTTAAAAAAGAAATTTATTAATAAAATTTAAAACCGTTTAATGTTAACAATAATCAGTAGTTTTTATCTATTTGCACTAAAAATATCTTAGTAATACTTCCGAATAATTTTTTGTTATTACTTAATAATAAACTACTATAAACCATTTATATAAAATATAATCTTACTAAAAATTAATTGCTAAATCTCAAAAAATTTGATGTTAATGTTTGAGACATATTGCTTTTTAAATTTAATTAGGGTTAATGATTTCGTTAAGAAAAAAGTAATTTTAAATAAAAAAAACAACAACTCACGTAACTTTCTTTTTGTAACTGTGTAATTAAACACCAAATCTTGTTTATATGTTTTATCGCAAACGACGACGCAAGCATTACGTTTTTACGCATTAGCATTACGCACAAAACAATCTATTACTAAAAACATACTAAAACTTTCTATAAATAATAAAATTGCAATTTAGTAATTTGCAAAGTTTTCAAAGATTATGAGCATTATCAAAAGAAACCGTTTCGAAATTTAAAAAAATCATCAAAACGTTGTTCATAAAATCTAGCTAGCACTTTTTTTTAACAGTTATAGAAAGAAAAACATATGCAAACATCACAATTGTAGTTGTTGATTACAGCATTCAATTGTATTGATGACATTGTTAGTTAGGACATTTTTTTTTAATTTTTTTGTGCCTAGCCATTACATTTGCTTGTATCAGAGTTAATAATGCCGCCTGGCGGCAAAGTAACTTTCTACCGAAAGGCCGACTTTTTAAGGAGGCGGAAGCTGTTGACGGCGGCCTCCCGATCAATTTTTAGCGGCAAAATATTCTTTTTTTAGAGGCCATTTAGAGGCCGCCTCAAATGGCTTCTGCCTCCTAACTGGCTGCGGCCGTCAAATTGGAGGCGGAAATATTTGCGTCTCACCGGCGGATGTAATGAAAAATAATTGCTCGTTTGCTTTAAAGCAATTAAATATTAACAAGAAACAAATGTTAAATACTTGTTGTAATAAATAAACTTGTTGTAATAAATAAATAAATAAATGTTAAATAAATTAACTTTATTAATCTTTAATAATGTTAAAAGATGTTGTGTTTTTCAAATATTTTTACAATATATAATGACTAGAATTAATAATTTAATGTTATGGTCGAAAAATTAAAGTTTTAGCGTGACGTAAGGGCAACAAAATATCAAACGATGAAAAACTTTAATTATTTGTCATAATTTTTTTTTTTTTGCTTAAGGCATGTAAACAAAATTTTTAATTTTTAATATTTGTTTAGAAACAAAAATTACTAATTTATTCGATAATAGTAGATAAACAACCGCTCTGACAAAGTTATAATTTTAAATTTTTTTTTTTTTTAAATAGTCAATAAATAATATAAAACAAAACTTTGATGTCAAGTATTTAACATTTGTTTTTAGTTAATATTTAATTGCCTTAAAGCAAACGAGCAATTATTTTTCATCACATCCGCCGGCGGGAGGCAAATATTTCCGCCTCCAATTTGACGGCCGCAGTCAGTTAGGAGGCAGAAGCCATTGGAGGCGGCCTCCAAATGGCTTTGCTTTCAAAATTTCTTCTGGAGGCGGCCACCATTGGCTTGTGCCACTCTATTGGCGTCGGCCTCCAAAAATTTTGCCTCCAAAAAAAAGAACTCCGGCTGCGGCCGCCAATAGAAAAGCGGAAGCCACTGGAGGCGGAAGAAAGAACATTTTGCCGCTAAAAATTGATCGGGAGGCAGCAGCCGTCTGCTGCGGAAGAAAAGTATAGACAAGAAGATTTACCCCTTTTATCAACACTGGCTTGTATTATTTTATTTGTTAACAATTTTAACATAGCATAAATAACTGATTGTAATAACCAGTATTGGTAAGTAGGGGAGAGTCGGGTAATGGCGAACGCGGGGTAATTCCGAACAAGGTCGTTACGGCATGTTAGAAAAGGATAGTTGACAATCTTTTTTTTTCTGACAAGAGTTGGTTCCATGCTCAGTTCCAGACGTGCAATAGTGTATTATAGATGCGCTGGTTCTTCAAGGTAGATTGATTTTAAGTTTTTCTCTTAGTTTTATGTAATTTTTATTTGCGAAACATTTATGTATTGGCTATACTATGTATATAAAACCACACATTTATTTATGTTGTTGCAAAGTATCATAACCATGGAGTTTGTAACACGTATTATATTTAAGGTATGATAATACTACCTCAATATAATCGTTTAAATTCATTTGGTTGGATCGCGGGGAAATAACGAACGATCTTTGTGGGGTAATCGCGAACGCTTATTGTCTTCAAAGTATTCTAGCGTATATGATAACAACGGAATATTTTTAATAATAACACACGGAATATTTTTAATAATAATAACGGAATATTTTTAATAATAACACACGGAAGATTTTTAAATAAAGTTATTATACATTATTTATTTAGCTTATTATTGTAATATATATATATATATATATATATATACAGGGCCGGCGCGAGTAGGTGTCATGTGGGGGGGTGCCATTACAACTTTTGCCGACTAAAAAAAAAAAAAAAAAAAAGGTCCTCGTTTTCCAAAATTTGCCGACTGCCATTACGACATTTGCCGACTGTCTAACCTCCGACTGTCTAACCTACATCGAAAGGGTCGACATTTGCCGACTAACTAGTCTAAAAAGGTCGGATTTGCCGACTTGATGGGGGGTGTGACACCCCTCCCCACACACACACCCCTATCGCGCCGGCCTTGTATATATATATATATATATATATATATATATATATATATATATATATATATATATATATATATATATATATATATATATATATATATATATATATATATATATATATGCTCTCAAATGCGTATAAAGAACAGAGCACTAATAAATTAGTAAAAAACACTTATGTAATTTTGTATTCAATTCGTACTTTTACCTTCTGTATACAGAAGGTAAAAGTACATACACATACTATCAGAAAGTATCCAGGTCACGTTACATTTAATTCATGTAATATTTTATTTGGTTTGAATAAAATTTATTGATATTTGTTTCTTTAACGTTTGATTTAATTAAAATTTTATTCAATAATATTTTAACGCTTCAATCAAGTTTGATTTGCTTTGATCAACATTTTATTCGCTGTTAGCCAATAATATTCGTGATTACCCCGCTGTATGTTCGGAATTACCCCACGTACGTAGGGTAATTCCGAACACCGAAGGTTTTGTTTTTAATCAAATTTTTTATTTTTTAATAAGATATATGAAAATTGCTCTTGAGTGATTCTAACCAAATGGATAGATTAAATAATAAGCAAAAAATAACATTAATATATAATAATAATTGTCTTTAATTCGCATTCCCGCTTAGCTGTTCGCCATTACCCCACTCTCCCGTATAGCGTTATCTGAGAGGCATGCATAGTTTTATAAAGGCAAACATATCAAATATATAAAAACATTGTTATCATTGCGATATAGATTTTTGTCTTCTAATACACTAAGTAATAGAAACTGGCTTGTATGGAGTAAATAGGCCGATTCAAAAAGAGAACAAGAGAATCAACAAAAGCCCTCCTTTTGTTGCTTCTCTTATATTCTTTTTGAATCGGCTATCGACTCTCATAAAAATAACATGTCTTCGTTGTTATTTTGGAGAGATGGCATCGAAGACAATTGGAGTAAATTAGTTATAAAAATCAAGACTCAAAAATCAACAGTGAAGTCTTTATTGCTAAGCCCTTTTTGAAGAAAAAACGGCACTAAACAACAATCAATTCAAAACTGGAGAAAGCTATTGCTAACGAAACTAAGTGTTAGAGGTTTTCGGTTGTATCATTCAAAGGACTATATTTTTCGCATCAAGAAATCTTGCATTCAAATACTTTAAAAATTATTACTGTCTGCTTTTCACATTTTATTAATTACATTTTGATATTCTATAAGTATCTAATTACAAAATCTAATTATAGATGCAATTACAAAATACGAATAGATAGGGCAATTTTCTTGGCGCTTTAGAAGTTGCTGAAAAAAAGAAAAAGAAGGTAAGCATACATAGTCCCACTATACTGGCGTTTGCAAAATGAGTTTTTGGAGAGTTAGTGAAAGTTGAGGGTGTAAAAGATTAATTAATAACAATTACATTAGGCTATCTACTAATATATTGTAACCGAAAGCATTCCGCACGGTTCATTTGGAAAACAGATCTGCTTTTTTTTTTCTTTCTTTTTTCTCAGCCTTGATGAAAAAGAACCCATAAACAGTCTATCTTTCGTGTGCCACTCATAGCCCTAATTTATGTGGGGTTCACGCTACGGAATCCTTCATTTCCGCTAGGTCATACTTTAGGAATGTCAAGCTTCACTAGAAAATTACTATGGAATAAAATACTAGGAAGGTCAAGTTTCACTAGAAAATTACTCAGGATCTTGCTTACCTAGACCGTCTTGAGAAGGGGGCATAGAAAAGTGTCTAGCCCCCTTGTGAATTTTATTAGTCGTCAGTAGTAAAAAATAATCTTTTTTTTTTTTTTTTTTTTTTTTTTTTTTTTACATTTTAAGTTTACATTTGTCGTAATACAATACTTTAACAAATACAAACAAGGTTTCTGAAAGAAGATCGTACTGATCTTATCATCAGAACCTTTTACAAGCATTTAGCATAATTATTTACAATGTATATAATCTATTTATAAAATAAACAGTAAAAGTAAATAGTAAAACAAAAAGATAAAAAGTAAAACAAAAAGAGTCGTTACATATAAAAAGTAAAACAAAAAGAAAAGTAAAACAAAAAGAGTCGTTACATATAACGTATTTTACAATTAACATAAAACGTATTTTACAATTAAAAAGTTCTAAATAAAGGTACATAATTACAATTAGAAGAACCTTATTATGTCATCGGAAAATAAAATTAAATTTTTGAGTTTATGTTTAAAAATTGGAAAAGTGTAAAATATATTAAAGTTTGGCAAAACAACTTCATTCCAAAGATATGGCGCACGATAAGCAATACCACACTGGTTAAACTTTGTTCGACAAAAAGGTTTATGCAAAAATTTATTATTTCTAAGAGTATATTTATTTATTGGTTTTTCACAAAAGAGAACTTTAAAGATAGGTAGGGATAAGTCATTTTTCCACAAATACATAAAGCATAAAACATTAAACACATTAAGTTCGTAAATATTAAGAATTTTCATTTCAATAAAAAAAGGTTTGGAATGAGTGTATCGATCCGCAAAATTAATTAAACGGATCGCATGCTTCTGACGGCGGTAAAGACATTTTAATTTGCTTTTTTCTGTGCTTCCCCAAGCAATATTTGCATAATTTAAATAGGTATGAATAAATGTGTAGTATAGTTGGGTTAAATCTTTTTTACATAGATATGTTCTCGATTTATATAAAATTCCAATGCTTTTAGAAATTTTTGTGCTAATATAGTCAATATGCGCTTTCCATGTGATGTTTTCATCAAGAAAAACACCCAAAAACCTTGTGACATAGTGTCTTTTTATCACAGTATTATCAATAAAGATTTCTGGTAAATTTTGGGGTAAATAAGGTTTTTTTGCGATTGGATGGAAGAGAATCCATTTTGTTTTGTTACTGTTAAGAGTTAGCTTATTGCATATAAACCATTTTGATATGTTTTTAAGTTCATCGTTCATACTAGAAAAGAGTTTGTAAATATCATTATCGGAAAGAAATAAGTTGGTGTCATCAGCAAACATTATACTCATTAAATTTGAGGCTTTATTTAGGTCGTTTATATAAATCAAGAACAACAGTGGTCCCAAAATGGAGCCTTGGGGAACGCCACATGAAACATTTAGGAACTCATTTGGATAACAACTATTACTAAAAACAAATTGTTTACGGTTAGATAAATAACTTCGGAACCATTTTATAACTTTGTAATTTATTCCATAGTATTTCAGTTTTTGTTTCAAAATTTCATGATCTACAGTATCGAACGCCTTCGATAGGTCGATAAAAACACCTAATGTAAATTTAGATTTTTCAAAAGAATTTGAAATTTCACGTACAAGTTGGATAATTGCATGTTCCGTCGAATTATTTTTTTTAAAACCAAACTGGTTGGCGTATAACAAATTATTAGAAAGGAAATAATTGTATAATCTATTATACATAATGCGTTCTAGTATTTTTGAGAATGTGCAGAGGACGGAGATAGGACGATAATTACTGATATTTGTTTGATCTCCCTCTTTTAAAATTGGGGTAATTTTAGCAATTTTTAATTGATCCGGAAAAACTCCTTGGTGAATAGATGCTCCATAAACCTTAAAAAGTATATCTTTTAATTGTTCAAAACATTCCATAACTATATTACCGTTTATGTCATCTGCTCCGTTTGCTTTGTTTTTTTTAAGGGATTTGAATGCTTTTTCGAATTCATAAAAAGTTAGCTCAGAATATAATTCGTTGGAACTAATGCAATTATCCATCTGTACTAGAAAATCGTTAAATGTTGCTTTGGTATAAGGAATTTTATTTGCTAGTTTAAGACCAATGTCAGTGAAGAATTTGTTAAACTCATGAGCTATAGCTTTTGGTTCGCATATGCGTTTGTTATCCACTATAACCATCTGGGGAAGAGAACCTGAGCATTTTTTTTGTCTGCCAGTAATTTCGTTCATTATTTGCCAATTGCGTTTTGTGTTATTTTTGAATTTATCTAGAAGTCTTGTGTAATAATTTTTTTTTAAATTTTTACGAACTTTTTCAAAGAGATATTTGTAATTTTTATATATTTTCTCATTATCTAATGATTTTGTTTTAAGATATTTTATATACAGCTTTTGTTTAATCTTGGATGATTTTTTAAATCCTTTTGTTATCCAGGGGTTATTTTTATATTTTGGAGTTATTGTCTTTTCAATAATAGGAAAGTTTGCGTCATAAACGGAGTAAAAGGTTTCATAAAAGTTATCATAAATTTTGTCTGCATTGTCATTGAAGTTAATATGCTTCCAGTGCAGTAACGATAGTTGGTTTTTAAACAACTTTATATTTGTATGGTTAAAAATGCGGATTTTAATTTTGTTTATTTTATTTTTAATTTCAGAATTAATTGTCAAGAATATTGGAAAATGGTCAGTTATATCAGATTTTAGGATACCTGTTTGAATATTATCGTTGAATATATCTGTTGTAATAATATTATCAATCAAAGACGTCGAGTTTTTTGTTACTCTAGTTGGCCTATTTATTAAAGGAATTGCTCCCGCCTCAAAAAAGGAGTCGTAAAAGTTTTTAATTTTGTTATCTTCATTATAAAGAAAACAATTCATATTTAGGTCTCCAATAATGAAGTTCTTTTTGTTTTCTTTAATACCTTTTTTGAAAATACTTTGTTCAAAAAAAATGCTCAAGTTCTCGCTCACGCCGTCAGGTGGGCGATAACAACAGCTTAATAATATGTTTTTAGATTGATTGTTCATAATTTCAATAGTCAAAATTTCTTTATCGCTATCAGAAGCACTTAAATCATTCCTCACGTAATAAACAATATTTTCATTCACATATATAATGACTCCTCCGCCGCGTTTATTTACTTGTCTTTTAAACGAAATTAATTTAAAATGAGGAATATAAAAGTTCGAAGTATATCTATGTTATTTGAAATCCAGGTTTCAGTTAAACAAACTATATTAAAACGATTTTTTGTTTCCTCTAACAAGTTTAAAAGTTTTTCAAAATTGTTATTAAGACTTTGAATGTTTACGTGTAGTATCATAATTTTATTTAAACATTTGTCATAAACATTTTTAAAAAGAAACCCTTCTAAATCGCTTGGAAAGTAATATGAGCAATCCGTAAGCGCCTCGTAGGAATAGTTTATATCGGGGTCTATATTTACATCATTTATTTCATTAAAGTTAAAACGCATGGATTCAAAGTCACTGATTCCAGCCATGCTTTTTTTTTTTTTTAAATATAATTTTATTTAAGCATTTACTTTTAGAAAGGCTTCTTTTTAGGACTTAAAGTTAGGGATGGGATTTTTAAATTCTCTACAAAAAATTTTATCATACTTGATAATGGCGTACTTTCCTTCACCGCGTAGACGTTTGACTTCTTCCCACAACTTTTTGCGACTCTCGATAGTTTCCTTTGCGAAATCTTTGTTGATGAATACACCAGTACCTTTCAAGTTTTTAACAGCGTTAAGAATCTTGTTCTTGTCTTGATAATTTAAAAGTTTCAGAACTATAGTTCTAGGTATTTTACTATCTTTTGTTTTGCCTACTCTATGTGCTCTTTCTACAACAACTTCGCTATTTATTTTTAGTTGGTTTTTAAAAATATCTTTAACTGTATCCTCGCATTCAGTCCAGGTTTCACCTGCTTTTCCTTTTACTCCATCTATTCGCAGATTGTTTCGTCGAGATCTGTTTTCGAGATCGATTGTTTTTTTGGTCAACATATTTACTTCGTTGTCATAACACTTTCTAATTTGTTTTATTTTATCTATAAGGTTTGTTTCTTGGAAGTTTAATGTTGTTTTGACATCGTTCAGATCTTTTTCGATATTCATAATGTTGGATTTATTATTTGTATAATATTGTAAAGCAGATCATGGCCTAATATATTATAATATATTATTATAATAATATAGTAGTAGTATATTATAATAATATAGTAGGCCATGAGCAGATTATAAAAATTTCAGAAAACACTATTTGAAAAATACTTTCTTTCCATTTTATTAAGTTTTTTTATTATAATGTTAAGTAGAAACTATGATTTCAAAATTTTCTCAAACTGTTTTCTCCTGTTATTTGCTAAACATATTGATGTTCATTGCCATAGCAAACATTGTTCAAGGCTAAACATTATTTGTACAACCATCTCTAAAGGGGATGGGGCATTTTTCAATATCTAATAAATTGGCCTACAAGTTACTAAAAACTATAAAATTTTATATAAAAAGACTTAATTAAATATTTGCAGTATTTTAATTTTTTTCTAGATTTAAAACGTTATTGATTAATAAAAGGCAAAAAGTAAAGAAAATTTTTTTGCTATTTGAACTATTTAAAAATATAATTAGCAATAAAAATAAAGAACTAATGATTTCGAGGTCATAAATTCCACCGCTATGTGCACCTATAAGTGCTTTTAAGGCTTGAGATTCACTCGCCACAATTTTGCTGGGTCACTTTTGACTTTATAAATAATTCAATTAAAAAATGAAAGAGGAGGGGGGGGGGGAATTTTCTCAAAATTACCGACTGGTTTCTTAAAAAAAAGTCCTAAAAAATACCTGACTAACTGACTAAATTTGTCAAAAAACCGAATATAACTTGAAAATCAGCTTCTTTGTGGGGGTGAAACACCTCCTTCCTCCACATACCCTCCCCCTAAAATTGTCCTTGTATGCAATCTTTACACATAAAAATCTTTTTTTTTTAAAGCACTCTAAAAAATAATACACAATAAAATTTGTTAATCTAAAAAAGATTTTATTCTTTGTATTTTGTAAATGTTTTACATCTTAGTTGAGAAAAGTAAAAGCTAAAAATATGTTATACACAAGCTTAAAAGAAAAGCTAACTTAGACAAGCTAATTCGGAAGATAATCTAGCTTGAAGACAAGCTAACTCGGAAGACAAGCTAACTTGGAAAACATATACTTTTTGTTGTTTCACAAAAGTAGTGTAAGTAAAAGTTACATATAACAACGTGAGCGTTTTATTGCTAAAAAAATGCACGCTTCTTAAATTGATTATAAAATTTTGTTTCAAAAAAAAAAAAAAAAGGCTTCACATTTACGTCACATTTAAGTCTCCTTAAGAAAAAAAATAAAAAGGTGCTTTGCTTCTAAGATATTTTCGGACTTTTAGATTCTAGTTAAGGGGGGGGGGGAATGCATACCCAAATTATCAAAAAACGACTGACAAGCATTAAAAACTTATTTGGATTTATTTATGAGTCAGCCTTGCACAATAGTTACATTATAATAAATGGTACTATATTACAAAGTATTATTTTACCCAATGAAATGATTGCTGTTATGTGTGTACCAGTAGATGGAAAACCTCATGACAGAAGTCTTCTTTTAATGTCTTCTACTTGTTTTCTAAATTAACAGATATGCCGTATACATTATTGGAATTACACTTTGTTTGTTTGATGATGAAGCTTATCCTTTGCGAATTTACTTACAATGCCCATTTAGGAACAATAGAAAAGCGTCTCAGCAGGTTGGATTAAATAAGTTAATGAGTCATTTTATAGTATTAGTATAATGGAGGTTTTCAAAGATTGGGAATTTGTAGGTTAAAAAAACATTAAAGTTAGCATAAAGGAAAGATGTACATTTTATGTCCATTAATGACAATTGAAACCTGTTAATTCTTTTTTATTGTTTTTATGATGATCTAAGAAGATCTAGCGGCTTTATTGCAGTGTACCGCAGTAAAGCATTTAACCAGAAAGTTCATTTCTCCTTCCTTACCAATATCACTTTGCAAACTCGGTATCGAAAGTTACTAAATGTACACTGTTTATTGCTTTTTTTTTTAACCCTCTTTTTATTCATTTATTTATATTTCCAAAACCAATTAAGTAATGTTGGTTTAACGTAACGTAATATATATATATATATATATATATATATATATATATATATATATATATATATATATATATATATATATATATATATATATATATATATATATATATAAAGAATACATACATTAACTTAGGTCATTCAATTAAGCAGATTTTGACGGTACCTTTCGGTTTGGATAAATAAGCTGTACTGGTAGGTTCACTTTTTCTTGAGTATTTTTTTAATCTTAAAAGAATATTTGACAATACTATTGATAATTTCACTGGCTTTACATTAATTTATAGTACCACAAACGTATTTACTCTCGTCAATCACTAAAAGACTTTCTTTGATTCGTGCTTTTTATTATTTATATATTTTTATTTTATGAACGCTGTACACTCTGTCATGTTTTCTTAACTCTCTTTTTACCCCCCCCCCCTCACCCCACACACACACACAATTATCGGCATAAAAGTTTAGTTCATCAAACTTTTGAGGAATAGTAGACAGGTATTGCAAAAGAAATGAGCATGTTTCATTTGAAAACTTTTTAAGCTGCCTCTCGTGTCAAAGGTAGTTGCAACATTTCTCTTCACATCATAAATAGAAAATACACTAACCGTTAACTTTCTAAGGTAAAGTACACTCCTCGCCAAAAAAATAGTTCATGCAATAATTTAGTAATAAAATAGGCGTAAGAACGTATTAAACTTAATCCAATAATTATTACATATTTAACACAATTTAAATCAAGAATTAAAATACAAATAAAGTAATAAATATATATATATATATATACATATATATATATATATATATATATATATATATATATATATATATATATATATATATATATATATATATATATATATATATATATATATATATATATATATATATATATATATATATATATATATATATATATATAAAAAGAAAAACAATATTGTTTTTGATTTTGTTTAAAACATAAAAAAAACATGTAAAAAACAGGAAATGAATAAAATTAAAAATACATTATGTGCCAAACCAATAGCACACACACCAGCAGTTTTTAGAGATTACTTAGACGCAGAAACGAATCTAATAGTCAATCTTCTTACCTTTCTTCATAATAACCTGAAAGCAACGGATTTTGTTCCATTCCGTCTGGATGGTTATTTTCAGTTCCATGACGTTACTATATTGTTTTCCATTTGCATAACGTGACAAGACAAGTAACCCCAAATGTTTTCAATTGGATTCAAGTCGGGTGGCAGCGCTGGATGATCAAACAACTGAATGTCATGTTCCATTACTAGTTCCATCACGGTCTTTGCCGAATGTATCGATGTGTTATCTTGCATAAAGACAAACGTATTTTTTGTGTTTATGCAAGATAACGCATGCCCATATGATATTAAGTAATCAGAGAGTGTAATAATATTATCTTCAGCTGTTTGTTTCTCTTCTAAGAACTTCAATTCAGATAACTGAGACTTGGAAAATGCACCCCAAATCATAACGCCACCAATATCATTTTGTCTGGGCAAGTCTAGGGCTTTTTTCGTAAGTCATTGCAATAATATTGATATCCGTCTGGACCATCAAGATTAAGTTTCTTTTCATAATACAAAATAATTGAGCCCCAATCAGGTGGACCAGTCAAATGTTTGTTTGTATACGCCATACGTTTCTCCGTGATATGTTTTTGCATCGCTGGTATTAATATACGCACATAATACCTCAAATGTTTAGCTTCATGTAATGTTCTTTGTATTGTACATTATGACACATCAATATTCAGCTGAACATGTATTTGTCGCGCACTACAGCCGGTGTTTAAAGCCACTTGTAGTATGTTACGTTTGTCACACTTGGTTAATTTCGAAGCATTTTGGTTCGATTGTCTTTTTTAAATATTTATCAGAATCCTTCAAAATCTTCTCGATCACCTTCTGACTTCGCTGTATATGTTTCGATATCTTAGACGTTGATACATTGGCAGCCATAAATGCCTTGATCATAGCAGCCTCTTCACCATTTAACTTAGTTCCACGTCCCATGGTAGTCCTCTGTAACACATATGATTAGTTTACAAATTATGGCCATTTGTTCTGTTAATATATGTGTCACTAACCTAGAGTTAGCAATTCGTCTGTTGCAGTCAAATGCTAAATGACTAACGTGTGCTATCCATTTGCCACCAGAAAATATCATATGATCTACCATATTTTGACTACTTTCCCATCCATTTTTAACCCACTCATTCTTTGATATCTCTTTTCTGATATAGATTGGTAAAAATGCCACATCACATACCTGTATTCGTTTATCTTCGATTAAAACATGATACTTGAATTTCCACAGTTATTTTTTTTTATCCAGTATCTTCATTGGCATCAAAACATTTTCCCATGCTGTCTCTTGAACCAGGCGTCTTCCTCACAGTTTTCGTAACATCAGTTAAGCCGTGCAAAAACAAATCCTGCTCATCTTTTGTATTGAACTGGCTGTAAAACTTTATAAATGCATTATATATATATCTTTATGGTTATAGATGTAACAAATATGAATTAATCATTGTTATGGCTTTAGTGACTATGGTTTTAGTATATTAAACAGATTCAAATCATGTCTAGAAAAAGAGACAAACATAAAAAATTTAAAAGCGGTTTTGAATAACAGAAGAAAAAGAACAAACGTAAAAAGTTTTTAAAATCACTAGTAAAATTTTTAATACTAGCTGAACTTGAAGGACAAGATGGAGGATTAGCTGCTGTTGAGAGTTCGAGTATGGTGGGTAAAGAAACTGAAATATTGGTACATCAATCAATCCCGAATACAAGTATTGATAAAGAACTACATGATTTTTTGCCCTCTGATTCTTCTGATCCTCGAAACCTTTCAATTTCTGCTAGAGGTTTAGCGTTTAAAGTTAAATATCCTTCAGAACCTGGTCCTCAAAACTTTATAGTTTGTACTGAAGCTGAAGGGATTGTATCTGACATTAACAATCCAGTTGCTTGGCCTGTTACCTTTTCAATTGCTAAATTTGATGAAATTATTCAAAAAACTTGCCCTTTGCAAGTAACTAACTTTACTTTTCCTAAAAACTCAGAAAAAAAATATTTTAAAAATATATTTAAAAGAGTCATGAGCAACGGAGAAGTAGTGCATTGGCAGTGGCTTGTATACAGTAAAACTAATGACAAGGCATTTTGTATTTGCTGTAAGTTATTTTGTAACAAAATTTGGTCTCAATTATCTTGCAAAGGTTACAGTGGTTGGGCACATCTTGGCAGAGGACTTGAATGCCATGAAACGTCAGCAAAGCATGTTGAGAACGTTAAAATAATGAAAAGAACGTGAAATTAAACGAAGCTTTAACAATCAGTACAAAGCAAAGGAAATTGATAAATAAAGAAAAAAAGCACTAGCGTGAGGTTCTCAATAGAATTTTTAATGTTATTAAATTTTTAGCAGAACACAACATTGGCAACTTTTTGGGGCTAACTGAAATGTTAGCTAATGTTAGCAAAATCATACCAACCCGAATTTTACGTTTCCACATACACAATAGGGTATACCAAAAATGAACCTTTTTTCCCCACGAGGATACCTCTCAATGTTTTCCCATTCTTTAAAGTCTACTGAGGCTAAAAATCAAAAGAAAAAAAAAAATCATCGCCAGGAAGTGAAAGCAGTAAAATTCGAAAAATTTAATTTTTTCGAAAAAATTTCCGTTGCATCAATGTTGAATTAATATGTAGAGAAATTTATTTTTTATTCTATTTTTAATAATGTTAATAACGATGCCTAGGTTGAATAAAATTATTATTAGTCTGATACATTTGTTTTTATAAGAATATTTTTGAAACATAGATATTCAAAATGTTGAATAAGCAGATTCAAAAATATACTTAAGCTTACGAAAACGTTTTTTTGTAAGAAAGTCAAAAGTAATTTTAAGAATTCCTACACATTACATTTTTTTAATAAAAATCCTTAAATACCAACAAAGGAAAAAACAACCAATGTATGATAGTCTTGTAGATGGTTAAAAGACAATAATCCAAAACAAAATAATTAAGTTTACCTTTTTAATTGACCATCGGCTACTTGGCATGTTAGGTTTTTAATATTGTTCAACCTTACTCTAAATATACATGTTTTTTAGCACAATTTCATTAGTACATATACTAATTGAATTGTGCTCAAAAAAGTTAAAAAGATAAATTTAATTATTCGGTTTTGGTTACATGTTTTTTAGATTTTTAAGGTAATTAAATTTACTCATGTATGTTATTTAATTTAAGATATCATAGTATTTTGTAATATGAGCTGTTCTCGCACAAAATATACAAATAAAGGAGAAAAGAAAAAGATACAGACCAATCCTAGAAGGCTACTGTTTCTTCTCAAGTATCTTATCAACCAGTTACCTATAAACCAGCTTCCCAGCATTGGAAATGTTCTTAGATACATACAGTTTATCAAATCTTCAAGGTCTTTGAAGTTTAAATCTAATAAGCCAACTGAAGCTTGCTCTAAAACGTTTCCAGGCAAAGATCTTATCTGCAAGGTTGGATTATGTAGAAATACCAACCACAGATGTGTCACTTCTCTTGTAATCGATGTGTGGAACAAAGCTGGTTTCGGAGACTTTTTCCTTTCTGGAGCTGCAGTAAGGTAAGAAATTTAATATTATTAAAATATAAGTAAATCAACAAACATTAATATTATTATAAAAAGTAACCATATCTTGGTAATTATGAAAGTTTATATAATGATTTTTTATATCATTAAGGGATAAGATTTTGAAACTCCATACTAAGTATTGTAAGCTGATCCATTTGAGAAAACTAAACTGGGATTCCAGAACTGATAGATTTACTAAGATCCAGCGAGAGTTCATTCAGAGAGCACCAAACTCTTCGACATATCTGTAGCGAGATTTGAGGAAAAAATCCAATCTGATCGCTTTCGTACCCAGGATGCCAAGGCGGAAGACATTTAGTTTTTTTTAGACCAGAAAGAGGATCGAAAAATGTATATAACTACAGAAATAGACAAAGAATTTGAAGCATCTATTAAAAATAGATAGGATTGTTGGCAGAGAATGAAGAATATGAAGATTACAACAGCGGAAAAAGAAAAGGGTTTCTAATGAGGTTTCATATGATTCTGATATCAACTCATCTGCATCCGAGTCAGATGCTGCAGTTTTCACAGGTGAAGATTATATCAATGAATTATTCCAAAACTTTGGTTCTACAGTAAAAATCAAGGTAAATAAAATAATTGTTATAAAATTTAAAGTTATTTGTATAAAATTTGAGTAAACTAAATTTAACTGCATTCAATTAGATTAGAATTATCACTTCTATTTAATATTTAGATAATGATAAATATTAGACCTGAGGATCTAGTGGATTGTACTTCTGTAGTATCTGCTCGGTATAGGGTTGGAACCCGACTTTAAACCGCAATCATTGCAGGAAATCTTGAGAATGTGCCAAAAACTCCATCGAAAGCTCCGCCCATCGAAAACTCCGCCCATCGAAAGAGATTTAAGATGATTGAAGGTCTAGGTAAAAATAACTAATTGAAATAAATAAAAGGATTAATAAAAATTTAAACAAATTGGTAATAAAGCTATTTTGTATATTAGAAGATCAGATATCGCAAGATATAATGGAAATATCGAAGGGAAAAAGACTTGTCCTAGACTTCGACAGCAAAAAAATAAAAGAAATGGAGGATAATCTAAATATTACTGTTACTGTTGAAAAACTTCTATTAGTGTTACATCACTAGATATTGACGACACAAATAAGTTTCTCTTTGGAGTAGTTCAAGCTCAAAGTTCCAAGGGAGTTGATCAGGCAAATTTAATATTAAATCTCCTAGAGTATTACAACATTGTTGATCAGATCTTCGCCATATGCTATGACACTACTGCTTCCAACACTGGAGTATTTGCTGGACCCATTACCATCCTCAAACATCCTCAGCATTCCGTTTCTCTGGTTTCTCTGCAGACGACAGATGTTTGAGATAATCATCTCTCATTTCATGGAGGCTCATACTGGTGAAAAAACTAAGGGGCCCAGGAGAGCACTATATTTAAAACTTAAGAAAGCCTAGCCAAGCATCAAGGAAGAGGTGGATAAGATGGAGGAGGTAATTAGGTTTGGTTGGAATGAGCTACAGATTTGATTATCCTTGTACAACATAGCAAGGGATGCCTTAAAGTTTTGCAAAAAGACACTGACCACAAAGATATTTAAAAAAGGCGACTACAAGAAGCTCTGCGAACTAGTTGTATTCTATTTAGGAGGAGATGTACCGGGGTTTCGTTTTCATCAACCTGGAACCTGTCACGAAGCCAAGTATGGTTAAAGTATATTATCAATAATTTGCATTATTAGAAGAGAGTACATTTTGAATATTTTTCTATATAACTATATAGAAAATACATTAAGATCCTGTTCTTTGTTTCCATATGCTATGGCATATGGAAACAAAGAACAGGGTCTATATATAGACCCTGTTCTTAAAATCATATATGGTTGACAAGTAACCTTCAAATGACCTAGCTGCCTTCAAGTCATCGTTTGAAATAAGGCAGGCTCTTCTTATCAGCATGCTGCGGCACGCTTGGTACTTAACAGAACAGTTATTTATACTGGTTCTAGCTAACGATGATGTTGACGAGAAGGTAAAAAAAAAGATGTTGGAAAAGTTGGTCTATACCCAAGTGTTTCATATGGGGAAACCAAAGCTACCAGTTATCAAAAGGTCAACTGAGGTGGTAGGTTCCCAGAGTTGGATCTTATTTATTGTAGTAGGTATTCCATTTAGAGAGGCGGAGAAGTGGCTCAAGGAAGATGCCAGTGAAACTTTTGACCTTTTTAAAAGGTTTTTGAAATCAATTGAATGTGTTAATGACTGCACTGAAAGAAATATCTGACTAATCCAGGATTTTGTTAGAGACTACAGTTCGGATGACATAAAACAGAACCTCATGCTCGTTGCCTAAGACAACAGAAAAAAACTAAAGAAAGTACTAACAAAGAAGCAACTCATAAACGTTTAATTTTTAAATTTAAAATATATATTTTTAAAAGAGTTACTAAAATACATAGTTTTTTCGTAAAAATTGCTTTATTTTTGAAAAATGAAATTTTACTGTTATCACTTTTACAATAGCAAAAACAGTTTTTTTGCTTTTTTTAAGCCTATTTGGACGTTAAAGAATGGAAAAACATTGAGAGGTAACTTTTTTTTTTTTTTTTGGAACACCCTTTTACATAAGCCCTTTAAGACAGTAAGAAATAAAAAAAAAAATTTTTTTTTTTTGGAACACCCTTTTACATAAGCCCTTTAAGACAGTAAGAAATAAAAAATAAAATAAAAAAAGAAATAAAAACTTTTTCTTCGTCAAATCGCTTAAAATAACAAGAAGGCCTCGCTAAATGTTTTGCTTCAGGCCACACATCTTTTACAGGCCTCGCATTTTCTAAGGACGCGTTTCTAAGGACTGTTCGCTGTGATAAGTGAAGTTTTACTTTAACACGAAAATAAAAAAAAGTTACGCAACAGAGTTATCTTATTGATCGCGATTAGTAAAATATAATGAACACAGCGTTCTTTCCAAAGAAAATATGTAAATTTAAATTTGTAATGTATATATATATATATATATATATATATATATATATATATATATATATATATATATATATATATATATATATATATATATATATATGTATATATATATATATATATATATATATATATATATATATATATAAAGTATTTATACATATTATAGTTTATGCATAATTAAAATATATCAATTACTCTCCTTACGAGAGAATAAAAAGCATGCTTTAGTGGCAAGTGGTTTGATGATAATTAAGTGTGACAATTAATAAAAATGAAAAAATAATACATTTTTTATTAAACATTTCAACATATTATAACAAACTTTATTGAAAAAAAAAGACAATATTTCAGATGAAATTTAACCGCTAACCGTTAGAGATTTAGCTAATTTTTTGCTATCTCTTTGGTGACGAACATTACAAGTTATTTGCCAGTTTTCTACCCGGTATAGATCTCGCGTCTTTTGAAACTTATATTTTATAATTATGCACGCTATATGGCTTTTGATATATTGAATTGTTTCTTGCTTAGATTTTGCTTTGAAAAAGTTTATCAAGTGCATGACTTGAATAACGAGGGTATATATAACCCCTAGAATAACCCTATAGAGAATTTTATAAGTATAAGTTTACATACTATAACAGATGTTTTAACTTAATTTAATTATTTAAAACTTATCTAAAGTGTTAACTTTTACAAATTTTATTAAGTGCACTCAGAATTGCAAACGAAATTTCAAACGTAAAATTTTTCTAACGGATTTAACTTTAAAAATAAAAAAAAGCATTCTTCAGTCTCCGTAACAAAGTTTTAGTTAATTAAATTTTTGATGACGTTTTTTTTATATAGTTATTTCCAGTACACTTATTCATTTTATGGCAATTATTTTGTGGCAAAAATTAGTAATTTGTTAATGTTAAATTAAAAACAAAATGTAAAACTAGGGTTTTCCATGACGTAATCAAACCCGTAATTGTGTTTATGTAGTTTCGATTTAATGCTTTGGTAAACGCAATCCGAAATCTTTCAGTTTGTACATTGATTGCTTACAAAATTTTAGAATGTCAAATCAGTATAGTTATAGCCAGCATGTTAACACTGATTTGGAAGCCAATAAACCGCCACCATACACGTCTTATAATGAATATGCAACTCAACAAAACCCAATGGCACCGCCACCACAATATGGTTGGATCAATCCTGATCAAGGAGCTGAATCAAATACTACTATTTTAGGAATATCATCATTCAGTGAAAAGTCAATCAGACAAGGTAATATAATTACAAAAAAAATAACAATTTTATAAAATATGTTGAAAATAATAAAAAAAGTTAAACTAATAAAGTTCCTTCACGTGAAGCGTATCAAGATTATAAGAAAGTACCAGACTATAAGAAAGTAAACCTTTCGGTCAATATTATAATATTTACAGTTATGTATGATATTTACTGGTAAATAAAATGCTATTTTTGCTGTTGTTATTGTTGTGATCACAACAATAACTGGAAAATATTATAATACTGACTGAAAGGTTCACTCTCAATACTATGCATACATAGAAGTGGGTCAAACACCCTTTATTTTTGAAAATCATATGGTACTGTTTTCTATGTGCTGTTATAGATTACTCTGTTATTAATTAAATAATAAATTTAACTTTTTTGCACAAAGACTTTGCTCAATAGCCTCTAAAGTTAAATTTTTGCTTCAAAAGGTCATATTATGACAAGCTAAACACCCTTTGGCACTTTTTTTCTTATGTTATTTTCTAGCATTTCATTACATAGCAGGTACAACAAATTGTTCTTTTAGAAATCAGAAATAATTTTTAAATTTTTAAATAATCCATACTTGATCATGTCCCTGATTGCACATAAATCTAAGCAAGGAAAAGGGGCTACCCATGGTGCTATCAGAAACCAACTTGCATAAAATAGCCCAGTAAACTCAGCAGCTTGATGAACTGTTGTTATTTGTTCTGCACTAATTATATCAAATTGTTGCTAATATCATTGTTGTCATATAGTAGATAGCTTTTGATATAGGTTTGTGAAACTTATAATTTGAAAAAATGTAATTCAAATTTGTCAAGAATTTTTTTTAAATTTAAAATAAAAGGAATATACAAATCTCTATATTTTTTCTTAAAAAGTTCCTTTCTACTTGCCTCATTCAAACCAGTTAAGGATTTGGATTTTAGTTGAAAAGATTGTGGTGTATCTGACATTATCTCAGAAATTACAAGTGCTGTATGCTAGATAATAACAAATAAGATAATGAAAAAGTTATTATAACAAAACTAGAATATATTAACAAAACTATAATATAAATAGTAAATTTCTAACCTAAATATGGAGCTCAATTATGTGACGTCTGCAGGTAAACCATAGTAACAACCTGTCAACCATTTTTCTAGCAATTCACATGCACCCTGCATCCAGCTTTAATTTGATTCATTTATTTAGAAATAAAAAAAATTAAAAAGTATAATGACAATTATAAAAATATAAAATATCATACTACACCATATACATATACTATAATTTAATTTTAAATATAAATAGTATTATGATCATTCCAGGATAAGTTTTCATCAATCTTTATTTCAAGATTGTTAGCACACTTTTGAAGAAAAAGTATTTTCCTGTTTAATTGTTGAAAAGTTTTTTCAAAGTTTCATCAATCAATTCAAAATATTAATTTTGAATTGATGATCAAGTTTTTGAAACATTAGTTTTAAAATTATTAACTCAATCATGTTTGTATAAAAAGAAATTTTTTTGCCATTTAACCAATTGCAAAGTTTTTTAAGGTCTTAGTTAATTTTATTAATTGATTTGTTAAGATAGAAATAGTTTGTGTCATCAGCCAAGTGTTAAATTTTATAAAAGTTTGGAGCTTTAGATAAATAATTTATATAGAATCAAAACATTAATAGACCTAGGACAAACCTAACAGCGACATCACAAACTGTTTTTTTAGTTAGCAATGAATAACACTTTATTAATTACTAATAATTAATTTGTCAACCAGAAATTCGAAACTCTGGTATCATAGTAAACTAGTTTCTAATTAATTTTAATATCAACAGATACTGTTGATGGTTTTTGTAGATCTATAATAGTGCCATAACCAAGCAAACTTTTATCTAAAACATTTCCAATGTTTTTAAACAGATTTAACAAGTAAAATGATAAAGTGCTGAATTTGTTTAGAAACAAAATTTTAAATCAAGGAAATTTCAAAATCGATTAAGTTAAAGGTCTTTTAGAATTTTATCAATATTAGACAGTATTCATATTCACATTAATAAGTTTTTATAAACATTTTTTTTTTCATTTTTGATGCAGAATTTTTTCTAAAGTATAAGGAAATTTCTGTTTACACTTTTTTGATATCGCACAATCTGTTAATTATATAAAGCTGATGTAACCATTATAAAATATGATTTTTCTAAACTATTATTTTTCACAAAACAAAGCATAAAAATAAACAAAGACATCGAGCTAAATTCCTACAAGCGTAAATACTTGTAATAATTAATTAGATAAAAATCTTCCTCTATAGATATAACTCTGTTATTAATTCTCCAATACAATATATCAAGGTGTTTAGATACCCTCATCCCTTATACCCTTTGTTATTATCAAATATATTTATACTTGCTAACGTTATCAAATATTTATTTTAGTAAGTAATTTATTCTTGATAATGATCTAAACTCCCACAAAATACTATTTTGAAAATTAATAATAGAGTTTATCCATAGAAGTTTTTTATATAGTTATAAAAAATGAATTCTTTAGAAGATTTCATTTAAAGTTTGTAATAAATGTTTTTTTTGTTGTTGTTGTTGATAAAATCAATAATTATAACAAAATAAAACAAAAATTAAATATCAAAAGTGGTGCTGATATAAAATAAAATTTAACGTGTATTATTTTTTAGCTATTAATTTTTTGCTTTGTTTTGTTTTTTTTTTTTTTTTTAAAGTAATTATTTTTGTTATTGTTTGTTATGAGAAATCGTCTAAATAAATATTCTTGCGCTTACAAGATGATAAAGAAAAGTTTTTTTATTAATTTTCTTAATGAAAATCTTACCACTTATATTGAATGGCTTAATGTGTACAAAAATGGTAAAGTTCGTATCAAGAATTTAGATGCGAGATTTGTTTTGCTTTTTATTTGCATTTTTTTTTTTTTTACTAGAAATAAAGTTCTTATTAACATTAAGAATATGTATAAAGCATACATTATTGCTTGATTTTTTCTTACAATATTTAAAGTTTTCAGTTTATTACTTGCTGACTTTTTAAAAATAAAAAATAGTTGTTCTTTGCAAAACTGCTAATATGTATTCATGTAATAAAAATAAAATTTTTTTAATTCATTTTTTTTTTAGATTTATATTATAGATATTAATAAATATTTATATATTTTACTAAATCTGAATCTAAGAAAATATTTGATAACATTATTACATAACATAATTTCTACATTGTTTTGAGTTAATTTTTCAATTAAACTAGTTTTGAAATAATTTAGTAAATTGTTGTAGTTCAAAAAAGTTATTGAACTTAACTTATGTATTGAGCATTTTAAGATTTTAAGTTATCAAATCTATAAGCATTGAGGAAACTTTTATTACAAAGGAGTTTAAAATGTAATCTCATTTTTTTCCAGTAGCCAGATACAATAAAAATAATTTTATAATCTTCTACTCATCAAGTTTTTATTCGAAATACACAAAAACACATTGAAGAATAAGTTTTTTTTTTATGACCCCTAATTACATGGTTAAAGAATTTTTTTAGTTAAAATAAAACTACTAACACAAACCTACTTTAAAATAAAACAGAATTGTTTTAACTTTTCATTTTTCTAAAATCAGTAATGTGTTTTTTTGCTAGATTACATGCCTTGTTTTAACTAAAAAATGCTTAACGTGATAGCTTAATGTGAATTTGACGTCATAAAATTCGCTTTACTTTTTAATTTTCAAAGACATTAACTTTTTTAAATTACTGCAATAATATCAATTACCATGAAACGAATTAAATATTGTTTAACTTTTTTTTAATTATTACTATAAGGAAATGTTTATTTTCTTTTATTTTTTTTTTATATTAAATAATTAAATTTAATATTACATTTTAAAAAATGTTTGATATTAACAAATTTCTTTCTTTACTCGACAATTGCATAAATAAATTAAAATATGTTAAATTTATGACTTTTTAAATGATTATATTACTTAAATTTCTTATAGCGGCTTTGTAACTACAAATGATTTTTTATTTAAAAAAAATTTGAGTAATAAATAAAAAAATTATATTAATTTATTTTCATAACTTACTTTATTTATTAAAGGTTTAATATTTTATTAACAATTCTGTTGTGAAAGTAAAGATTATTTTTCTAAACATCATTTATTAAAAATATATCGCTGTATATACCATTTATTAAAAAATAATTGCTGCAATATAACTTGCATTATATATATTAAAAAAAAAGTTTAACTTATGTTTTGTGCAAATTTTTGATACAGCAGGTTAATTAAAATTTGATTTTGAGTAGAAGAAAAAAAAAGGTCCTAGAAGGAAAACCTAAAAAACAATTGCGATAAAAATAAGCTAATTTTTTTTTTAATAACAAATAAAATTAAAATATTGAACAATATTTAGCATAATTCTTAAATAAACTTGGCAGTTAAGTTAAACGCAAGCATTAACTTTCATTTTAATAAAGTTAAGTATTTTTTTTAAATCAAAATTAAATTATATATATTTTTTAATCTAAATTAATTTATATTTTTTTTTAACAGAATGAAATTATATTTTTTTATTAAATTAGTTTTAAATTAAATCATATATTTTTTATCAGAGTTTAATTTTATTATCTTTGCTTCAAGCTTAAAGTAAAAGCGTTTTTCAAGCAAAAAAATCAATTATTTCAATAAAATGAAAACAAAAAAAAAAAAAATTTTCAATTTCAATTGTCATTCAAACTTTTGTAACAAATATTTTTACATAAATGTCATTCAAAAGTTAATAATATTTTTTTAAATTTGATTACTTCTTTTATCTTACCGCTTATTAAATAATAAGTTAAAAATGATAAAAAGTCGCTAAACCAAAATTGCTTACTGCTTACGTAAAATTCTATGTGTAACGCTTTAAAACAAGACCTGGATTGCTGTGGTGCAAAGTGAAATATAATTTATAACCTCAGGTAATCAATTTTAAGTTCGTTCTGATTAAAAGATTTGAAATTCTCTGCATAATTGATCTGAATATTAGCAACATCTGTTGATGGATTCAAAGAACCAATAACATTTTGTTTAAAAAATTTATATTAATTTGCCTAATACTAACACATATTGTGGATTTTTCTCCTATAATATGAATAATCAGTTTGTTACCAGTTCTAAACCTTTCAACTTTTTGGATGTCCAGCTTACTCTTTACAACTTTCAATGAGAAATCAAAAGCAAATTCTGTTGATTTTTTTAAACAAGAGTCCCAACAAGGCTGCAAGAAACCACTAATTAAGTTAGGAGTTAACAAAGAACAAAAAAAAAAGGCAAAGAGAATAAAAGAAGTTGGCAGAATACTAGAAACCATTTTATGAGTCATGAAAATATGAAAGAGTTATGGAAAAGAGTTATAGAAGAATATGAAAAAGGAAAGAGTTCTGAAGCATTGACCTGCAATAAAAATATTAAGCTAGATTAATTTGTTTAGAGCATGAAAGAGCAGTTACAGTAAAAGGATGCGGCTTTGCTGAATGGTCAGTAGCGTTATTCAGCAAAGTGAATGAAACAAGTGATGATAGCTTGCTTGAGCAGCAACCATGTTAGTATTTGTAAAAGAGAGATAAAGATACAACCTTACAATGATAGAACAGTAGCAGCTCAAGCAAGCCCAATAAGATTTACAATGCAATTTTAAACCTTGCCTAAAAGAGAGGGTTATCAGGGTATCATCATTTTCTTTTTCGATTCAGTGATGGACTTTCGATTTTGTTTAAATCAATGTTTCCTGACTATAGCTGAAAAGTTCTCTTTTCAAAAAGACTCATATTATATAAATTTTGTAATAGCTCCTCTTAAGAAAGTCTTAACTCAGTTGTACAAATAAGGCAGATGGATCTTGTTGTTAATTATTGAGATAGTATTTTAAACTGTGTTTGTACTCGTTACCTAGACTCAACCTTTATTGGACATAGTCGAAGTAAAGATCTTTTGCATAATTTTTTGTTGGATTTGAAATCTTTGAAAAAAACCAAACATTTTCAAGTATCTATGGATGGCCCAAATGCAAAGTGTGCCTTCTACTCTGAGTTACAAAACTTTCGTACCAAAATGTCATTAACAAACTAATTCCAACTGGATCTTGTGGTCTTCATTCAATTCATCTATCATTTAAAACTGGGGAAATCAAAACAGACTGGGGTATTAAAAAGATTTTAAAAGCTCTTTCTAAACTTCTCTATGATTCTTCTGCCAGATGGGAAGACTTTATTGTTGTTACTGAAAATAATCAACTTCCTCTTCCTTTTTGTGGTACTCGATGGGTTGATGACGAACAATTGGCTTTAAGAGCTTTTAATATTTGGGAGAGCATTTGTAAAATATTTTTGGAATCTCTACCAAAGAGTAAGCAGCCTTTGTGCATGAGCTACCAAATTGTTTTATCTGCTACTAAGGATCTTCTAATTTTAGCAAAATTTTATTTCTTTGCTCATATAAACTCATATTATGCAATCTTCTTAACCATATATCAGTATGCTAAATCTATGATGCCATTTTTTATGACGACCTTTATCGACTATAAAAATGCATAATGTCAAAGTTTATTATAACTGATGTTTTAGATCCATGTAAAACTGCAAATAGCCTCTGCAAATTTGATTTTACAAAAGAAATAAACTATTTAAAAAAGCAAGATATTGGATGTGGTGCAAGCACTATATAAATAATAAAAAAAAAAACCCGATGAAATCACTCCAAAGGTTATTTATGCTTACAGTTGCATATGTTTTCTACAGTCATTGACATGTAAGTTTTTGGGTAAATCGCCTTTAAAATATGCCATTGTGCGAAATGTAAAATGTTTTGACCCAGAAATAATGTGCAATGAAAAAATGGTAAAGGAAAGGATAAGTGATTTGTTTGATAATTTGATTCAATTGCATTGGGTTACCCCCAAAAGGTGGGGATGAGGTAAATACCAAATTCAAGAGATATTTTGAAAAGATTGTCTTAAAAAACAGGGAACTTTTCATGAATTTTATCAAAATAGATGATAGATTGGATGAGTTCTTTTTTCTAAAGTTGGTGGTTTAATTAACTAATCAAAATGGTGTTGACCCTTTTTCATGCTCAAGCAGTGGTTGAAAGAGGGTTTAACATTGACAAGAATATGTTAAAATCTAGTTTAATGAGTAAATCATTAATAAGCCAGAGAATTGTGTATGACCATATGAAAGCTCTTGACCCAGAATCTATAGTTATCTCTAAGGAACTGAGAGAATCTGTCAAAAATCAAAAGTTGTTTTTCGACACATTGGTAAATGGTACACATGTTGTTTTTAAGTGAAGACAGTTGAAAGATTAAAATGGTTGCTCGAAAAGAAACTGTGCTTACAGATGCTCGAAGGCAAAAAAGAGACTTACTTGCTATAGGGATGAAAGACTTACAATCTAAAGAGGTTATTCTGGAAAATGTAAAAAAAACAAACTAAAAAAGGATTCAGAAGTAATTCTTGTGAAAGCTGCAAATGATGCTGAAAAAGCTCATACTTATGCTATTGAAGCAAAAGTTGTTCTTGAAGAGAGGAAAAAGAAGAAAGAAGAGATTAAAAAATTTGATGAAACAATTGAATTATTATTTAAGAAAAGTAAAGAACTTTGAAATTTTAAATATCAGTTTATTATTATTTATATACAGTATAATCTAAATTTATTTTGATATTTAAAAGATATTTAAAAGTATATTATATAAGTTAATATTTATTTTTGAAAAGATTTTTGATATTTATGTGGCAATACTTTTTCAGACTTTTTAACAAAAAATAAAAATTTTGTTTTAACTTTTATCAATCTTTTAGTGTTTTTTTTTTCTGAACCATTTATAAATGTCTATTTTTCATCTTTTAAATATATTTTGATTTTAGCTTTATATTTTACTTTCACATTACTTGGGTAATTCAGTTTATTTTGTCTTGAATGCTATTTATCAAAACAGTTTATAGAGTCAATAAAAAAATAGCATTTTTACATTTTACTTTGATTTAGTTTTAAATGTACTTTAATAACAGTAGCAACAATGACAACATACTAACAATACTTTGATAAATGTAATAATGATGCTTTATTATGAACTGTATTTGATTTTTCCATGTATTATTACCCAATCCTTTTTAAAGCCTGGAAAAGCTCATAATAACTGAAATAAAAATCAGGAAAAAGAGGTAGATGATCAGGGAAAAGAGATCCACGACCAGGGAAAAATCAGGAAAAAGTCAGGGAAATCCACCTTAAGGTGGATTTCCCTGACTTATTAGTATTATTAATTTCTTTATATAAAAGTTTGAGATTATGAAATTTTTTTTTTCTAACCACAATGTTAAAATGATTCTTGAAGGCCTCTTCTTCATTTCCAGAGATTTTAGGGGTACCATAAGATCTTTGCTCTTGTATTGTTCTACATTAACAATCTTTCTGACAATCTTACATTTAAAGTGACTCTGTTTGCTGACAATTTAACTTTAAACTCTTGTCGTGACAAAAAGTCTTCACTTTTTGATTGCTTAGAACAAGAAGCTGATCTTAAATCTTCTGTAACAGCATGGGGCTTGCAGTGGCGTGCGGATTTTAACTCTAAAAAAACTCAGTTATTTACTGCAAATAACTATTGCAATATTGTTGACGGTCTTATATTGACAAATAATAACCCCCTCACCACCAGACAAGGTCAAAAAGCACTTTGTAAATGTAGTTAAACCTACTTTATCTGCCACTCTCCTATTGTTGTAAGGTTGCATCTTTTTCTTTTTTTGACAAATACTATCATGGTCTCTGCTCAAACAAGCTATCATGTCTAGTTCAAATCAAAAATCTTTTTGGCATGTCATTTAGCAATGTTGCATCATTTGTATCTGTCCATTGTTGATATCAATGTCCCTTAATGCATATCAGCCAAGTCTTATTTTTATTCTTCTAGTTTATATATATACAGGCCTTGTTTTAAATAAAAAATGCAAACGGTCTGTATATATATATATATATATATATATATATATATATATATATATATATATATATATATATATATATATATATATATATATACACACATAGTTGACAAAAAAACATAGTTTTATATGAACTGTAGATAAAATAATTCATACATTAAAGTGTTTGCATGATTTTTCTTAAAAGTTTTTGCTTTTATTTTTTTGACAAGGGCTTGCTAACATTTTTGAGAGCATGTGGGAGAGCGCAAAAGTGCTGGCCAAATGGAAAAGACTGATTATATATGCTAGTATTTAATAAATAGTAAATGTATGCATAAGTTTTTAAGATCTTAAGTATTATAAATTTTTTTCTTGACTTTACTATTAACCCCTGCTAAATCTTATAATTTTGCTGGGGCCAGGTTTGTAAAAGTCCTATTGTTAGCTTAAACATGGGCCCCGATCACTTACTATATGTACATTTCTTGCATGTTTTACCTATTTAAGTCATTGGTGAATGTGTAGTTTTTTAATTAGTGAAAAGTTTAATTTTATATATTCCAATCAAGTTTTGTTTAAAATTTGTAGTAGTTTCAGATATCCTTTATAAAACATTAGGTTAAAAAGTTTTTTTTTTTTTTTTTAAAGCTTGTTTTTTGTAAAAGTTAGTTTAAATCAAAGTTGTTTTTATCATGGACATGTGCTGTTGCTTTTTATAAAAGGAAATTTTAAAAATTGTCTTTTTTTTTTTAGCTTTCATTCGTAAAGTAAGTCAAGTTTATTTATTTTTTCTTAAATATTTATTTATAAATCTTTTTTCAGAGGTTTTAATTTTTAGATAAGAAAATTCCAGTTATTGTTTATGATATATTATTATTTTTTATTTTTACTATTTAACATTATTTGTACCCTTACTAATATTTGTAGATGTTTTTTTTTAAGAGGAAAAGTTTAACTTAACTGTTGTGATTTAATTTAACTGAATGAATTGTGATTCGACTTAATGAGACTGAGTAATTAGTTTTTTAATTTTTTTTTTTTTTGCGTGTTGCCTTTATTTATTTATTTTTGCGTGTTGCCAATTATTTTCAAAATGCAGCACAAAATTTTTTTTCAATTTGTAATCGTGTTGTTTGGAATGTAATGTTTCCATAATGCGTTTTTCCCGATTTATTGTTGTTTCTTTTTTCAAGCTAACTTTTTAAATTTATAAATAAAAGAATGTAAAATATTAGCAGAGATGTGAGATGCTTCTCAAATGTGCAATCACTTTCTTTAAGAATCAAATTGTTTCTTTTTAATGAAGTTTTTATAGTCAAGGAAGTACATGTGAATGAAACAGAATAACTTTTTTTTTTTTTTTTAAGTTAAAGTAAATAAAAATAAAACAACATAAGTTTATTAAAAACATTTTATAAGTATGTTTTTACAAAAAATAACTTATTCTACTACTAGTAAAGTAATATAATGATTCAGCAACTTTTCAAATGAATATTTCAAACATTAAAATTAATGTTATTTCAAAATATTAGATAATTTTAAAAAATTTAGAAAATTTTGAAGTTGTTTATTTTGGTTGTATTACGATTTTCAAAAAAAAAAAAATTATTTAGGTGTATGCAATTCTTTTTTGCCAATTGCTTGTGTCAGTTGGAATTGTTTGTCTCTTTTTACTTGTGTAAGTTTTTAATTATTTTCTGTTTAATATTGTTTTATTGTGGACTATATTTTTTTTCTAATAATATTTTAAAAATTAGATGTTTTTTTTGTTTGTAAAAAAATATTGGGCTGGATATCTTAGTGGAAAACATTTGTTAAATTTGAATTTTTAAAAACTCACAGTGTATTTTCATTTTAAAAATTTTATTGATATATTTTTAGGAAGCCAATAAATACCTATGTAAAATCAAATGTTATAATGTTTTGGGCAGCATGGTAAGTAATATATTTTTGACAAATTTACAAATAAAAAGTGGTATGCACTACTTTTTGTTTGTAATATTTGTTATCTAAAATTGGATATCAGTAAATTAAAGAAAAAGTTATTTTTTTTTATTCATATTTATTTATTTTGAAGTTACTTATACTTTAATCTGCCTTCAATTCCTCCCCTCCCCCTCCCCCTTCCCGCACCACCACCATGTTTTTCTATTAAATTCCTTTATTTGTAATTCTGATATTAAATTTATTTTAATATAAAGACAACACAAGTAAACAACACATATCATAATGCAAGGTTTTGCAAGGTTTTTACTCTTGATTGTGCAAAATATGAAACAACGTGATCAAATTATTTTAAGAAGTTACATGCTTTGTAGTTAAATATTCATCTATTGCTGATCACTAGTGTTGTAAAAAGCTTTAAAATTGTTTTATTGAAAAAATATTTTTTATTTTTATTTGCGTGCATCTGTGTTCTATTGATAATTTTTACAAAGTGTATTTTTTAGGATCTTAACAATAGTTTTGATGATTGCACTCATTTGTTGCGAAAGTGTGAGGTATTATCTTAAGTGTTTATATTATTTTTTTCAAATAAAGTTTTATGTTCATTTTCTTTTGATAAAATTATAATATTTTTTTTCATTGTTTAAATTTTGGAATTTTTTGATCCAAATTTATTATTCAAGTTTAAACATTTTTTCATGTGGTTTGGCACAATTAAATGATTTTTTTTTAGGAGAACTTTTCCCATGAACTTCATAATGTTATCATTATTTGTAAGTAATTTTTAATATTCATTTAGTTGCAAAAATGTATTTTTTTAAAAGTAATACAGTATAAATAGATGCATAAGTTTTTCTTCTGCTTATGTAAAATTAGTTTGCCATAAAACTAGTTTATGGTTTAGAATAAAATCAATTGCAAATTCACAGCTAAGACACAGCTGAGAAACTAAAGGTGAAGCTGTCTTCACCTTAGTTTGTGGTAAATGCCCAAAAGTTTACAATTGTTTTATAAAACATTTTTCTTTTAAAACATAGACATTATGTGAAAGTTATCTTATTGGTGTTGTTTCTGCGTAAGTCATTTTTTCTTTTTTATAATTTATTATAATTGAGATATTTAAAAATTTGAAATTCATTAATTTTTATTATAATAAAACTCTTATAAGTTTACATAAAAGGGATTAGTATAGTATCATTATTTTGGTCACATGACATCACTGTTTGTGTGTCAAAAAACATCAATGTTTTGACTAATATGCTTCATAAAGTTATTCTATGGTAAATTTATTGATTAGCGTGTTACCTCCACCATAGTCATAAGAAATAGTCTGGAAGCATGGGCCGTTTCCATTGTTTTACCGTTTTAACTTAAAATTTATATTCGGCCCGTTCACCCCGCACAACTTTAAAAAATGAGCAATGAAATTTATATAGAAACACAGCTTGATGATCTGTATATAGCAATTACTGATGAAATTTTTGACAATAACAAGGAAATTGAGCATGATCTAGATGTTTTATTATTTGAAGATTGTTTGCTATCCAATTTTTTGTGCAACTTGTGTTGTAAAGTTTATAAAACAAAAAATGGCTTAAAAAGACACACAACTTCGAAACACAAACTAATCAACCCAGTGAGCGAAAACAAAAACTCCATAGCATTTTGTCATCTTGATCTTAACAACATTGTTGAAGATTCTGCTTATAAATTGTCAAATGATTTATGTTTGCCTGAAGAAATTAGAGTTAAATTTTCAAAGCAGAGCTTCAGTTTTAATTTTGAAGATTCTATTTCTCTTTTAGAAAAATTACAGGCTTTTATTTCAAAGTACAATGGTGATGCAGAAAAATTTTATTCTCAGTTTTATGGGCTTCTTCATGAAAATTTATTGCCATCAAAGTTTGATGATATTTTATTGACCAATACTTTGCTTACTGAAGTTGCCAATCATATACTTCAAGATCTTTCAGGAAATAAACATAATATTTCATCTTATAATGAAATTAATCACCCAATAATTTTTCTGCGAAAGAATTAAGTATAATTCAATTTTTGGCTGGTTATGTTGTGCAAAAACTTTACTCAAAGTTTAAATTTTCTAAATCTGAGGAGCAGTATAAAAGACAATGCATGGAAATATTATCAGCATGCATGGAAATATTATCAGCATGCAAAATTGATTCAAATGATACCCAACTGTATATTGATACTAAGAATAGAGGTGGTTTATTTAAAACTAACATTTATACTCAAAATATCTTTATTCAATGTGAAACAATTTTTCGTAAACAAAGCAAATCTTTTGTAACATCTGTTGACAGCAAAGCCCTGGTTAATGAAATGCTCAAGGACTCAGTTATTATAAGTAACTTAAACAATATACGTTACAGTACTGAAGTGCAGATTAATAAAGAAATATCTTTCTCTCTTTAAAGTATGCTTATTTTGTTCACGAGGGTAAGAAGCTTTTCCTACGCTAGAGATATTTGTGAAAAACATCAGATCAACAAGCGACAAACACGCAAATCTTCTATAAGAACAGAGTTAAGAAAAGCAATGTGCAGCAATGTACATGGCTTTTCTTGCTCCTTAACTCTTGTTTTCAGGCTTTTAGCTATCTGCTCTGAAAGATAAAAAACGGTTATTTTTATAGCCACAAATTTAATGAAAATGTTGTAGCTAAAACAACTTAATTCTCTTTAAATAAAAATATAGCAAGTTATACGTTGAATAAAAAAGAGATTATTAGTTTCATATATAATTGTGTCTTTTATGTAGAACTATGTACAGTGAGGCAGAATGCCATCCTGTTACATTTTTATAAAGTATAAACCGTCTTGCCACCTTTTCATAAATCTCATAACATAATGGTTATGCAAAATGGTATTTTTAATTTACTGAAAACCATATTGTTACTTTTTATAATTCACTTTGAGCACTATATATATATATATATATATATATATATATATATATATATATATATATATATATATATATATATATATATATATATATATATATATATATATATATATATATATATATATATATATATATATATATATATATGTATATATATATGTATATATATATGTATATATATATGTATATATATATATTTATATATATATATGTATATATATGTATATATATATATATATGTATATATATATGTATATATATATATATATTTATATATATATATATATATATATATATATATGTATATATATATGTATATATATATATATTTATATATATATATATATATTTAGTAAAAACACTTATCTAATTTTAATTTTCTACAAGTTGTTTCACCATCAAATGGCTCATGATTCCTGATGAGCCATTCCAACAAAATTAGATAAGCATTTTTACTAATTTATTATTGCTCTTTAAGAACATTGAGCACTCTATTTGTAGAATACACTAACATAATTTATATATATATATATATATATATATATATATATATATATATATATATATATATATATATATATATATATATATATATATATATATATATATATATATATTTGTGTATTCTACAAATATAAAAATAGAGTACTCAATGTTCTTAAAGAACAGAGCAATAATAAATTATATTATACTATTATATACAATAATAAATTATATTATATATATATATATATATATATATATATATATATATATATATATATATATATATATATATATATATATATAGATATATATATATATATATATATATATATATATATATATATATATATATATATATATATATATATATATATAAATATATATATATATATATATATATATATATATATATATATATATATATATATATATATATATATATATATATATATATATATATATATATATATATATATAAACATATACATATACATACACTCTTGCTTAGTTGGCAGAAACATTTTTCCCATAAAAGTTAGCATATGAATTTATTTTATGAAATTAATAAAAATCAAGACCTGACAATATTGCCTTTTCATAACAAAAATTTCCTCCCCTCCCCTCCCCCCTACATTTGTATTTTCAGGTGAAAATTTAAAATGATAAACTGACTAATAAAACTTAGAGTTTCTACCTATTTATTAGATCTGGACAATAATTTCACCCATCTGTTTGTCCCCAACCCATTTTTTTATTAGGCATCTAAATGTATGGATTAATAATTAGAAAATTGAGACCCTCTTCCAGTAAAATTTCTAAATATTAAAAACAAACAAGATCAAAGCTTTTTGCTAATTAAAGATTTTCTGTATTTATTTAAAAGCTAGGCAGTTTAAAAGGACAACAAATGTTGCAGTTGAGTAAAAGACCCAGAAGAAAAATGCATTGCTTTTTGTTAAAAAAGAAATCAAACTTTAGGAAAAATTCATGAGGGTGATAGTGAAATCGTGTATGTACTTGCTGTTTTGAACATCTCCTGTTTACTCCTACCCCATACCTGCAAATGTACTTTATGAACTCCACCTAATGTTGCACAAATACTATATAATGCATAACTTTAATCTAAACTAAGAATAGCTCACCTAATTTAATGTAAAAATTTCAGGTACTTGATACAAGGATAGGGATCAATATAAAGTTTATAGCTGGGGTAAGCACCCAAGAGTATCATAGTAATTTTAAAAAAAATGCTTTTTTATATTAAAGAGGAATGCCTGCTTTGACAAAATAAATAAATGTAGAAAAAAATTGACACAAGTACAAAAAGTAAATTCTTAGCCAATAATGTAATTATTTTTATATGTAGCTATGAAAATAGCTGTTTTGACAGGATCAAAAGTCACAGTCACAGTCTGGGACTTTGGAAAAGTTAATTAGCTATTTAGTCAGACTTTTTTTCTTTTTGGCAATGGTGAATCATTTATCTCATTAAAATTATGTCTTTGACATTGGATATTACCAACAATAGATCGTACAGAATATTGTGACCTGATAGTGTTGTCATTATACCCAGCATCTCTGACAGAAGGATTATCACATCTGCTGCCAATAGCACGCTGTCTTCCGAAGTAGTTTTCTAAATCGTCTTGACAAAAGACGATTTAGAAAACTACTTCGGTAAACTACATGGTGTTCCTTATATTCTTTCTGAAAGAATATAAGGAACACCATGTTCTAAGAGAAACTTACAAACTTCTTTGTATGAATGTACAGTTATCTGGATACTTTCATAAGTTTGCATAGAAATAAACATATTAATCTTAGCATTAGCAGTATAATTCCTGTCATTTCGATTGTCAATAGACTCTTTCCAGTTTTTAAAATATAAAAGAAAACTGTCAAGTCATTCAAAACGTACATCATTAACAGATTCATAAGGTTTTAGATTTTCTTTTAAATTTTTGATAGCTTTATTTTTACTTGAAACATTTAAACAGTCAAAAAATTTATCCATCATTAAACAAAACTGAGCCGTTCCAGCACATTCTGGGGGACCAAATTCTTTTAAAACTTTACTAACTGTTTCACTTAACACTTGAGCAGCCAAATAAACACGCATTACTGAATATGGTGTTAAATTAATGTGATCACTTGTGAGTTTATTTACTAATCTTAAAATACATTCTAAGTCCTCATAATATAGTTGTGAAATATGACTCCAAAGTAGGTGCAGACCATTGTTCCACATATAACGAGTACCTCGTCCAGAACCAGAATTTGCAAGGCAGTTACGAGCTGTTTTAATCAAGTGTGGAGCATCTGAAAAAAAATATATGTAACGCTTTTCATTGGAATAAATATTCTGTGCTCTGCAAACTAAATCATTACATAAGTTCATATTTAAGTTCTTATGCATTCTAAAAAATTTTCTGTTTGGAGAAGCACCATCAGCTGTTCCAGAAATAACCTTTAAATTCATACTTTCAAGGTAACACACAGCTTTCCAAAAAATAGGCATTAGCTGAAATGATGTAATTCCAGTAGTTGCAAAAGTAGCTAAACTAAATGATAAAGGATTTACAATTTCTTTATCACCTAAATCAACAAAACCAATAAGCTCTCCAGTATATTTGTCCCAAACTATATCTTCTTGGATCTTCATTTCATTAAAAATAATTGAAACAAACTTTTCATGAGGAAGGAAATTTTGTGTTTTTTTGGCAAGCTCACTTAAAACAGCTGGATTAAATCCCCTAGTAGGTTGGATTTAATTTTTGCAATCTCCTAAAGTTCTTAAGCTTGGAAGAGTTAAAATACCTTCACCTGTCTGTGAATCATATCGCAAATCAGTATAAGCAGATGACGATTTAGCAGCAAGGTTTAGACAATACTTTATTATTGTGGGGTGATATCTGATAGATGAGAGATTAGAACAGCTCAAATACTTTTGCTGCTCTTCCCAAAACAACTTCATAAAAGGTGATATATTTTTTTGATCACAAGCTGAATATATTGAGATCAAATCTTTACTGAGTTCTGAGCAAATTTTTTTACTAGATTTGTCAAAAGCTTATTTCATAAGTTCAATTTCCTCTTTGAATTGTTTGCATTAAAGTCTGCATTGCTGCAAAGCCAGTTTAACTCTACTAAGGGAAGTTACAGAGATGGGTGAATTTAATTTTATAGGAGTTTTAAGAGTAGATTTTTTAGAGAGCATATTTGAATGAGCTTTAATATTCAGTTCATGACAAAATCTGCATGGTTGATTTTTTCCAAAGACTAATAATTGACAAGAATTGCTGCAATAAAATTCAATTTGATGCAGTTTAGACTTTATTAAAGAGTTTTTATAAACAAAATAATCAAAAGTTTTAGGAACAACATGCTTCTGAAAATTTAACACTTCAATAGGATCAGGAAATTTTATTCCATTGCAAATTTCTAAAGATTCTATTTCAAAAATAAGTTATGAAAAAACAATTTTAAGAAATGATCTGTTATATTTCAAATACAAATCATGAGTTTCAGGTAACATCCATCCATACACACGAATAGTAAAATATAAGGAATCTTCTACAAAAATTTCAATGACTTCTTCTAAGAACTTAAACGAAACATAACATAAATTATCAAAAAATTCAATCTTCCATAACTTATTTAATGAAGACAAATTAAAAAGACGTTTTTTGAAGTCCACAAAGTTTCTATAACAATAAGACTTTTCGATTGAAGAACTTTCAAAAAGTAACTGATAATCATCTCGCTTAGATATGGACGACGAGGATCGAGAAACAGCAATTGAAACTGGCGCTTCTGTGCTTTTACTTGGTAAATTTAGTGATGGTAGCTCCTCATCTTTCAACCTTTTTTTTTGTTTCATAACACCAAATTTGCTCAGAAGAAAAGTGAAGCTCACAAATCCATAGTTCTTTATGTTCAAAATCGTTTATTTTCTTTCAAAGAATATCATCAACAACTTGATCTTTTGTGATAATGTTAATCCAGTCTGAAGCCCATTTTTTAGTAAAATCATCAGTTTCTTTAGGAACTTTAAAGAAAGCAACTCCAGTATATCTTCTAAAGGCAGAACATCCATAAATTAAACAGTTTTCACCCGGATTTGCAATATCTATTGAGTTCTTTAAAGAAAAACAGTTAGTTCGTTAGAAAAACAATAGGATTTTTTAAAACTTGTGCAGGGTCGGAGATCTGGGTATAGCAAAAATCAAATACAATAACTTCAAACAATCGGTCATTGTTCGCTTCCAGACTATCTATTTCTTATGACTATGCCTCCACTAATCAATATATGAGGCACAACTGAGTAAAAATATTTTTCTTAAAATATCAGGAAGCAGAATTAAGTTTAAAATTTTAAATGCTATGAGCTGCTTATTATTATTTTTATTTATATATTATTATTTTATCTATTATTTATATCTATATTATATATATCTATTATTTTATCTATATATATATCTATTATTTTTATCTACATATCACTTATGTTTTTATAAAAGCACTAATTTCTTCATATAAACTCGAATCGTAGTAGAATGAGAAAAATGATATAAGACTTAAGATGAGATTATAGCTTTTGTTATTTAAAGACTCAAAGACTTTGCTAATAGCAGTTGGAAAGCTGAATGGTTAATAGTTTGATAGTTCAGAGTGATGTCTAGAGTTTTTTGTCATTTTCTAGTCGACAAGTGTTTACTTGTCGACTAGAAACTTGTGTTTACAAGCTGTTGAGCAGTATAAGTATATACTATATATAGAAATATGTTTAGCATCAGAAACTAGAGTGGTTTGAATATTTAAAAATGAATAACCCTGTATCTTTGGATGCAGGATAGTGTGGGCATTAGAAAATATCAGAATTTTCAGTGTCATGCTTATAGAACATATTCCTGTTAATGCATTTAGTGTGCATTGTTACGGTCAAATAATGAGCCCTTTGTTATGGCTTTTATTTGGTAGCAAGTAAGCTGCATAGCTTACCTGCTTAGGGTCTAATACACTATATATGAACAATTCAAGTTTTTTATTAAAACCAAATTGTTTCAATATATACTTTACAAATATTTGCTGTCTTTGAAGTAACTTTTGATCCATTTTTAAATCCTTCTGTTTCTATCCGTTTTTTTAAATTTTACCAGAAATTGTTAAAAACAGATTTTTAACAATATCTTGTGAAATTATTAAAAAATCAATTTAACTATAGTCATTTCATATTTGGCTCGTAGTCTTGATGGCTGTTTATTATTTATTTTAATATTGCCACATGCTTGGTCTAGGCCAAACTATAAACCTAATTTTACAACAAATAGATAAATTGATATATGCATATCAATTTATCTATTTGTTGTAAAATTAGGTTTGAATCCTCTGAATATTCTTTATGTGCTTTCGTTTAGCACTTCTTCATTCAATTACCTTTCTTTTCATTCTTTATTGTTCACCTTTATCCCAAGTTGACCAAACATTTTCTCTTTATCCATCAGCCAATATTGTTGTTTTTGGTGACTTTAACAATGATCAAATTTGAATAGCTTGGCTCTAGTACCACTGACCTTGCTTGCACACACCTTTTATTTTTCTCAACCTCTTACTCAGATAGTAAACTTAGTGACTCCTTATCCAAACAACTCTAATGATTTGCCTTTACTACTTGATTTGTGTCTTGTCTCTGACCCTAGCTTGTACTTAGTTTCTTTTTGTTCTCTTATAGATGGTTGGACCATGCTATGATCTCTATAAATCTTGAGTTTAATGACTACACTAATCCTGTTACCTCAGAAAAACAAGTTTACCCATTGTTAGTCGTCTAAATCACTCCTTGCTTCCGTAGCTTTAGTTATTTCTTACTTAAACTCCTCTCCTCCTTGTGGTCTAGACAAGATGCCATTGTCTTGCGAAAATGTTCTTCTGAACTCTATTAACTTTTAAACAAATCAACAAGTGCTAAATTATTATGTTTCCATTCTTGCTATAATATGACTTATATAACTGTGATAACAATTTTTAATTCTTCTAACTATCGTCCAATCAGTCTTCTTTCTATTATTAGCAAGGTCTTTAAGTCTTTGATCAACAAAATCTTGAGTCATATAAATTACTGTCAGACAATCAATACAGTTTTTGATCTTCTTGTTATCTAGCTGACCAAACTGCTGTTACTGAAATGACATCTGTGATTCCAATTTTAAAATTCTAATTTGCTTTATTATAAATGTTTAAATCAAACTCTTTAACTATCACTCATTCAGTCTTCTTACTATTACAAGCAAAGTCTTTAAATCCTTAACAAACTTCTGAAATTTTATAAATTTTTTAAAAAAATAGGATTTTCTAGCAGGAAGAAAACAAAATTCAGTTAATCATGTGTTAAATAGTTAATCAGGTGTTATTCAGTTAATCACTTTAAATTGTGTTAAATTGTTAATCACGTGTTAATTTGTTAATCACGTGTTAAATTGTTAATCACGTGTTAAATTTGTTAATCACGTGTTAATTTGTTAATCACGTGTTAATTTGTTAATCACATGTTAAATTGTTAATCACGTGTTAAATTGTTAATCACGTGTTAAATTGTTAATCACGTCTTAGTTTGTTAATCACGTGTTAAATTGTTAATCACGTGTTAAATAGGCAATCACGTGTTAATTTGTTAATCACGTGTTAATTTGTTAATCACGTGTTAATTTGTTAATCACGTGTTAATAATTTTGTTAATAGTTTAAAGAGTAATGAGAAGAGTTCTAAATACTTTTTAAAAACTGAAAGTTGTCGGAAAAAGAAAATTGAAATTCATTCTCATAAGCAGAGTATGAATTTCAATTTTCTTGTTCTATTCCTGACTTATTACCCAATATAACTGAATGGTTCTATTATGCGTTTGATAGAAGCGGTGAGGCAGGGACTAATGCTCTTGTCACATTAAAGGCTGTTAAGAAAGTTTGGCAGGCTGGTCTTCTGCAAATGCTCCTTTCATATTGTGTATCTAAAAAAGTTTTTATAATTATTAAATTATTTCTTTTTAACGGCAGAATTGAAGTTGCCTTTGATAGACAACAGTTTCTTTCTTTTCTTGTAACATCTGGGATACTTCAAGTATCCCAGATGTAGAAGTATACCTTAGTCCATTATTGTTCCTCATCTATATTTATGATCTTGTTAAAGTGTCTCTATGTGCTGATGACACAATCATATACTCCAATCTTGACAAAAAGTCCACTTAATGATACTATGAACAAACAGCAGACCTTGAATCTGACTACTTTTCTGTGGCAGCTTGGGGCTTAGAGTGGCTTGTAAATTTTAAGCCCAAAAAACTCAGTTATTTACAAATTATCACAATACTGTTGATATTTCTATATTGATGAATGGCAACATTTTTACTGAGTTCTCTACTTTACAGCATCTTGGATTATCATTCAGTACTAACAACAATAAATAAAAAATTTTTAATAAATAAAATTTTCAATACTTACAATACTAATTCAATACTACTATGTTCTCATGGAAACCATATATATATATATATATATATATATATATATATATATATATATATATATATATATATATATATATATATATATATATATATATATATATATATATATATATATATATATATATATATCGATTTGCAAATTTGGCATCTGCTAAGTTTGGTTCTATTTATCATGCTTGCTATTTTCTTACTCCTAAGTGTCATCCTAAACCTATTATCATCTTAAATATATAATGCAACTGCATTCTTGCTCTTGAACTTTTTTTCTTTATTTTCTGTAAATTTTGAACTTTGTGGTTGCTTGCAGCTTTGTTGTGAATAAGTTTGTTTAATATACACACACACATATATATATATATATATATATATATATATATATATATATATATATATATATATATATATATATATATATATATATATATATATATATATATATATATATATAGATATAGATATAGATATAGATATAGATATAGATATAGATATAGATATAGATATAGATATAGATATAGATATATATATATATATATATATATATATATATATATATATATATATATATATATATATATATATATATATATATATATATATATATATATATATTTATATATATGTATATATATTTGTGTAGATACAGTGTAGATCATCTTTGTTTATTAAATTATTATCTATCATTTAATTTTTTTTTTGCAAATATTACTTGACTATTTTTAACAAAAGCAATAACATTTTTAGTTTTATGATTTTATCATAAGATCATTCAAAGATTAAAATTCAGAAACGTCTAATGATCAATCTAACAACAAATTGTTTTAGTGTGTTGCTATAGCTAAAATATATTTTTCTTGTAAACATCACATAAATATTTAGCATAAATATAGATGAATAAATATATAGTGCAAACACAAGTATCAATAATAAATATAAGCACTTACAATAAATCATGTATATTACATTTTGTATATACATTGCACTGCATGTCTACAGTATTGTATAGTTTAGTCTTTATCACATAAAATGTGATAAAGACTAGACTATGCAATGTCATAAAATTGAACTATTTATATTTTTTAGGAAGGTAAGAGTGCGAGTATTTAATTTTTTTTTATCTAAAACAATTTTAATTTATAGTCATTATGAAGTCAATGAAGTGTTGCTAGCTATGGGTATTGTTGCAGTAAGTAAAGTTTTTCTTTTTAAATTTATCAACAAATATTTAGGTACTATTTAAAATATTTAAATATTTAATAAAATATTTAATAAAATATTTAGGTATTTAAAATTTATTTAGAATCTTTTAATTTATCTAGATTTTATTATAAAAATCATTTTGTTGAAATTTTTTATTTATTAATTTTAAGGTTCTTTCCTTGGCAATCACTATTTTTGCTTTTCAAACAAAGGTAAAATTTGATTAATTGTTTTGTATAGTTGTGTTTATATAGGTTTATATATTGTTTAATAAGTCTCAAATTAAAAATGAAACTAATCAGTTGATTGGATAATTTAATCTGTGTTTTTTAAAAGTTCAAAATTTTTCTAGTAAAAAAATAACCTAAGTTGTTAAACACCTTAATAAATTAATGTAAATAATAATATATGATAAAATATATTACAATATATAAATAACACGTATATGTTAACTTTTTGGCAGACTTTATGGGAAAATCAGCGTTTTTTTCCCAATATTTGTTGTAAAAATGTAAAAAAACATTTAAAAAAACAGTCTAGAAGAGCCCCTGATATATATATATATATATATATATATATATATATATATATATATATATATATATATATATATATATATATATATATATATATATATATATATATATATATAACGTCTGTTCACAAAAAATCCGGAATGAAAAATTGTTCTTAATTGAATACAAAATTAATTGATTTTTGACAAAAATTTTAACTAAAATGAGAGACTGGACATCGTTAACTATTTTATAACTGAAAGTGGTCATAAATCAGCGGCTTTTCGAACTTTAGTTTTGACTGAATCCATTAGGTTGAAAAAGTAGTCTGGATCGAACTCTTTCAACTTTAATCGAATTCTATTCTTAAGGTGGTCAAGATTTTTTGCAGTAAATCCATTTCCATAAACTTTTGCTTTTAAATGTGCCCAAAAATTTTCAATTGGCCTTAACTGCGGTACATTTAGGGGGTTATCTTTAGCGTCTACAAAGTTAATACCTAAAGTGTTGTAAGTTTCTAATGTGTGTTTTGCATAATGACATCTCGCTCGGTCAGGCCAAAATAAAATTTTCATGTTTTGATGCTTGGAATTTATAAATAGATGAAGTCTTTTTGTAATACATTCTTTAGAAGTTTTTGCATCCAATTTTTTGCAGGAAAATAAGGCGATGAATGACCGAAATGACTGATTGCAATCCAAACAAGAACTTTCTCGTCAAACTTTTTTTTGAAGTTGAATTTAATGTTAGGATCAGTTTGAGAACTATCCTTTGTATAGTAGCCAGAGTTTTGTGAACAATTTGCACCATTTACACAGAAATAAGATTCATCGTCCATGGTGATTTCAAACTCATTTGATGGCTTGAAAAAAGTTTTTAAAAGTTTTAATAAGTTTTTCTTTTGTTTAATTTCTTGCTTTTCTGTTGTTTTTGGTGCATTTTTTCTTTTGGTATACTTCAGTCCATGCATACTTAATAATCTATTTACATATGAAACGCTTATCTTATATGTTAGTGCCAATTTTCTTTGCGAAATCCCGATTCTCTCTTCTGCTCTTGCAATCATGGACTCTATCTTTTCTGGTGTGGTTTTAAAAGGTTTTCTGCTGCAACCGATTTTTTTTTTCATTGGCAAATTATTTTCAGACCTTTTAATTATGTCATAAATTGTAGATTTAGCGATTCCCATTTTCTTAAAATGATCCACTGTAAATTTCTTTCCACTGTTTATGTTTTGTTTATAAAAATTTCCAATCACATTTCTAACATCGTTCTCTTTTAAATGCTCCATGTTTATTTGAATTAATTATTTAAACTCAATTTTGCAACAAAATGAAGCTGTTGTTGTTGACCGATTAAATTTCGAAAATTCGAAATTTAGAACTATTTGTGTACATTTGAAATCAGTCCGGATTTTTTGTGAACAGACGTTATATATATTATATATATATATATATATATATATATATATATATATATATATATATATATATATATATATATATATATATATATATATATATATATATATATATATATATATATATATATATATATATATATATATATAAATATATATATATATATATATATATATATATATATATATATATATATATATATTAGGGTGTCCCAAAAAACAACTTTTTTAAAAATAATCTGCTCTCACCCCCTAAATGTGTTCTATCTAATACAAAAACACTAAGTTTACATTTTTTTTCAATAAAAAATAATTTAAAGGGTCCCTCAAGACCCTCGAATATTTAATGGGTCCCTAATATTTTAAAAAAAAAGTTTTTAAAAATTATGTCAACCTGGTACTCAAATAAACCAAAATTATATAAAAATTTCAAAAATAATGTTTATTTCGGAAAAAACGATATGTACTTAAACAAAACTTTTTTTTTTTAACAAAATCGGCAATTTTTTTTACAGAAAATTGTTTTTTGTTTTGGCAAATATTGCATATTTTAAGGGAAATATCGTTATGTATCGTTTTTTCCAAAATGAACATTATTTTTGAAATTTTTATATAATTTCGGTTCATTTGAGTACCAGGTTGACTTAATTTTTAAAAACTTTTTTGTTGAAAATATTAGGGACTTATTAAATATTTGAGGGTCTTGAGGGACCCTTTAAATTATTTTTTATTGAAAAAAAATTTAAACTTAGTGTTTTTGTATTAGATAGAACACATTTAGGGGGTGAGAGCAGGTTATTTTTAAAAAAGTTGTATTTTGGGACACCCTAATATATATATATATATATATATATATATATATATATATATATATATATATATATATATATATATATATATATATATATATATATATATATATATATATATATATATATATATGTATATATATATATGTATATATATATATATATATATATATATATATATATATATATATATATTAATGATTATATTATATAGTCACAATGCTGATGTGTAGCCTTTCACTTTAATCTTGAAGGTAAAAAATAACAAAAATTAAATAATAAAATTAGAGCCTTGAAAGTAACGACAATATAAAGACAATTAAACAAAAAAACAAAAACTGAAGAAAAAGGTTTACAGAAGACTTGAAAAATTTGCAAAATGTAATTTGTAAAAACTTTTAACTGTTAAATTTTGTAAAATTGTATCTTTAAACTGTAATTGTAAGTTGCATGATTTGGGAATAATACATAAAGAAAAAAAACTAGATGAATAAAATTTTTTAGAGCATGAAGGGACAGATACAGTAAAAGCATACAAATTTGCTATATGGCAAGTCAAGTAACAATTAGTCTTGGTTAATGAACCTATACATAATAGCTTATTTGACAATTGACCATGATAGTATTTGTAGAAAATAGAAAAAGATGTAACCTTTTGACAATTGAAGTCACTCAGCTTTGCAGATAGAGTAGGTCCAATTATATTCAAAATATATTTTAGGACTTTATCATAAAGAGAAAAAGGATTTTTAGAAAAATCAGCCAAAATATGACAACAGTATTCCATAAAGGAACAAATTAGATAATTATATAGGTAGAAAATGGACTTGAGAGTAAAGAAATGATGATCATGATAAAAAGGGGCAACCTTAACCAATGCTAACTTTGCAATGGATAGTATAGTAAATGGAAATGGGCTAATATATGCATAGATATGGTTTCGAAAAGATATCAGTAATGAATGATAATCTGAAAAGATATAAAATAGGTTTAGTGAGAGTGCTTCCAATCATCAGTATAGAAATATCAACAATATTGTGATAGTTGTTTGCAGTAAATAGCTGATTTTTTTTAAAGTAGGTCACTAGTCACAGTTTACAAGTTTACTAGCCACTGCCAGCTTTTTCTTGACTCTTCTTGCAGAAGAGTCAAAACTAAAAACGTAGTCAGCATGTAAAGCCAATTAGATGTAAGATTGTCAGGAAGATTATCAACATAGGTAAGAAACAATACAGGACCAAAGTAGAACCTTGTGATTCCTCAAAAGCTACTAGAAATGAAGAGTAGTGTGAGTGATGAACTTAAATACTGCATTTATAAATGAATAATTTAATAATTTCCCAGATACACCATTTGAAATGAGCTTATGTAGAAGACCAGCATTTCAGACTTTATCGAAAGCTTTTGATATTCCAAGAGCATTAGCCCTTGCCTTGTTTCCTTCATCTAATAGACAATTGAATTTTTTTGTTATAATGGGTAACAAGTCAGGAGTTGAACAAGAATATTGAAATTTGTATTGATTGTCAGAAAGCAAGTATGAGATATTAGAAGTTAATTCAAGACTTAAAGATCTTGCTAACAATAGAGAGAAGACTGATTGACCTGATAGGGTGTTCTTCATAGTTTTTAAAATTGGAAATACCATGCGATAGTGTTGAATATTTTTGCCAAATCAATAAATAAAATGCAGACTAGATGTTTGTTATGTAAAACTGCACTAACAAAGTCTTGAAACTCTAGTAAATTTTTGACACATCTTTTTTTTCACTAAATCATGCAGTGGCGGGGTGATAAGATTACTTATTATTAGATGTTTCATCATAGTCTCAAATTAAACTTTCCATTAATTTACTTATGACTGATGTGAGCAAAATCAGCCTGTAATTACTTGCAATAGGTTGACTTCCATTTTTGTGTAGTGGCATAACCTTTGCTTGGCTCCATTGTCTCAGTAATGAACTTGAATGAAAACTTTTCATGATGATTATTTTTTTTAGTGGAATACAAAATGATGTTGCACAGTTTTTTAGAACTTATAAACTTACGCCATCAATCCTGATTTTGTGTATAATTATATTTTCTAGTTTCTGTAATATTGTGGTTTTACTAAAAACCTGTGTTTGTTTGACTTAAGAAACATTTCTCAAATTCAGTAAGTTTATTATTTATTAGTGATGTACCAATAGAACATTATTTATTAGTGATGTACCAATAGAACATTATTTATTAGTGATGTACTGATAGCACATTTGTGGCCGATGCTGCTACTGATGCTGATGGATGGGAAAAATACCAATGCCAATGAATTAACTAATTATTAACATTTTGAAAATATAAAACTATACAACTTTAAATTGTGTAAACTTTTTCATGTAATCAGTACTGGTAAAGAAATACTTGCACCCAAATCAGAGCCAAATCATTACTTTAAAAGATAATAGAAAAACTCAGTTAAAAAAGTATATATTTTTTAGTTTTTTTTTTTTATATGAAAAGCAAACTTTCAAAAAATAAATACAATTTTAGAGGAGCGCTTTTTATTACAATTTAAAAAGAAAATGGTATTAAGATAAGCAGTTTACTTAAAATTCTTTATTTATGTATTTATTTATTAGTAATTTAGATATCTAAACAACAATCATATAGAAGTATAGAAGGCTATTCTTGAACACATATAGATAACAATTCTTAAATAGGTTACATTTAAGTATTACACTAGAACAAAAAACAAAATTATGGTAATAAAAGTAAAAGTACATTCAGCTGTTAAATTAAAGCTTATAAACATCATCTTAAGAATAAACAAATTTGCCTGTAAACAACGTCACAATAAACAATTTTTCAAAAAAATTCTAAGTAATGCATAAAGTTTAGTTTACTTATTATTTAATTATTTTCATAATGCAGGATAAAAATATAAAAAATGCTATCAGTTGGAAAATGGGTAAATTAATGAAAAAAGGCTAATGCTGATTTTGATTGTGCAAAAAGTGGCCGATTAGGCTAATGCCGATTAATCAGTACATCACTATTTATATTATTTGTGAAGACTGGTTGAAAGTGTTTATTAAATTAATTAGCTATTGACTTTTTGGTGTTTCAATTGTCAAGTTTGTCTTGTTGCGAGTTGACAATCGAGTTTATGGGTGTACTGGAATAGAAATTTTAATTTCTGTCTGGAACCGGATTATATTTATGTTATTTTTTACCTTCAACATTGAATTGATGGTAACCTCGGCATCTTGGCTATATAATATATATTTACAACCTATAATAAATATAACCATTCATTAATTTGATTCTTGTTTCATTTAAAAACAATATATTGTTTTTATTTGTTTTTATAATTTTATTTATTGAAAGTTAACCTGCATAATATTTATATTTAAAATTGTTTTCTTTTTTTCCATTTAGGTTAATATTGAAATATATTTAAATGCATTTAATAAATTTAAATAACATTTGAAATAAGACTCATCTCAGAGGCAGGTTAAATTTTGATGAAAAAAGAGCTAATTTGTTGTCCAAAACTGGAGAGCAACTTTTGCGCCACAATATTCCTAAACTTCCAAAAATCTTTTCATATTTGATTATAGCAAATAAAATTATATTTTGTTTGTTTAGAAATTTATATATTTTACCTAGGTTTACCTATAGTTGTTCATTGCCCTGTAGGACAATTACTTTTTGATTTAATTTACACTGTCTGTGTCACATGTCTTAAAAAAAAAAAGGTACAAAAAAATTTTGGCATTTCAGCCTAAAATATTATTTTTATGGCTGGAACCAGAATAAACAAAAAGTCACAAATTTCTGCCAGAATTTTGGTACATCCCTAATAATTAGCCTATCAAATTTTTTTGGCAAGAGGTAGCAATTAGTTTCATAAAAAGATTCAAAAAATTTGTTGTCTTATAGTGGTAAGAGAATTGGTTGCCTTGTGTATCTTTGGCTTTTTTTTTTGCCAATTGATAAGCAGCACCACTGTTGCTTGACACAGTCCTCATTTATTATCCTATTATTTGTTTCATCACTAGTATATTTTTAATTATATGTAGCTACTCCACCCTCACAATTAACATGATCTTTTCTAAATAACACATATTTGTTAATATAAGGAACAAATGTTTCTGTGATGAAAATAGCATTGAAATTGTGATGAAGAGCGATTGTTTGAAGCTCTTGCATATTATTGTTTAAGGATGTTGGATTGGTATAATAATAATTTAATGAAACTCAAGCTGAATAACAAGTTAATTTAGATGATGAAGTTTGGTGTAATGGTTACTGATTGGTATTAGTTTGCCTCAATTCAAAGCTTATTTGTTCAGGTGATTTAGACAATAATGTGGGTTCAGGAAAATTATTCCAAAATGATTCAGGTGTGGTAGCAGTTTTTTGTCTTCTCAAGTTCATTTAATTGATTTTTTAATTAAGCGTTTTTATCTAAAAAAAGTTTTAAAACTCTTGCTATAATTAGTAAATCTAGCAATTTTGCGTTTGCTTTTCTGTTTGAAGTTGAATTAGGAACTGAAATTTAGTGGCTTTGCATAATTTATCAATTATATCCTTCAAAGATGTATCACTTACAGTCATTTTAGTTATATCAATTCACTTTTAGCACGATATTGATGAAACACTGATTAAATGTTTGTTTTTTTTAACTCAGCTAATTTTACTCTTTTAAATTTTTATTGATTATTGGGTTTTTTTATTTTAAAAAAATAAATAAATAAACTATTATTGTAATTTTTTATTATAATGATTTTCTTTAACTTTTGCTTCCAAAATTACAAAGCAGTTGTTGTTTAAAGCAATTATTGTCAATTTATTTATCATTTGAGAAATTACGTGTAAGAATGATTGTGTTAATTGAATATCAGGTTTAAGATTAAACAAACAAAATAAATTTTTAAACAAATAATTCTTGCAGATATCTTGAGTTATAACCATAAATAAATACACTTTATACAAAGATTTTGTATAAAATTTTATAGTTACTTTTTTAATAATAGTATGACTTCACAATGATGGGTGGATTTTTACTTGTGCTTGTAATTGTGTTATTGTGCTTTGGAATTTTCGCAATATTTTTTCACAGCAAGGTAACTTATTTTATGACTTTTTTTTTTTTTCCAAATAAATATGTGAAAAGTATAAAAAAAAATTTTAAAGTAAATAAAAATGTAAATAAATGCAGAGATAATGAAAAGTTCAAATTTAACTGGAACTAATGTTATTTTGAAAAAAGTTAAAATAGAAGATTAAATTTTTTGAATGAAGTATTTTTTTATAGATAAATAGCAATCTTAAATAAAATTATATTTCATTACTTTTCTGTTGTCCTTTAGATTGTTCGATTAGTCTATGCTTGTCTTGGAGCCCTTATCTTTGGACTGGTATGTTTTTTTATATGCAATTCATAAGGTGTTAATAGCACTAAAACTGAACATTTGTGTGTTAAATAGCCATTAAATGTCACAGTTATTAAACAACAAATAAGTATTTTGGTAAAGTTGATGTAGCGTTTAATGTCTTATTTTATTTATATGCTTACACATCTTTATTATAGGTCTTTAAAAACAAATTAAAATTTTTACAAATAAACTTTAAAAACAAAACAAACAAAAAAATTAATTATATAAATTTGAAAAAAAAATTGAAACTAATTGAAATTAATAATCAAGTTTAAAGAAAATTAATTATGTTTTTTAACATATAACATTTTAAAATATATAGTGATGCACTTTAGTCTAAAAAAAGCCCCACTCTATTTTGGTGGTAAACAGCTCTTGAAACAAATTATGAAAAAGAAGTTAGGATAACTTTTATGATAAGCTTAAAATAGAAAGTTCATATAATTTTTCCGAAAAATTGCTTTTAAATTTGCTGAACAAAATAAACTGAACCATAAATTTTATTTTGCCAAATTTTTAGAAATTTATTTTGTTAAGCTTACAATACTCGGAATTAAAAGCAGTTTTTTTTTATAACACAAATAACCAAGAAAGTAAAAAGTCTATATACACACGCAAATACTTTAATTAGACGCCTTTATTTATGCTTCAGCAGTGTAAAAATTAAGTTGTTCGAATTGTATCGGATTTGTTTAAATGGTGCTCCTCTTTGTCAAAATTGTAATGTTAAAACAATGGCACGCTTTAGTATTGTTATAAACAATGTGCTAAAATGTTTTTTGGCTATGTCAAGTTCGATAGTGTATCACTCGATCGCTTTTAAAGCATAGATTACTATCTTTTAGTACAATTATGTTTAACTACAAATATGCATTATGTGACCAATTTGTAGTAATAGACCAGGGTCATTATTTATCTCAGACCAGGTTGGGATGGGTCATTATTTATCTCAGGCCAGGTATGGGACCTTTATAAACATTGATACAATCTTAAAATATATTATTTAATTTGAAATTCATGTTTTATATATGTATATATATATATATATATATATATATATATATATATATATATATATATATATATATATATATATATATATATATATATATATATATATATATATATGTATATGTATATATATATATATATATATATATATATATATATATATATATATATATATATATATATATATATATATATGTATGTATATATATATATATATATAAACCACTTATCTAACTTAAGCTTCTTTCAGTTTCTAAGAAAGATAATACTTTCAACTTTAGCAATGCTTTTTACTTTAATTGTAAATAATTTACTGAAATATATAGTATATTATTAAACTGTAAATAATTAATCGAAAATACATAGAACAGTTATTAAACATACCTTATTTCAAAATATACAGTATAATTTTACTCAGTGGCGTAGAAAGGTCATAGTAATTTACGTCAAATCAATTGTTTAAAATGTAATAACAGTTGAAACTTAAAAAAAATTAAATATTAACCTTTTTTTTTATTATTATTTTGTCCACCAAATTTCTGCCTACTTCAAACAAAGTTGTTATATATATATATATATATATATATATATATATATATATATATATATATATATATATATATATATATATATATATATTTATTTATTTGTATTTTTCTATTTAGTTCTTAGTGTTTGACACACAAATGATGCTTGGAGGGAAAAAAAAATATTCGATTAGTCCGGAAGAATACATTTTCGCTGCATTGAACTTGTACATTGATATAATCACTTTGTTTTTGTATATTTTGCAAATTATTGGACTCGCAAAAAATTGATGCATTATCTTTTAAAGCTTCTGGTTTTATATGTATTTTTTAATGTTATTGCATCGATATTCACAATGATAAGGCGTGCTCAATTTTCTGTAAAGTTGTACTTTATTTTAGATTTTTTTTTAAAGTATTTTTTATGTTATACGTTTGGATATTCCATTGATACATATTTGTTTAATTACTAAGTTGTTCTTGTGTCAAAGTTATAAAGCATAAAAAAGAAATCAATACGATTACTTGTCATTTTATTTTTAATTGGGGTTTTTAGTAATGTACTGCGAATGTAAGGTTTTTAGTAGTGTACGGTAGGGGAGACCAGGGCTATTTGGCAACAAGGGTATGTTGACAAACTGCGTTTGTCTTTAGAGCCTTTCATCAGTAAGTGCCAAAAACTACATAGAATCTTCCTCATGGACCATTTCATCATTCACTGTAATGTTGTTAGGATTTGAAAATGTGCGTAGGAGATATTAGGGTTTATGTGTTTTTTGGGAAAAAAACCTAACTTTTGAAACATCCCTTTTTTAAAACGAAAATAGTCGTATTTAAAAAAAAAAGTTATTTTTAGTCACCATAGGTTTACTTTTTTCAGGTTTTTTTTTCGATTTTTTCAGGTTTTATAGACTGATTATTGAAAAAAGGCATTTGGGGTGTTGGCAAAATTTTGACTAGGCTATTTTTTTTTTTTTTTTAACAATATAAAATAATTTATTTAAAGATTTTTTTTTAACAATATAAATTTATTTGTTATAAAAGAATAAGAAAATTTATTTTTTTAGGTTTTTTTTAACGGATATAAAGCGGGTACTGTTTTGGCTTATACGAATTTATAATGAGTTTAAACATGCACTCGTTATTTCCATGCGGTGTCAGTACAAACGTTAGCAAGTTTGCTACCTCTGCTAGTTTAAAAAACGTTAAGCTTGAAAAACTTTTAACATGTGAGTCATAAATTATTCATGACTTATTTTTAAGTTAAAAGTATTTCCAAAAAAAATCTGCGCTATTAACAGTCAAAGCAATCTTACTAGAAAATCTGCATTAAAGTTTACTTTAAATTTAAAGATGACCGGATTGGGAGTTGCGAGAGACGTAACTTCAAAAATATTAAAACAAATCACGCAAAACGAAAGTATGAGTTTTAAACTCATTAGTTATTCATGTGTTGTACGTTTTACATGAAGGAGGTTTAATAAACCTCCTTCATGTAAAACGTTGTAGTAAATGCTGCAGGATTTATTTGGCTATAGTTTAGTGGGTTTTTTTCATTAAAATTGCCATTTTTAGGCCTTTTTTATGTTAGTCAGGGTCACTGCGCTTACGCTAGAAATCTTATTTCCAACCACTGCAGTTGTAAGAAGTAAAATGTCTAGCTACGGTTTGAACACAAAACGTAGCTAGACGTAGGGTTAAAAAGGAAGTTTCCTTAAGACTTTTTAATTATTTACGAAAAATTTTTTTATTTTCCTACCACTGTACACTGTACAGAATTGTCTAAAAATGGCAATACTATTTATGGATTAAATAAAGACACCGTTATAGAGGCTTTTAGGGCCAAGGATTTCTTTTTTTTTTTTTTTTCAGATATGGAGTAAACTCCAAACATTTTTATGTTTATATTTATGTCAAATAATGATGCTTAGCAAAAAAATTACGATGATTGGAGGCTGGGAACAGTCTAAAATAATAAATAAGTCTTAAAATTTCGTCACTCCTTTCCCCACAAAATTTCGTCACCTACTTCCCCGAATGAGCTCAGCTGATCTCAAAAAATTTGGTTCTAACTTTTTATCTATTTATGAGAGCGTGATCACGCATAACTATTAAATCTTTAAGATAACATTGTAAAATGTGTGCAATCAATCAATCATATGGACGAAAAAATAATATTAATAATAATAATAATAATAACAATAATTTTAAAGCCCCAGAAAGACACTAAGAAAAACTTTTATAATTGACAATGCAAATAATATGTCTGACCAAGGACGTAAAGTAAGATATAAGTAAAATAAGATATAAGTAATAAGATATAAAAGTATAAGTAAAAAAAATATAAAAAAGATATAAGTAATAAGATATATAAAAAATAAGATATAAGTAAAAATATAAAAAAAAATAAAATCTTATTTTACGTCCTTGGTCTTACTCAAAATTTGTTTTTTTGCAGCCTATTTATTAAACTTAGTTGGAGTGAATGCAATAAGTTGTTGTTCTGAAACTTTTTTATTCTTTAACCTACTCCAAAGTATATATAAATTTTTTTCTTTGTCAACACACAAACGGGAAATTTTAACCATATTGACAACAATTGTTGTACAGTTTGTTTGAGGCTCACGCCAAGCCTCTTTTATATCATATGAAAGCACTCAATATATATGAGTTGAATGTTTTTAATATTCTTTGTTTTATGTATAAATGCAAGACCCACCTATCACCTGTTTCTTTTCGTAACTTGCATTTACAAAGAGATAGAAATAAATATATTCTAAGGAACGATAACTTAATTCGACAACCTTTTTCTCAAACTAATTTCGGAAAATATTTTATTTCATTTCACGGACCATTTTTATGGAATAGTATAGTTCTAAAAATTTTTCTCAAGAATGTAATTTTGATTCTTTTAAATAAAATCTTAAAAAACTCATTTTTTCAACTGAAAATATACTAATCTACTTTTAAATTTTTGAAAATCCTTAATCTATATTAGTATATGTATATATTTAACGTACATTCTTTTTTATTTATTTTTATCAACAAGCAATTATTTAACATGTTTTATTTTAGTGAATTATTTAACATGTTTTAGTTTTTATGTTTTAGAACTCTTATATTGTAATATTGTGATTTAACGAACTTTATATACTTTTATTATTAAATTTAATTTTGTAATAAAAAGAAATTGAACAAAAATAAATAAATATAAAGAATGAAAACATTAAAAAAAAAAAAAAACGTCCAATAGCGGTTTCTATGCGACAAGACCTGATGGTCTTCTTTGAGTATCCGCGTTTTTTATAATTATTTTTATTCTTTATTACTTAACGATATCTTGACTTGTTACTTTTTCTTTTTTCTTTTTTATATTATTTGTATCTGTATCATAAATACTGTAATAAAGAACAAAAAAAAGTGGTTTGCTCGGGATGATACTTGCAAGTCTTTAAATAAAAACTGGACATCAATAATAAATTTTGTTGACAAGTTAGCAAATAATGAAAATTAGAAGCCAGTTGCTCGTTTTGAGGCTGAAAAAACAAAGAAAAAAAATGCAAAATCATGAGCATACCTAGTAACAAACTCTACACACGCCCATCATCAATTGTTTCCATTAACTCTAAAGCTCTCGAATATGTAACCTCATATAAATACCTAGGATTAGATTTAAATATTGAATAAACATCGACCAAAACTGGCATCGCATCAAGCCCAAATTCTTCTCAGCTCAGTACCTAATTAGAAGTCTAAAAAAATTAGCTTTCACAGTGAATTACTAGTAATAATATACCGAAACGTTGGACTTAGCCACTTGATCCATAGTGCACCATTACTGTGTGCAAGCAGTATCAAAATAAAGCATAAATACAGCAAATACATCTGAAAATGCTAAAATCTATAGGCATTAATCCAGAAATTGCCAGAACAAAATATAACATTGAAAACACCGACACATACATTGACAATATATGTATAAAAATCCTAAAGCGTATTCTACAAAACCCTAATCATCCGCTAAACATAAAGACAAAAAATAAATCCAAAATAACAACAAGACAAAATATCAACTTCGGCTTCAAGATAGCTACTGCAAATACGACTTTCAAAAATAGTTTTACCCAAAGAACATTGCGTCTTATAAGAGATGGGAAACATAACTTTTTATTCAAAGCAACTACAAATCTAAAAACCAACACTAGTTAATCAAAGCAACTACAAATCTAAAAACCAAAATATGTGTGCATATATATGTATGAATGTGTGTATGTATAAATGTAAAAAATTCTGTAATTTCTAAGTTTTAAAACCATTGTATCTAAATAAAAAATAAATAAATTAAAAAAATAAAGAAAAAAAAGAAAAAAAAAAAGATAATACAAATAAAACAACGCTTTTAAAGTTAATATATATTATTCTATTTTGGATAGATTTATATGAGAAAAACAGCTGTAGTACACCCATAAGTAATTGCTCTATAAAACGTTTGTTTTTATCATTGAAATTAATTAAATCTTACCTTACACTTTGCTCTTGAGAAAAAAAACTAACTAAAGAATAGCTCAGCAGTCATGGGTATAGAAGCAGATAAACATCTAAAACAAATTACAACAATATAATTAAAGAGTTCTCACAAGAAGTAAAACCTTTAATCTCCTTAAAACTACACGATCAACTAATTGATAAACTAAAAAACTAATGATTCAAGTTTTGGGGCATATTTTTTAATGAACATGCTGGAGTAATCATATCAAAGTAATAGAAAATAAAAACATTATTGGTATTATCTATAAAACAAAACACCCCTGAGCACGTGTTTAAAAAATATTTACTTTGCATTTATTCACAGCTACTGCAACATAATCTGAGCAAGTGGTTATCCTTCAAAATTAAATACAACCTACAAAATACAATCACAAGCAAGTCGCTTGATATTAAATGCAAATAAATAGGCTAATGCCAGACCACTACTAAGAGAAATTGAAGTGCCTAATGTCTATAAAATAAATATTCTTAACATAGTTATTTGTTGTTTAAGTTTGAAAGTTTATGATACCAAGCATTATCCGAACTTACTTTTTTTCTTTAAACCGCAAATACCAAACTATATACTCAATAAATAACTTTATTATTCCAAAACATTTAAAAACAATCTAATTTTTTGATATCTTGCCGAGGGCCGCGGTTGCTTTTAACAAGTAATATAAAAACTTTAACATTTTAAAAATAGAACAAAACAACACCTATTTGATTTAATAAATTGACGCAGCATTTTTAATTATTTTGTATGGTACTTAAAATATGTATGATATTATTTTATTTTATAATATTTACGCAATTTCTAGATGCAATATATATTAGAGTGTCCCAAGTTTACACTTTTTTTTTATTCTTTAGTGTCCTCTAATTACAAATGTATTTGAAAAAACATTTTTGGACCACAATATCAACAATATGTAAAACTCTACTTTTTGTTAAAAACCACATTTTCCTGATAAAAAAAAAATGTCAAAAAATATGTATTTTAGAAATAAAAAAGTGTATATTTTTAGACTAGGACATGAAAAGATCTTTTTCATGCTTCTTTCTATTATCCTTGGCCACCAACATTAAATTTTTTTGCTTATTATCAGATTTGTATCTACCTACAAAATTCTGAATAAGGCGTTTGTTTCTATCTGCACAATCAATTTTCTTTCTTCCACAGTTCTGCTTCTACTACATTTATTCTCTACTTATTCTCAGAGTAAGAATGTATCAGCCATAGCCTAAAGAGTAAGATTTTGTCATTAATATTATTTTATTTTATTTTTTTATTTTTATGTTATTTATTATACTTACGCATTTATTTTTTTTAAATACTGTATTCATGGCAGACTCCAGGTTAATGAAAACAAAATCCAAGTATTTCTCCTCCCAAATTAAAAATAAAAAGTTCTTATAGTTTCCTGTAATCATTCTTCAGAAAGGTTTTTGAGACAAGGGCTTCTTTTCCAAATTCCAGCTTTCTTAGCAATTATATAAAGAGGTGACTCAGCTGAAGCCAATCAAATCAAACTAGGTCTATTATCTTGTCCACCTTTTCTTTTTTTTTTTTTATGTATTTAGATGCTCCCAGAAGTCCTTAGGGTCTTACCATAGAGCACCGCGGGAGAGCTTTTCAACAGGAAGTTCACGCTTCCTTCCGTACCAATGTCGCTTGTTGGGCTAGAACTGGCGTCGAACCGCGGACCTCTGGGTTCTGAGCCAGAACTCTAACAACTGCGCCATGGCTTCTCAAAATATATATATGTTAAATATATAAATATATATAATTTTAAACACCTCTTTCTTGATTAAACACCAATTTTTCTGGAGTTTAACGAACAGCTCTTTTCTTAGGCACTTGATCTTCTCTCTAGTCAAAGCTTCAATGAAGTATGAGATGTGTTTTTTTAGCCAAAGTCTACCACAGAGAAATCATATAAGTGGAATATTAATAATGGAGATAATAATTAGATCAGCTCCACAGTGTATTCCAGTGTTAGATGTCGTAGTGTCACAGCAAACAGCAATAATTTGATCTACAATGTCAAAATATTCCAGTAGATTTAAAATTGCTTCAGTCTGGTCATTACCTTTAGAACTTGGTATCTAACAACACCTAGCAGTATGTCATTTGTATCATCCATATCAGGAGATGTAACATTAAACGCAATTCTTTCTTCAGAAACAGTTATTTTTAGATCTACTTTGATCTGTTTTATCCTCTTTCTATCAAAATGAACACAAAGCTTTTTCCCTTCAAAATTGTTATAATTTTTTACCTGAACTTATCTCCTAATATATCAATCTTCTTGAACTTTTTTCTATGGACTGTACTTCTTGATAGATTAATATCTTTTTAATTTTTGAATTAAGTTCCAATTCAGAATAATTTCCAGATGAACAAAAAGAAACCTCGAGTTTATTAGATTTTAATGCATTCATTGTGATTCTACATTTAACTCTTGCCTCCTCTATCCTCTTGACCCGAATATTTATATTGTTAACTGAGTTTTGTAATACTTCATCTAGTTCTGCTGTAATATACATGTTTTGGTCTCCTTTTTGATCTAGATAGAACTGAATATTCTTCTTTTTGGCTTCTCAAAACGAAAACAATTTTGATTTACTTTTTGTTTAAAATTTGCAAATGAAACATCAAAGAGCGTATTATTTTCCTCTAAAAACTCATTCTACATCTTAGAGAAGTTGCTCTTGAGCTCCAGAACTGAAGATCCTGAAACTCGATAATAAGTACATAAATCTTTGAAATTTATGCACTTATTATGGAGCTTCAGTATCTCAACCCTGACACTGAATCGACTGATGATAAAATCTTGAAACCCTGCTTTCTTCCAAGCATCTTTTACAGCGGGGGCAACACATCTTTGTTCAAAATTCTTGCAAAAACTATCTTTGCAGACCTGATCCCTGTTCTCACGCTTATGAGGGCAGGCTACTATTAGCTTACTAGATTGAAATCTTATTGATCTAAAATAAAAATAAACAAGTATTTATCATTATGTTTTTTTTTTTCTTATATAAATTTTTGCATCATTGTTATTTTAAGCATTTAGGGGGAGGGGGTGAAGCGGAAAGGATTTTAAGTTTAATATGTAATACATAAAATAGACCATTTTTAAATTTTGTTATTGTTTTATAGTATATTTATATTTAAAAAAATAATTTTTCGTTACCAGAGATTTTAGAAACTGGATGTATCATACTACTATAATTGAATATTTCCAATGGTTTCTGGCTGGTTTATTGAACACTTATCAATTTTTTACTTTAGGAGAAAGAGCAGCATTCGTTGAAAATTTTTTTTAGTACGACCAGTTAATACTTTTATTATTTCTTAATGCTAAAATAAACTTAAATAAATATAATTTTAGTGCCCTCTATAAAAAACTAAATTGTATTATTCAATTTTCAAATAAATATAATCCTCTAGGGTAAGGGGCATTAAAAATGTAAAGATGCGAACTCAACGTTCGCATCAAAAAAAAATTTTTTTTAATCTCAAATTTTATCATTAATTAAGAAATTAAAATTTTACATATAACTGAAATTGACCTCAGAAAAAACTTTAAGTCATATATATGAACTCAGGTAATGAGATTTTTTTTCTTTTTTTTGAACTTTTGAACTTTTTTTTTATGGAACTCCCTAATATATATGTATATCTGACGCAATCTGTAGATGGAATATGATATATAAATTTATTTATTATTGTATGTATATATGAACGGACATATATACGAATTTAAAAAAGTAATAAGAAGAATTAATTTTTACTTTTTTTCTGCAGGAAATTGATTGTAAAAACAGTTTTCGCTTTATTTTAGTTTTTCCTTTTTTATTTTTAATCGGCTGTATTTTTCAATTTATAATAAGACCTTGTCTTTTTCCAGCTCCTATCGAAGCATTTAAGTTGTAAAAACATTGTAAAAGTTTATTTTAATGACAAAATAAAATAAATGTAGAAAATAGTGTTGATATGAATTTTGATTCAGCAATTTTTTTTTGATGCAGTTTTAGTTTATTTGTGTTGATGCAGTTTTAGTTTATTTGTGTTGATGTTGATGTGTTGATGCAGTTTTAGTTTATTTGTGTTGATGTTGATGTGTTGATGCAGTTTTAGTTTATTTGTGTTGATGTTGATGTGTTGATGCAGTTTTAGTTTATTTGTGTTGATGCTACTTTTAAATATTGGAGAATAAAAGTTATTTTGATATTATTATTATAATTAGTAGTAGTATGAAATGTTAAAATTCAGTAATTTTCAATTATTTTGTTTCATTTAATTGATCTTGTTTTATAAAGTTTGAAAGTAGTTATACTAAAGTGCATATTTTATATTTTTACGGTGAAGACAAATACCGAAAGTAGGGAGAGAAGGGCGGAGGGCGGAGGGCGGTAAACAAAGATTATAATAGTATGAAGCAAAGCAAAAAAATAGATTACGAAAATTTTAAAAATTTTAAGGAAGATAAGATTAGAAAAAGTGAGGTATCAAAAATCAGATAAGATTTTTTCTCTATCGGTTGAAAACAATGAAATTCAGCATAAGATAAATTTTTATAATATATATGCGGAAAAAATAAATATGCGGAAAATAATATTTGGTTGTGATAGCTATGACCAAAAGATTCTATTGTACATTTAATGGAAGTGGCAAGGTAAGAGCTATTGTTCTTGACATATCTAAAGCTTTAATTAAAGTCTGACATGCTAGTCTTCTCCATAAGCTTGCTTCACATGTTACATCTGGGAGAAGTTGGGAAAAAGAGACTTTAACACAAGACGTAGACAAATATTTAAGGGGTAAACAGATTCTATCTGTTGACCAACTTAGCACCCCTTCTTTATCAATTAGGCTGGAGTAGATACATTAATAATACATTGTTTCCAGTTAAAAATGTTGATTGCTGGATCTTCTTGACTCTTTGCATGAGTTTTGCTTGTGTCTCTGTTTTTACGACTAGGCAACTTGTTCTATTATCTCCTTTTGAGAGTACAGCTCTAAAACTCAGTTTAATGTTTCTAAGGCCAGATGGAAGTCAGGTTTTCCGTGCTCTGTAGTAACTCTCAGAGAAGCTGATTCCATAAATATCAGAGTATTATCAGCGCTATGTTGCGAATGAATGATGTTCTAGTTTGTACATTTGGTATGCATTGTTGAGGTCACATTTAAAGCCCTTTCTTACGGCTTAGGGTTTATTAATAGTAATGAGACAACTGCTTGGGCTTGTAGATAGTGTACTATCTGTGCTACGAGTCAAGTATTTTATCCAATTTGAAAAATGACTAAAGTATCAAAAACTGTAAAACACAAAAAACCATCATATCATCAAGTTCTCTAAACTTGGTGATATGATGGTTTCATTCATCATTCACTAATATCTTAAATCGGCCTTCGAAGTAATTTTTTTACTGTTGAGTCTTATCTCTTTCAAAGTTCACCAAGCGTGCATGCTCCTTGTGAGACTAGTTTGAGTTCAGGTGTTCCATTTTAAAATCTTCGTGTTGATGGTTATCTTCCTTTAATTTTGCAAAGACTAGTTATATAGTTGTAAAGTTGGCCTAGACATTTAAATTCGTAAAAACACACCCAAAGGTAATAGATTAAAGTGATGTTAAACCTATCGTTTAGCATCACTTTATTCTGTTACCGCTCTCCTTCATCTTAAGACTGCACTCTTTTCGACGTGATCCCTGATTAACTCGATCCAGCCCTTTCTCTTTATCCTTCAGCCAATATCGTTGTTGGTAACTTTATTTTTTATCACAATGAATGGCTAGGTTCTTTGCACCCTTAAATGCTATAAAACTGATATCTCATTCTTCTTCATCATCAGAATACCCCTATCATCGCAACTGTTACAACTACCTTAAAGCTGACTGGAACTCTTTCCGTAGTTTTTTTGTGATGGCCCTAAGGTAGAAATCTTTTATCTTCGTGCTGACAAATGCGCTTCTAATGTAGCTTTTTGGATTCAGGCTGGAATGAAATCTTTTATTTCTTTTTTGATAATTCTAAGTCAACCCTTACTTTTCTCCATGGTTTTCCTCTCATTATGCTGCCGCAATTTCCAATAGTAACAATTACTTTCTTATCTATCATCAAAAAATTTCTCCAAAAAATAGATGTCTGCTTACTATGGCTAAAAACCATTGTAAAATGGTTTTTTCTAACGCTAAAGTTCACTATTTTAAAACCACAAAATCTTATCTCACAAAATAGGCTACAGAGGCTTCAGGAGAATCTTTAACAGTGTCAATAAATAGAGTAAATTTGTTATTTCACCTCTTTTGCATGCTTCAGATTTTTTTGCCTCACCTAAAGACAAAGCTGAATTGTTTGCTAAGAACTTTTTATCGATAACATCTCTTGATTTGATAATCACATCCCACCTTATATAGTCAACAAACTAGAATTGGAAGTTCTTTTGAATCCTAAAGATGATAGCTCTTTTGAGCTGCGCCCATGACAGTATTTGTTGAAATAAGAAAGAGATGCAACTTTATAACAATGGGAAAGAGGATCAAGTTTAACAGATAAAGAGGGTCCAACTATGTTTACAATGCGTTTTTGGAACTTGTCTAGAAGAGAAAAAACATTATTAGAAGAACCAGCCCAAATAGTAGTATTTCATATTTCATACAGGGATGAATAAGAGATTTGTATAGGTGAAGAATGGATTAAGGAGTAAGAAAATGGTGAGCAAGATAAAGAGAAGCAACCTTAGCGGATGCTAATTTAGCAATCAATTGTATTGATGTAAGGTTGTCAGGAAGATCATTAATGTAGATAGCAGTAGTAACAGAAGTTACTGTAAATGAAGAAGAGTGTTGGCCTTCGAGGATGACTTTATAAAGCAGTCAGAAGGAAATGATTTGATAATCTCAAAAACTTTCCCAGATACACTATATGAAACAAGCTTATGGAGAAGACCAGCGAGCCAAACTTTGTTGAAAGCCGTAGATATGTCAAGAGAAATAGCTCTAACCTCGCCGCTTCCATCTAATGCACAATAAAATCTTTTAGTCATACCAGTTAGCAATTCAGCTGTAGAGCGAGAGGATTAAAAACCGTAGGGTGAGAGGATCGAAAACCGTATTGATTGTCTGATAGTAAGTTATTTGACTCAAGATGGGATGTGAGAAATGCTTTGATCAAAGACTCAAGTACTTTTCTAATAACAGAAAGAAGATTGATTGGACAATAATTAGAGGAGTCAGAATGTTTATTTCATTTTTTGAAAATTGGAACAACAGATACCATTTTCCAGCAAGCAGGAAAGCATTAAAATAAAATCAGTCCAATGAATAAGAGATGGAATATTATACCTACCCTTGGTAACAACGCTGTTTTTACCAAAAGTCTCTAGAGACCAACTTCTGAGATAAGGTACAACATTTAGTGAACTGAGGATAATAGAGCTAAGTATTAGATAGCACCTTTTTGGATTGATTTCTTGCCATTAGTTTGTTCTCAAGAGAGTTCTTATTTAAAAAAAAAAATGAAAATTATTTTGATATTATTATTATTAAATATAGCACCTGAACAAGACATAACACCTAACAAGGTGAAAACCATGGAATAGAACAAGGCTTGATTTGGAACCGACGAGAAAAAAAAAAAATATATATATATATATATATATTTATTTCTTTATCAATAAATATATATATATACTTTTCTTATCAATCGTTATTATATTAATTAACAACAACTGGTAATAATAGTATAAAAGTTGTCCTCGACGGACAGAACTCTTCTTAATTTCCTTTAACTTCGGGGCTCTTCAAAAACGCATTGTAAACATAGTTAAACCTGCTCTTGCAGCCAACCTTCAATAATTATCACATCGTCACAATGTTGCTTCCCTTTCTCTTTTCTATAAATACTATAATACTCTAAAGAGAGTTTCTTGTGCCATCTACTAAAATTCATTCTCATGTTACTCGTTATTCAATTAAGTCCTTTTACTGTGACTGCTCCTTAGTGCTCTAAAAATTTCTCTTCATTTATTTTTTTTCCTCAAACATCAGTTTCAAAATAGATTTTATATCGTTTTTCATTCGCTCCCTTTATCTTGTTTCCTGATTTATACAATTTGCAATCTTTCAATTTGTCTGTAAATTATTATCTTACTTTATAAACTTCATCTTTGCTTTTTCAATAACTTATAATTTTAACAGTGGTTGCTTGCAGCCTTGTTCGAAGTGAAGATGTTAAAAAAAAATGTTTATTTACTAGTCGAGAAGGAAACAATGTAATAAAACGTAACAATTTCTTAGCCTTAAGTAATTTAAGTTGGGCAACGAAAGTAATTTTATGAAAAACGATATAAAATCTATTTTGAAAACGATAATGCAGATATTTTGGAAAGTTGACAACTTCTTTTTTAGAATTCGTTGCTTTAAGGAGAATTTTATAGCTTTGTGGAGATCTTCCCGAGTAAGTTTTATGACATTAATTATAATAGCATAAATTACGTATATTATATATAGCTATTGATATAATGTTGTATAATGATAATGTTAAACAACAAAAATGGCATTCATATTAAAGATGGCAGCAGAAAATTATAGGTTTTAGTTTAGAATAAACACATTAACCATTTCAATCGTTAAACATGATTCTAATAATTTAGAATTTAAGAATTAAAGTTAAAAATAATAAAAATAAGTATAACAATTAGAAATAATAATGTAGCAAGTGTACTTTATTTATTAAAAACTATTTTTATCGATGAAAATTAAAGAACTTGTCAAAAAAATGCTGTTTTATGGTCATAGAATGCAAAAAGGTTTTAACAATGATTTTTTCAGTTAACTTTAAAATATATTTAATTTAGTTAATTTTAAAATTCAACAGATCAAATTCAAAGAAACGATTAAAAATTTGATAAGAGAGAAAAAAGTAATCATTTGACCAGCTTTTCAATATTTTTAAGCATGTTTATGTATTTTGTGACTAGTTCATGCCTTAGGATATGCTGAAATTTTTACGGTATGAAAATCTCAAACTATGCTATAAATAGCAAATTAAGATTTTGCTCTATAGATTGAAAACTTAGCAATTTTAATAAAAATTGTTGGTATTATTAAGTGAAACACACTTATTTAAAAAAAGGGGGCGAATATCAATGCAATTGTTTAATAAACGTTTTGAGGTGGAAGTAGCAGTAAATAAAAATAAAAGAAATTTTTAAAAAAAGCGGTCTTTGTAAATAAATAATATTTTAATACAATAAAATTTTTAAATTTAATTAGTGAAAATCTAAAACGAGTTTTTTATCAAACTGCTTTACACTCTGTAACTGATGTATCTTCTGTGTCTTTAACTATTAATGACATAACTTTTAACTTGCTGCCTACTCCTTCGATAGCTGACAGAGACAATGGCCCAACGTAGGGTCCTAAATCCATTCCTTGACAATTTTTTTCTGTCCACATTAAGACCTTCAGACCTGCTGGTACAATCATACTTTTTATCTTTTCATCCTTGTTAGTATAATCGCATCCATTTATTGTCAATGACGGATAAGCCTAAAACGAAACAAATATAAAATAGATGTATAACAAACAAATCATACTTTAGTGAATAAAAGCATCCTATATACATATGGTTTTCCAAGTGTTACTTACAAAGCTCTGAAATGTACTTAGTTTGAATTTGTAGTTTATAAAGATGCTAATTTTGATCTATTTTGTGATAATCTTAATAATCTCAAAATTGCTTCTCAACTTGTTTCTTCTCACAGCAGTGAGAAGTGCATATATATGCTATAATGCTAAACATTCTATTATTAAAATTATATTTGTTCACACTCATATAATGCTTAGAACCCACTCATTTAAAAAATGAGTAGGTTCTAAGCATTATATGAGTGAGTTATTTAAGCACCAAAATACATTTTGATGAAATTTAAAATCGAGTTATAGTTTAAGATTTTACTAACGATAAAACCTTTTTTTTATATAAACTAGTTTTTCTGGTTACAATCCTCGTTCAACTCTTTAACTCTGAAACACCTTGTTATATATATATATATATATATATATATATATATATATATATATATATATATATATATATATATATATATATATATATATATATATATATATATATATATATATATATATATATATATATGAAATGACCTATTATTAGTATACATATATGAAAAATGAACTTAGAACTTAATTTTCTTAATTGGCACAGATATTTCTATAAAGAAAATCAAATAAAAAGTCAATTACAAGTCCATCTTGTACAAAGGAATAATAATAGTAATTATAGCATATTGAAACTGAACACTGAAAATGTTTAAGTGATTTGTTTGCATAGATTTTGTTGTACATGCTCATGTGTTTAAAAAACTTTGTTACCTTTTTTTACTTTTATTCACATCCTAAGGTCAAGGGGGCCATTACAGTTGAGAAGACTACTTTTTTTTATTATGGTTAAAAAAAAAACTTTTTCAACTCTTTAACTACAAAACACAAACTTGACAAACAATGTCAATGGAGATAAAAAAAGTTGAAATTAGAAGTTCTATACCAGTTTGTCCTCTATACATGCTGATGTTTATTGAGCTAAGAGTAATTTCGTTTGTATGTAGGACAACTGTATTTTTTTTTTAGCTTAAGCTGATAGAATCAGAGTTGCACTGGTTTAGAAGCTAAATAATCTAACATATTTCATTTTTGCACCATTATTTGTTTTTGAAAGAAAAGTAAAACAGTTTAACTGATTTAAGCAACTTAATGACTGGTGTTACTTTTTTTCAGACCATTCTTCAATAAAAAAAATTTTTATACTTATTCTGCATTGGCATCAATACTTTTATCATCCGTTAATCCAAAATTTTAAATCCAAGAAAATTTATATATTATAAGATGCACTAATATAAAGATTTTATTTAAAATAAAACATTACAAAGGCAAAAACAATAAAAAAAAAACAGTTATTCAATTTTACTTACGCCCTTATCCAGATATTCACACTGATGAGAAAAAGATTCTCCTTTGCAAATCTTTACCATTTGTGAAACTTCTTTTTGACTGTATAATATCCTTATGGAAACAACTTTGTCTTTTATACAAAAATTATCGATTGAATTAGGGCCATAAAACGGACCATATTTAGTACCTAAAAACAATTTTAAATTTAAAGATGCTGTGATTTTAAATATAAATTAATAAATTCCTTTTACAAAAACAAGTGCCTACATGTGAACAACAAAGAAATATTGAAAAACCTATTTAAAAATTATAAGTATAAGTAATTATTAAAAAAGTATAAATAAAAATAATTATTCAAAGTATCTTGCATTTGATGTTTAAAAAAAAATTATGTTACTATATTAAGCAGGGAAATGAAAACCATTTTAACTATTTTTAACCACAAGTGAATTACCATTTTAACCATTTTTAACCACAAAGGAATTACCATTTTTAACCATGTTTTTTTTGATATTAAGGTAAAGGACATGAGTAAAATAAAGAAATGTCAAAGGTGGAAACCTTCAATTAGTAAATGTATAAAGTGTGGAATATTTATCCTAACTCTAATTACATCACTGCAATGTAGCAGTACTGTAATGGATGTTATCCCTAAATTAGTCAATGTATATAATAAAGCACCAAGCCCTGAAACCTATTTCTGCACTTTATACCCACATTTTACCTGTTTAAAATCTCTGCATTTCTTCATTTTACCAATCCCTTAAGTTGTATTATTTTAATGTTTTTGACACATAAAATAAAATAAAAACACTATGGATATTTTGATAGTAGAACTTTTACTTTAAATATCACAGTATCCATTTAATATCTATTATATCCATATATTCTATATATAACTACATATAGTTATGTAACAATATATAGTAACATACTGATTTATGACACTTTTAATTATTTTTTTTTATTATCTAAAACTTAAGTTATTTGCTACACCTTCATCCCCCGAACAATTAACAACTTTCTCTAACTGAAAACAAGTCAACAAAAAAGAAAAAACATCTTTAGTTAAATAAATCTTGTATATCATAAAAATTTAAAAATCTCCATCATGGAAATATGCTGTTTGTATGGAATGGAAATAACATGGTTTAAAAAAATCAAAACCGCCATTCTTTTAACCTATTGACAATCTTTTCAAATCAATGCTAACTTAAAGTCTTAACCTTTTGTAACTACTTAAAACCTTCGTGAATTTTTAGCCAATTGCTTGGGCTATTAAATAGTGTACCATGTATGCCATGTATTCTTTGAGTCAAGCTTTTTAACAAATTTAAAAATGAATTTTTTAAATTGTAAAGACTCCGATAGTCACATGCTTGGCCTGGGCATTTACATTCGTAAGAATTCACTCATTTGTCAGGAAACTAGGTTTGATCCCACCAACTATTCTTTTATGTGCTTTTGTTTAGCACCACTTCACTCTATTGCCTTTTTCTTTGTTCTTTATCTCTCTCCTTTATCTCAAGACTGCACTCTTTTCAATGTTATTTTCAATCAAATTGACCAAGCCCTCTCTCTTTAACCATCAGCCAATATTATTGTTGTTAGTGGCTTTAATGCTCATCACATTGAATGGCTTAGCTCAAGTGTCAGTGACTCTGCAGGCCTTAAGGCCCACACTATTTGCTTTTTAAATCTCTAAATCAAATAGTCAACTTTCCAACTTGTTTTCTAGATTAATGTGCTTCTTACATAACAGGGCTCGAATTAAGCATATTGTTGATATGATTAATGGTTGATATATACATATCAACCATTATTCATATCAACCATTAATCATATTAACCATTAATCATATCAACCATTAATCATATCAACCATTAATCATATCAACTATTAATCATATCAACCATTAATCATATTAACCATTAATCATATCAACCATTAATCATATCAACCATTAATCATATCAACCATTAATCATATTAACCATTAAGTTACAAAATTCGACCAATAAATATACCTAACAAACGTTTCTATTGTTACTTACACATAAAAGGTTTCTAGCCAGAAATTATTTTTACAAGAAATTTTGGATAGAATATGATAAACGCAATACCATTTAAAAATTATTTTCATACTATTTATAGCAATATCGAGGTATATTTTTTATACGTATTGCGTATTTTTAATACGCAATTTTAATTTTAGGATTTTGTTTAAAACAAAATTAATCTCAACAAAAGACTTTTACTTTTAAATTTTAAAAAATTTGTGAAAAATTTGAAAAACAATTCAAAATTTTTAGTCTTAAACTTTTGAACATCTTTAACCTTCTTATAATCATCTTATCTTATACAATTATTGTAAACTTAATTTAATGAAAACTGTAGCAATGTCTGTAATAACAGATTTCCTAAAAACAGAAATTATAGAAACAGAAATACAAATGGAAGATTTAATAAAAGTCTCAAAATTGTTTTACATTTGTTCAAATTCAGAAATACTAATAAAAAAATACTTTGTCGTAATAAAAAAAAAGAATTAAATTTTTTTTTTGGAATCTTAACAAATTTATAATAAATGTAAGAGAAAAATGGATGTAACGTTAATTTCTTAACCTAAAATCTCAAGGACTTTATTCCAACAATAAAGGAAAGTAAAAAAGTTAATTGATTGAAGAGTGAATTTCCTAACCCGAATTCTCAAGGGTTTTATTTGAATGTTGCTAATAAACACTTTTTATGACTATTTTTTTATGTTGCTCAAATGAAAAATATTATCAATTCAATTCAAACAGCTTTTTAGTGATTAAAAAACACTTCATTAGTATATTTACTCAATTTAAGTTTGATCAAAAAATGGATTCAAATAGAGATCACAGGAGTAAACTATCCACAATAAAGAAGTGGGAGAGATGTTTTAATTGCGAGTTGGAGTATGATTTAAATGGGCTTGATGTAATTAGATTACAATGCAACCTATGTAAATAGTTCGAAAAGCGTATAAGTCAAACAAAGTTGTTTTCTATGACCTGAATCAAATCAGGCACAATATCAATAAAATAAGACTCCCTGGCATTGCATTTAAACAGTACACAACATAAAGGGGTTATTCAAATACATAGACAAACAACATTATGTTCGGCATCAATTTCTGAGCATGTTATTCATAATACTCCAATTGGGCGTCAATTGCGTAAAATGGCCACAAAAGATGCTGAATCTTATAAATAAAAAAAGTTTAACATTGCATATTACTTGAAAAAAAGAGAGTGCTTCACAAATTATCCTCATTTGATTGTATTAGAGAGAAAAAAATAGGGTCCGTAATTTAGGAAATTCTTATCGTAGTGACATGCAGCTGCGACTTTTACAGACTACATAGGCACCATAATAAAAAAAAAATTATTGAATGCTTAAAAAGTTGTAGATTTTACTGCATTCTCAGTGACGAAAGCACAGATTCAGCGGTATGTGAACAGAAATTAGTTTATATTCTCTATTTAAAAAATAGATGCCCAAAAACAGAATTTTTATCTCTTGAAACAGAGAATTATGACGCAGTTGGATGAAAAAATATAACGAATGCTATTGCAAGAGTTGGCATTACCAATGTTTATAAACATATACTAGGTGTAAACCTTGATTGAGCAAATGTTAATCTGGGAATTCATGCTTGTTTAGGTGCATTACTAAAGGAGGGTTTGCCTTGGCTAGAAATTGTACACTGCTTTAACAATTGGTAGCTTTAAAAAAAGCATTTAAAAGTTTAATTTCTCTTAAAACTGTTAATGAACTATTATTACAACTCTATTATATGTATCAAAAGTCACCAAAGTACTGCTGTTAACTACAAGGATTAGCCAAAGCCTGGGGTAATAACATTTATGACACATTAAATCATTAGCTACAATAAACTCCCAATTATCAAAAAGAGCAGATTTGAAAGGATTTTTAAAGCAGTGGAAAAATGCCGTAATCCCTATTCATCTGTAAATATATATAGATGTTTTATCTCCCCTTAGTCGTTTGAGTTTAAATTTTCAAAGCAATATTCACCATCCGGTAAAAGCGGTTAGAAGAGTTTAAGAATTTACATAACCATTTGCCAAGCTGCAAATACTTCTCAAAAATTCAGAAGACAATTTGCTTGACAAAACAAGTGTCATAAACTACTATACTGTTTAAAGATATAGAAATTATTGATTCAAAAAATCGTTATCAAAATTTTCCACTTTCTGAGTATGCCGAAGTTAATAGCAAGTTTCTTGAGCAGTACAAACTAGTTATTGCAAGTATTTCCATAAGTAAATTTTCATATTACAAAAATCAATCTCTCCAAAAATCAACATTGTTTGTGCATTTAGTAGCTTTACTTGATGTTTTTAACTGGTCATTAAATGCAAACGATAGTACTTTTTGCGACAAAGTATGTGAATTGTGTAATATACTTCCTAAATAGATAATATTAAAAGCATAAATGTTTCCACTCATAAGTAACAATCAAAAAGAATATAATTTGAAAGTTAGGAAAATTGTTTTTTCAAAATCAAATTTGGTCAAGGAATCTTGAAATATTCTTGATATGTTTAACTTTTTTTAATTTGTCGATTTACAAATGCGAAGGTTGAAAGAATGTTTTCCTGTATGAATAAGGTAAAAAATGACTGGAGAAGCTGCCTAGGGCAAGATATTTAGAATCTCTATTTCGGATAAGTGAAGACATTACTGAAATTTAAAAATTTTAACCAGATGCTGCTATGGACGAATAGTATAACAATAAAGTAAGACATTTTTCCACAAATTGTCATTGTTATCCGGAAAAAAGAAAAAAATGTTTCATGAAATTCTAACATAGATCTAGCGACAGTAACTATTTCAGATTTAGAAGATAATGCAAACAAAGAAGAAAGTTATTAAAGTTGCTAAGAATAGTTTAATTTTTTCAATACTTCATAAAGTACCATTGTTTTAAATACAGTTAAAAAAGTAGAAACTTTCTGTAGCAAACATTAAACAAGTGAACTGAAAATTAAACTTTAAATAATTTATATTAAAAAACTATAACTCTTTAAAACTTTTTTTTCAAGAAAAAGAAAGCTCATATTTCATCTCAAAAATAAGGCTCTCGTGACTTCAGGAGAATCTTTAACAGTATCAACAATAAGGGAAAATCTGTTATTCCACCTCTCTTGTACAATTCAGATTTTTTCACTTCTCCTAAAGACAAAGCTGAATTTTTTACTAAGAACTTTTTATCAATATCATCTTTTGATTCCAATAGTTGCATTCTATCTGATATTGCCAACATTCAGGTTGATCCATTGCTTGACATTTGTATTACTCCAGTTTCTGTATCTAAAGTGATTTTTTGTTTAGACTCTTCTACAGTTTGTGGTTTGGACAACATACCTGTTGTAGTCTTGCAGAAGTGTTCACTTGTTAAATAGTTTGAAAAGAATAGCAACAAGTGCAATTAGAGTCTTATTATCAGCATGCTGGAAAGCAGCATTTGTTAATAATATATTATTTATTTTCAAAAATTCTGGAGAGCAATCTGACTCTTCTAACTACCGTCTCATTAATCTTCTTCCTATCATAAACAAGGTTTTTGAATCTTTAATTAACAAACACTTAATCTCTTTTCTTGAGTCTAATAACTTACTTTCTGATCATCAATATGGATTTTGATCTTCTCATTCTAAAGCTGATTTGCTAACAGTAACAGCCGATAGGTTTTATAGTACATTAAATAGAGGTGGAAAGTTTAAGGCTATCGCTCTAGACATTGCTAAAGCTTTTGATAAAGTTTTACATGCTAGTCTTCTTCATAAGATTTTTTCTTACAGTTTATCAGGTAACATCTTTAAGATTATTGAATCCTTCTTTTCCATGATATTCTTACTTAGATATTCTCACATCTAAGGTGATGATACCATTTATTCTTGTCATGATAAGAAGCCAACACTCTCTGATTGCTTGGAGGGGGCATTTGAGCTTGAAAGGAATTTCACTTCTGCTACAGCATGGGGTTCACAGTGACTGATGAACTTTAATTCAGATAAAACCTAATTTTTTTCAGCCAATCATTATCATAATGTTTTTGATCTTCCTATATTTATGAACATTCATTTATTCGATGAGTCATCTACCATTCATCTTCTAGGATTAACTCTTACATTACTTCTTTTTTTAAACCATATATCAAATCCATTGCAAAATTAGCATCTGCTGAGGTTGCATCTCTTTATTGTGCTTGACACTTTCTTACTTTTGATTCTACCCTATATCTCTATAAATTGAACAGAATACTGTTGCCATATCTAGGGGGGATCTTTCAATGATTCCCTTTCTCTTTTGGACAAAGTACAAAAAAGCATTGTAAACTTAGTTGGATCTTATCTGCTTTTGCAGCTAACCTTAAACCATTATCACATTGTCATAATGTTGCTTCTTGTTCTCATTTCTACAATTACTATAACCAGCACTTTTGTAAAGAGCAAGCACCTTTTGGGCCATTTACTAAAATTTATCCTTGCGTTACTTGTCATTCAATTAAGTCTCATCCTTTTTCTGTGAATATTTCTAAATGCTCCAAAAACTCTTATTCGTCTAGTTTTTTTCCTCAAACATCAGTTATTTGGAATTTGCTTTCTTCATCTTGCTTTCTTACTTATATAACTTGCAATCTTTTAACTCATCTGTCAATCGTTATCTTTCTCTTTAAACTTCATCTTTTATCTTCCAGTAACTTCCAACTCTAATAGTGCTTGCTTGCAGTCATGTTGGAAGCGAAAATGTTAAAAAAAGATTTTTACTGTTGTAACTATTCAAATCCCCTCTACAATTAGGTAAAAAGAAGCAGTTGTTTGAAAAATATATTTTACTACCAAAATACTGTAAGTAATAATCAATTACTATAAAATTTACTAACCTCCTTGATTAATTTCAGAAAAAAACTCTGCTTGTAATCCTTCTGGAATCATTACAGACTCTACTTTCTTTTCAAATGTTTCAACTAAAAAATAAAATTAAATTAAATTAATATATAAAAATAAAAAAAAATTAGTAAATAGTAAAAAAGTGTAACAATAATTGTTTTTAAAAGTGAGATTTTTTTAATTTCAAAAAACTATTCTTTTTAATTCTAAACTTATTTTCTCTCTTTTTCTCCCTCTCAATTCTGCCCTCTACCTCTATAAATCTCTAATTTGTTCTTATATGAAATTATGTTGTCATATTCGGGTGGAATTTTCTAATGATGCACTTTCTTTTTTTAAACAAAATCTAAAAACATATTGTTAATAAAATTAGACCTGCTCCATCTACCTAGCTTAAACCATTTTCCCAATTTGCTAAGATTACATTTTTTTCTCTTTTCAACAAATACTATAATTTTTACTGCTCAAGCAAGCTATAATTTTTTGTTCCATCAACCAAATCTCTCTTAACTCATCATCTAAGTTGCATCCTTTTACTGTAACTGCTTCTTCATGCTCAAAAAGTTTCTTTTTATCTAGTTTTTTTCCTTGCACACAGATTAGGAATTCTCTCATGCTTCTTTTCATTCTCTTCATGCTTTCCTGGCTCTCATGACTTTCATGACTTTCCTGACTATATGACTACAAATTGCATATTTTCAAGTTGACGATTTTTTTGCTATTTAGCTCTCATTCAATTTTTTATGTTTTAAAATTATGACAATGGATGTACTGGAAGTTGTAAGAGTTTAATGTTATTTGCACAAACATCATAAACTTTCATTAAGACAAGTGTGACCTATCCACTAGCAAAAAAAACCTTCACTAGATAAATTCATTTTTGACTTTTATCTATAATGATTCAGTTCTAATCAATTAATAAAAACATTAAATTTAAAATAGATAAATGTTTCTGAGATGATAATAAAATGAAAAGATGATACATTAATATAATAATAAGGTAATTGATAGCATAACAGTAATAAGATCTTAAATATTTAATAGAAAAAAATTTTATAACATAATTGTTAAAAAAATTAAATAAAAAATAAAATTTTTATATTTCATTATAGTTTTAAAATCTTAATTCAGGTATAAAATATTTTAATAGAGTATATATATCTTTATGAAATCAATTTTCATAACCTACCACTGATTAACCTCAAATTTGCAGAATGTCCAGCATTAGTATATGGCTCCAACTGATGACAAAACCCATTCTTAAAGCAATGTAAAATTATTAAATACAAAAAACAACAGTAATCTTATTTTTTTTTGTTACAATTGGGTAAAAGATAATAATTTTTATTAATCGCATTTTTTCATAATTAAAACACAAAACATTTAAATTAAATATATTTTTTATTTTTTAAATTTTATCAATTTTTTTTCAAATACTTTTTAAAAACAAAAACAAAAAAAAACAATGAAAAATTTTAAATAGAAAAAACAATGAAACATTTTAAATAGAAAAAACTATGAAACATATTAAATAGAAAAAACTATGAAACATTTTAAATAGAAAAAACTATGAACCATTTTAAATAGGAAAAACTACGAAACATTTTAGATTAAAAAAAAAACTAAAAATAAATTTTTATAAAAAATTTTTTGTTTTAGTTTTATAAACGGCTTAATAAAAAATTTGAAACATGAAAAAAATTTAAAATATTTTTTATTTTGTTTGGTTATCTTTTTAAAGTATCAATTTTAAAATGCAATATTACATACACTTTTTTTTAGCATAACAACTCTTTATTTAAAAATAAAAGATTCAAATCATTTATCATAATAATTAAAAATAAAAAAATGGAAAAATTCCCATTTCCATTGAGATTTGTTAAAAAAATTAATTTTTCACAAAGTTTTCACAGTTGGTCAAAGTGTGCCAAAATTAAAAAAAAAAATGTGTTTAATGTAGGTTTAATGGTAATAGTTTTCCATACTTAAAAAGCTTTAATAAAATGATATTTGTTAATCATTAGCTTTTAAATTAAAGTTTATATGACCTGTTAAAGATGAAATTTTTTTTCCGATTTGTAAATTTTAAAACAAAAATTAATTAAAAATATAAGTTGCTATACCTAAGTTGTAAATTGTTTTATGAATTAAAATATATGCGCTATTTTTTTTATATATATATATATTGATAGATTTATCTTTTTTTAAACAACAGAACTTTGCTGCAAGTTTTTTGCTTGTAAGTGCAAGTTTTTTGCTTATAAGTAAGAAATTTTATTTAACTTTGAAGTTGATGTAATTTTGTATGTTTTTTGAGTGCGAATTTTTACTTACTTTAGTTAATTAAAAAAACCTCCAAAATCCTCCAGTCTGAAAATATTTTAAAATCTTTATAAAGTATATATATATTTTAAAATTGGTTTGAGCCTCAACAAAGTACCACCTTGTCTAAAAAATAACTTTTAGATAACAGCAGGGATAGCGCCAGCATTTTTTGGTCTTCGAGATATCTAACTTCCAGACATGGAGCAAACTCCAAACATTTATATGTTTATACTTATGTCAAATAAATATGCTTTGCAAAAAATTGCTATGATTGGAGCCTGGGAACAAAAAAAACCTAAAATTGTAGCCCCTCCTCCTTGCGCCAAACGTGAGAGCAACAAACTGATGAAATATCTTTTGAAATATTTTCAACTATGCTTGTATTACTCAATAAATTTTTAATTTTCATAGTAAAATATTTTAGCATTCAAAAAATAAAGTTTAAACCCCCTCATTTTGAGGGGTTGCAAATTTCATATGGCCATAATTTTTGAACGCTGAGAAATTAGACTAAGAAACTTAAAAATTTTAAGTTTCATAGTATAATTTCATATTTTTTGATTGCTAAAATATTTTACAATGAAATTTAAAAATTTATTTCTAGATATGTTATTTAAAGCTAATTTAGTAATATTTAATAAAAAAAATAATTTTGGCACAAAAATGGGCAATCTGACCCACTGTGCAAAGTTTACAATCAAAGTAAAGTGAGTAATATTTACGATTTAAAATTCTCAGTTTATTTATTTGTTATATTAAACAACTAACTGAATGCATTATACTAATATACTTTGTTTATTAACACTTAAAAGAAATAATTCAAAACTTATAGCGTACTGAGGTTATCTTAAGGTTTTCAGATGAGCAACAGTTTTTATTTAGTATATTAACCCTTAAAAGGTTAACCTGTAAGAGGTTCTTTTCCTTGAAAATAAAATTCTATTTGCTAAGTTTAAATGTCATATTTGGAACAAGCTCCTTTTAAAAATCTACAAATGAAAGAGAAAAATTTGCCAAATTTAATAAAGGCAACAAAATCACTTCGAAGGAAACAATCTGTTTTTGTTGCTGGAACAAAAAAGAACACAAAAGAACATTTGAGTCCAAATTATGACAAAGTCACAACTTGGACTCTAAGCCAGCCCTAAAAGATTTAATGAAAAAGATTTGTGGACTTAAGGTATTATCAGCTAAAAGTTTACCTTTCGGGTCTCTGCCAATTAGCAAGTGACTAGGGTTGAGATTTGACCAGAAAAAGATAGAGCCTTGCAGTACCATTGAAATTACTGGTAAAAAACCTGACTATGGCCTGCATAAAAATTGATACATCCTAAAGTATATTTTTTGAATTTGGAGTTCATATTATACTTTATATGTATGCATGAATTTATATATATATATATATATATATATATATATATATATATATTATATATATATATATATATATATATATATACATATACATATATATATATATATATATATATATATATATATATATATATATATATATATATATATATATATATATATATATATATATTGTTAATTCACCTCCTCAAGGCCAAGAATGCCACTACAGACAAAGAGGCTATTTAAATTTGGTTATAACCCTCTCTCATAACTCTACAACTATGAGACACAGACCTTGACAAATAAGGCCACTGCATGGGGAAACATGTTGATATATATATATATATATATATATATATATATATATATATATATATATATATATATATATATATATATATATATATATATATATATATATATATATATATATATATATATATATATATATATATATATATATATATATATATAATAAAGTGATGATGATGATGATCATCATCATCATCAACCTTTAATCTTTTTTTTATATCTTGTTTTTTTAATATGAACATCTTTATCATCTGTTTTAACCCAAGCCTCATTCTATTCTATGTTTTTTACCTTGCAAAATTGCTTTATAAAACCATAATCGTTTTTTTCATCTTTTTCACAAGAACATCTCTCTTGAAAACAAATATCTTTTTATTATTGTAAGAAGGCAAAATGTAAAAAGGTTCTGTCTGATGCTAAATTCCACTATTCACAGTTTACTAAACCTTGCAACTTATCCTAGAAGTTAGGTTCTACAGAAGTTCGAATAATTTACAACAGTGTCATTAACTCAAGTAAATCTCTAACTTATGGGTCTGAGCTTATTACCTTTACTATAGTTTCTTTTGCTATAGCCAATCCTCAATTTAATTCTTGCAGTTCAGTCAACGTTTCTATCATTGTCTTACAAAATTGATCTTTAGTACTCTCAACAATTCTTTATAAACTATTATTAAGTACTAAACACATGGTTCCAATTTCTTAAAACTCTAGAAAAAACTTTGTTCTCTCCATCTATCCTACAATTAGTCTTCTCTGTATTATTAGTTTCTTTACATGAAGGTTTTCAGATTGTTTTCTAACATTTTCATTTTCTAACAACAGTATTAAAGTCATTTTCAAACTCTTCTTCATTTCCAGTAACTTCAAGGGTATTGAAAGACTTTATTATTTCATTTATATTGCTCTTATATTGCTTCGTATCTACAATAACAATCATCCTGACAATCTTACATCCAAAGTGGCTCTACTTGCTGACAATTCAACTTTATACTCTTGTAAAAGTTGAATTGTTTTAAGCGAGCAAAAAGTCTTCACTTTTTGCTCGCTTAAAACAAGCATTTTTAATCTAATCTTTTTTACTGTAACAGTTTGGGGCTTGAGGATATAAACAACAAAACTCAGTTATTTACTGCAAGCAACTATCATAGCATTCCCATACTGACAAATAACATCTTACTCTCAGTCAAGTTTCAAAAGCACATTATAAATTTAATTGGACCTATTTTTCTTCCAAACTTGAGCCACTCTCCCATCATCATTAGGTTGCATCTCCTTCCCTCTACAAAATTATCATCTTTTTACTGTATATGTCCCTTAATGCTATAAATTTTTTTATCTAGTTTTTTTCCTCACAACCGAAAAAATTTAAAAAATCTTACCCATCTTCATGTCACAACCTACAACTTTTCATGTTATAAAGTTAGTTGTTTAGATTCTAAATCATGTGAAATCAAGAATCTAAAATCAAAGAATTCTAAAAAGAAATAAATATTCTTCTTTTGTTGGCTAAAGTAAAACAAAAAAGTTTTGGACTTAATAAGCCAGTCCTAATAATTTTAATAAAACAATTTGTGGAGCCAAAGTATTTAAGCTTCACAAGTGCTTACCATTCTAGTCTTTACTAACTTCGTTGCACAGATTTTTAATCAAAGAAGAGAAATTTTCTTAATTTGAAATAGACTGTAAATGATATCATAAAAAAAAGACCTTTTTCTATTAATATAGAGCAATTTTTTTTAACATCTTTACATCCAACAAAGTTGTAAGCAACCACTATTAGAGTTGGAAGTTACTGGGTGAGAAAAGATAAAATTTATAAAGCAAGAAAACAACTAACAGATAAATTGAAAGATTTCAAATTGTTTGAATATGGAAAGCGAGATGAGAGGGGGTATTTTCCAAAGAACTGATGTTCATAGAAAAAAACTAGATAAATAAGAAAAGAAGAAAAAGTTAATCCTAGAAGACAAAGAATAGATGATTCATTGAGTACATAAATATATAAATATAAATATAGTTCATAAATATAGGAAGATAAATTTATCATTCGTCAAGAGACCCATGCTGTAGTAAAAGTGGGATCCTTTTTAAGCTCACATTCCCCCTTTAAACAATCAGAGAGTGTTGGTTTCTTATAAAGACAACAATAGTAGTATCATCAGCAAACAATACCACCTTAGATGTAAGAATTTCTTGGAGATGTAAATTTAAAAAAATATGGGGACAAGGATAGAATCTTGAGGAAGTATTCTTCTTTATTTCCTGAAGTTACAGGAAATAAAAAAGAATACTGTTCCTCGAGGACAACTTTTATACTACTATTGGTAAGGAAGGGTTTAATAGTCTTAAAGATGTTGCTTAATATACTATAAGAAGAGAGTTTAAGGATAAAACCAAGTCTCTAATTTTAAAAATTCTAATTTTTGAGATAAAATACAGATTTTGTGATATGAGAAAAGCAGGCTTTGACATTTGACAAATTATATTACAATGGTTTCTGGCAATAAAGAAACGCCTGTTTTCTGAAAAATAGATAGATATAAAAGTAACAATTACAATTAGAAATCACAGCAGCACAATGAGAGAAAAACCATGGAGAAGAGTCAGGCTTATTTTGGAATCATCAAGAGGGAATAAAAGATTCCATGCTAACTGGAATCCAAGAAGTAACATAAAAACACATTTGTCAGCAGAAAGATTTCTACCCTAGAGTCATAACAAAGAACATCAAAGAAACAGTCCCAGTCAGCTTTAAGGTAGTTGTAAGAGGTACAATGATAGGCGGATTCTGATAATGAACAAGAATGAAATAATAGAGAGATCAAACAATGATTAAAGGCCCCTGAGGGTGAATTAGGAGAAACTGATTAGGATCAGAAACAAGACTTAGTTGAATAGAGAAGATAAATAATTTGGATTGTCTGGAAAACAAGTTGGAAATTTGAATATTTGTTGAAGAGATTAAGAAAAGCAAAAGTTATAGGCATTAACACCTGCAGAGTTACTGACACTAGAACCAAGCTATTTAGTGAAATGAGTATAATGGCTGAAGTATAAAGAGAAAGGGTTTGGTCAATTTGATCAGAAATAACATTGAGAAGAGTGCAGTCTTAAGATAAAGGAGAACAATATAGAACAAATAGAAAGCACATAAAAGAATAGTTTGTGGAACCTAATTTTCCAACAAATGGGTAAATTCTCATAAATATAAATGCAAGGTTGAGCATGTGACTAGTCTATATGAAGTAAAGGAAGATAACCATCAACATTAAGACCACAAGATGGGACAGCTGGAATCAAATTAGTTTCACAAAGAGCAAATAGATCTGGTTACTTTAAAAGAGATAAGACACAACAGAAGAAAAGTTACACATGGATATTAGTAGATGATAGATTTAAGAACTTGGTGATGATAATGGTTTTTTATGTTTTACAGTTTCTGATACTTTAGTCATTTTATAAATTGAATAAAGAACTTGACTTGAAGCAATTTGATATAAAAAATTATTTATGCAAATAATGTTAACAGATATAACAATATACACTGATGCAACTTTTATCATTATTTACATGTTATTTGGAAGTTTTGTGAAAATAATATTTATAATTTTATAATACAAAATTTAAATTTATTATTTTGTGAAAATAATAAATTTAAATTTTGGTAAGTTTATGTCTAAAATCATGTTTAACATATAAGATATTGAACAATTGATTAAAATGAATTAATTTATACAGACCTATTTATTTAGAAAGTTGTCTCATGTCAAAAGGACATCTGCCAACTTCTCAAAAAATTTTGTTTTGTTGAGAAAAATTTATTTTAATAAAACTGGAATCTCTTTTTGTACTAGTGACACTATTAAAAAGTATAATTTGGTTAAAACTACAACTGTTTGGTTAAAAATACAAACTGATAAGGGTGGAAGAGGCTATAAAAGTAAACATCTGTTACTATTGGTTGAAACACCATTTTACAAGTCAAGCAAAACAGATTTAAAGCTACATAAAAGATCGTTAAAAAAGTTTAAAACAACCACAAAATCATGATTTCAGCTCAAACTATCCAAAACAAAATCATGATTTCAGCTCAAACTATCCAAAATAAAATCATGATTTCAGCTCAAACTATCCAAAACAAAATCATGATTTCAGCTCAAACTATTTAAAATAAAATCATGATCTTAGCTCAAACTATCCAAAATAAAATCACGATTTCAGCTCAAACTATCAAAAATAAAATTATGATCTCAGCCCAAACTATCCAAAATAAAATCAGAGAACAAAGATTATAATAGTGTTTGGCAAAAGCAAAAAAAAAATAGAAAAGATAATGGAAAAATTTAAGAAGTTTAAGAAAGATAAGATTAATTAAATTAGATTTAAAAAACTAGATAAGATAGTTTCTCTAACTGTTGAAAATAATGAAATTTAGCATTTTATTCCAAATTTTATCTCTTTTATTTAAAATTTTATCTCTTTTATATAATATACATATATATATATATATATATATATATATATATATATATATATATATATATATATATATATATATATATATATGTATATATATATATATATATATATATATATATATATATATATATATATATATATATATATATATATATATATATATATATATATATATATATATATATATATATATATATATATATATATATATATATATATGGAAATTTAGAGTACTCATTTTGTTATATATATATATATATATATATATATATATATATATATTTATATATATATTATATATATTTATATATTTAATATATATATATAATATATATTTATATATATATTATATATATATTTTTTTACATTAAAAGACTCTTTCGACTACACTATAAGGATATATATATATATATATATATATATATATATATATATATATATATATATATATATATATATATATATATATATATATATGTATATGTATATATATATATATATATATAAATGAGAAAAAATTTTGCTAAGTTAATTTATATATATATATATATATATATATATATATATATATATATATATATATATATATATATATATATATATATATATATATATATATATATATATATATATATATATATATATATATATATATATGTTAGTTAAAATAGTTATTAAAAACATTGCAAAGTTTGTTGGGTTTATTGTTAAATTGCTGTGGGTAACTATGGTTGCGCTTGTGGTAAAGATAGGTTTAATATTGTGGTTAACTATTGTTGGGCTTGTGGTAAAGCTAGGTTTAATATTGACTATATTAGAGATGCATTTCCAGGTTGCTTTTATATTTTTGATATCATCATTGAAGTATCTGTTGTAATAATTTTCTTTAGATTCTTTAGGTTTAGATTAGAGTATGTTTCGGAAGTTTTTATACTCAATACAGATACCTTTTTGCTTACTTCATTTTTAGACTTGCTATATTTTTTTAAAAGTTTATTTTTGTATTGTTTTGATTTTTTGAGAACTTCTGATATCCATGGTTTAGCCTTAAATTTAGTATCTTTTTTAGTAACTTTTTGATAAGGTGCATGTTTATTTAGTAGTATGTTGATATTATCAAGTGTAAGTTTTAATGACTGCGCTCTTAAGTATAAGAGTGTATTAGAACTTGTAGTAACTATAGTAACTTAGTAACTATGTAACTATTATTAGTAATATTATTAAAATCTTTCTAAATGAGTCCTCGTCAAGTATTTTCTAGTTTCATATCTGAGTAAATAGCTTTGTATTAGGTTGGGTTTTTTTAAATATTATAAGCTTTAAATTATGGAAAAATTGGGGAAGTTGGTCATATATTGAGGTAGTAAGGTTGCCTGCTCTAAAATCATTTGATTTGAGATTAGAGAATATGTTATCAATTAGTTTTTTTAATGAACTGGTTATTCAAGTAGGATGAAAGATATTTGCTTGAAGTGAGTGAGTCTAATAAATTTTTAGAAATTTGATCCTGGTCAATTTTTAGTAAGTCAATGTTAAAGTCTCCAAGGATAAATATAGTTTTGTTTTCTTTTAGACAGTTTTATTAGACCTAATAAAACTGTTTGATATAGAATGCAATAAATTCATCCAACAATATGGTTGGATGCTTGTATACACAGCCAATGATGATATTAGATTTTTTGGGATTTACTATTTCAATAAAAATGAATTCTAGTACTTTTGCTTTATATATAATAAGATCATTTTCATAACAAAACCCATTAAGAGAGATGTTGGTAGAAGGTGTTCGATTTTTAAATAGTCTAGATTTGGCTATTCAATTATGTCGAATTCAATTTTTGTAGATAACAGTAAATTTTCAAAAGATCAAAGTTTTTTGTGAGAGAACCAATGTTGAAATAAAGAATCTTAAATGATGATTTGTTACTTGTACTATAATTAAGATTATCAATATCAGTATAGTTCAGGTACTTTGGCAACCGATAGGATAGAAGGGGCATTTGCGCCCCTAACAATTTTTCAAATAAATAATTTTGAACAAATTGATTGAAAAATGAATTGAAAAAAAAAGGTCTTTTAAACTGTTTTAGGGAAGTACTGCCCCCCAATATAATTTTTGTTCATACGGCCTTGTATTTGCTAAGAATTTGTATATAATCATTTTTACTGCTGTCAACCCCATAATTATTATATGAATTAAAGACAGAACTGAGGTTTTCAATGTTATAATCCATGGCAGAAATAGTTTTGTGAACTTTATTGTTGACTTTATTGATGTTAGCTTTTTTGAAACTTTTATTTCCAGAATTATTATCCATTATTAAATGGAAATATGCTGTTTAAGCAATTTTTACATAACCATGGATTGTCTTTTGATGAACTTTTTAACATTTGGTAGTCGCTGTCATTACATTTTAGATGAACCCAAAAAAGGCACTTATCAATAAATATAACTTTATGATTTTTAGAAACTATAAACTTGAAAATTGCACACCAATAATGGGTAATTGAGTATAAAAAGATATGAATACTGTTATATTTATGTGTGTATATATATAAAAGTGTAATAAATACTAACTGTCAGGCAAAACAATTAATTTGTCTTGCTGTGTTTTATGGTTGCTAACTTAAAAGAAATATTAGTAGCTAATATTCGAAACATTTCAAGAATTAAATAAAATAAAGAAAAATAAAATAAATAAAAATAAAAAAAAAGTACTAAAAAATACAAAAAATGAAAAAAAATAGAAACAATCAATAAACATTTTTCGAGTTTTCGAGCTATTTATAAAGGTGTTGAGCTTTCTTTATTGTTACTTTTTTTCAAATTAAATTCAAAAAAATATTTCAAAAAATAAGACTTTTACTGATTAAATGAAACCAACCAAGCGCACATTTTCTAACAAGAAAATTTTATACTATTTTGTTTTCAGTGTTATTTAATAGAACATCTTCTATTAAATAACACTGAAAACAAAATAATAGCTGTTTTTGTGAACTTTTCCTTAATGACTACATTTGATCATGTCATGGGCATTTTTTGGGTCAATTTTAGCCACTTTTGCAATGGTATCTGCAATAATTAGGTATCAGACAAGAACTCCTTGGATTTTTTTGTATCAACAGACATGTTTTTTAAAAATCAGTGTCTTCCTTAAATTTTTGTTTTTGGTCATCTAATGTAGCACTAAGCTTAATAATGCCTTCCAAAAATGTTTTATTGTATAAAGTCAAATTAAGCAGTTGCTGTCGTATTTCATTAATATCATTCATATTTTTTTGTACTGTAAATTTAGTATTAACATACGTAATTTTTAGTTCAGCTATGTTGCTAGTTATTTTAGAAAGATTTGTGTTAATTGCTTGTAGGATTTCATTTTTTTGTGCACCTAAAAGTACTTTGATGTTTTTGATTGGTGTTTCTTGATTAAAGGACATTGTGAATTTTAATTTTTTAGATTGATATATTGACTCCTATTCACTTTTTATTATTTTTATTACAAAGCAGTAATTTACAGGTAAGATTTATTGGAGTAATTATCCTGAGCAGCCAGTTATTGAAAATTATTGGTTAATTATAAAAGGAATTTTGTTAAAAAAAGCAAGCAATTGGCTTCAGATAAAAAAGATTTTCAGAAAAAAATGGACAACAGCTTTAAAAAAAATTCTCAAAGCAAGTTCCAGTAGATGTCAAGTACTTGGAAAAATATTTAGTTTCTATTTAAGCGTCTGATAAAAATAGTAAAAAATTATTAAACAAATAATTAAATTAGCTATGTGTCAAAAAAATACAAAATACAAAAAATTAGTTTTTGAGAAACTAACGACTTAAAGGTGCCAAACTTTATCATTGTCAACTCTTTTTGCTCAAAGGTTGTTGCTGTGTTATGTAACAACTCTCTGATTTAAAACAAATAAAGAACATACATGATAGATGTGCCAGTTCCCAAAAAGAGAAATTCTACAGGGTGACCACAAAGTGTATTTTCTTATTTATTTGTTGTTTTTGGTTAATATTATGTCATAAACTTTATATACTTTACTTTATATACTTTGTAAACTATGTTCTATTGGTTTTTTTAGAATGGTGCGCGTTTCTCCTTATCGTCAACTTTTCTCAATGGCCGCCATTGAGCCCCGATCTTAACCCGATGGATTTCTCAGTCTGGAGCGTCCTAGAAGCAAAGGCATGCCAAAAGCCGCATAAAAATATTGAAAGTTTAAAAAAATCACTACTGAAAGCTTGGGATTCTCTGGACCCTGCCTACTTGCTCGCCACCGTCGAAGCATTCCCGAAACGCCTACAGGCCTGTTATTTTGCTGATGGAGGAAAATTTGAATTTAATCTTTGAATCATAATTGTTATAGTTCAATAAATATTTTAAAATAAAATTTGTGTTCCAAATACTTTCTACATGCTTTTTATTAAGCTCTTTATCTGTGCAGATACTTTGTGGTCACCCTGTACATTAAGGGTTTTTTTCTAACCTTAAAGAGGTGATCAATGTCAAATCACACAAGTAAACTAATTAAATCACACTAGTAAACTATCTAATCCTTACAAGGTGATCAATGTTATAAACAAAATTCTACCTAACAATTATAAATAAGGAAAAACTTTCAATTTTAGAACTAAAATATTCTGTTCAGATAGTTCAGTGATTCTACTTCAAAAGACTTATCATCTCTAGTTCCATTAAGCAAAACTCATTTTTGATTGAATCATCAGCAAATCGAGATTCTTATATAGTTCATTGGTTTCAGATAAAATTAGGATTATAACTGTCTTTGACTTTTAAATTTTTTATTATCTTTTTATCATCATCTTTTTGTCATCATTGTCAAAACAAATAAAAAACATATATAGAAATATCTACAAATATATTGAATTGCAATTTTTAAAGTCTATAATACATAGTGGTTAAAAGAAGATACAAGATATAATTATAGTTCTTAAAACCATACACCATTTTTTCAAAAAATTAAATGACAATTACTTAATTATACTTGTTATTAACATATGAGTAAATTCAGATTAATTCTATTTATAAATAACAAAAATTTAGGAATATATTAAACTTTATTATACTAACCAATCAAAATAATCAGAAACAAGAAAAATTTGTTGATTATAAGAAGAAAAAAAAATAATTGTAAATTTTAAAATTAAAAGTTTATAATTTGAGCTAATAATTTATATTATAAATATATCTAGTTATTTGTTTCAAAACAAATTTTTGAAACAAGTAGTTTCTTACGTTTTTTCAAAATTTTATGGTATCATTATATTATTATGTTATCATTTTAATGTTATGTGCAAAATATTTTACAACCACAAAACTTGAAGAAACAAATATACCTGTTCAAAGTTTTGTTTCAAACATAAACGAATCATTTGATGTGCTAATGTTGGTGTTGGATCAACTTTAAATGAGTTCCACTTTCCATCACGGTTATGTGGCACAGTCCCAATTACAGTTGGTCCAGTATACCAACCAAAATTTGGCTCTAAATAATTATTTAAACTTAACTTAAAAAATTGATATTTTCAAGAATTATAACTTTTAATTCCTAAGCCTAGGCGCGTTTTAATTTTTTTTTATTTTTTACTTTTACTTTTACATTTATAGTTGTGGTCACTTCAATAATTACATTTTTAAAAGCTAAGGTTTAAAAAAAGAAACAATATAAAATGTTTTTATTATTTATTTTTAATAACAACTTAATATTTTGTTACTTATATTTTGCTACCTTGACAATTAAGCTACATTTTATTGTCGTTGAAATGTCAAAGCAATTAAATTAATATGGAAGTACATTAATTTTATTGTTTTTGAAAAAACTGCAATAATAGTGACTAGAAAGTTTTTTTTAATTAATGGTGTTTTTGTTGTTGTTTTATTAAAATATACTTTTAAAAAAAGCGCAGAGTGTTGCTACATCTTTATTTCTACAACTTTAGTGCCACAAGGGAGTGTTGCTACATTGACTATATTATAGCCTGACTTGCAACAGAGTGTTGCTACATTGACGCAAGGGAGTGCTGCTACAGGATGCAAAAAGGTACCAGCTTTTTTTATTTTTTGTTATTACCTGATCTGAATAGTGGAACAAAAAAGCCACAAAATAAAAAAATCATTATGTAAAAATAATCATTATGATACTTTCACTAATGGCGATTGCACGTCTTCCTGTGAAAGACTAATGTATATATATATTTGTATATATATATATATATATATATATATATATATATATATATATATATATATATATATATATATATATGTATATATATATTTGTGTATATATATATATACATATATATATATATATATTTGTATATATATATATATATTTGTATATATATATATATATATATACATATATATTTGTATATATATATATATTTGTATATATATATATATATATATATATATATATATATATATATATATATATATATATATATATATATATATATATATATATATATATATATATACAAATATTTATAAATATTAGTATTGCTTTAATTATTATATAGTTCAACTGTAGACTAAATCGACTAATATATTTTCTAAAGTCAACTAAAATTGACTAATAAATTATAAAAATCAACTAATTTTATAATTATTATAAAAATAAACTAAAATTGAATATTAAGTTATAAAAGTCGACTTAAAGTCAATTTAATCCAAAAAAAAAATTTTTTTTAAATAAATTGTCATTAAAATAATTAAACAATTTATTTTCACTTTCTACTTTTTAACATCATATCGTTTAAATGCTAATGGAGCAAAGCAATATGAGTGAACGACTGCTCCAAGAACTGGACAATTTATTCTCAGACTGTTTTAGAGAAGTTTTAGAGGCTACTTGAAATATAAATCTTTACAATCATATTTACAATGTGACCATATAAATAACATTTAGTTTTTGGAGCTTCACAATTTAAAATTGTCCCAGGGCTTCAAGGTTGAAGTGGTCCTGTATGAAAGTAAAAAAATAATAATAAAATACATAACTGATTATTTAATTAGGTATAATTGTTTTCCTTTTTTTATTATGTAGTTATTAAGGTGCTCCCAGAAGTTCTTATAAAACTTTGGAAGAGTAAACAAAAAATAAGTAATAGTTATAATTAAAGATATCATACACTGCCACATTTATACATAACTATAGTTAAATCGAACTGATGTAACAGTCTATTAATAATGTGTGCTGTTACACAGCCAAGTCATGTATAAACAAAAACGCCCACAGTGTAAAGTTTTTTGCCAGAATACCCACGATGTGTTGTGGGTATTCTGGCAAAAAAAGTTACCTCAAAAATCCTTGTTAAGACAAATCAACCATTTAAATTTTCTTCTAATCTGAAACTTTTATAATCTTATTAAATTACATTTGGTGTTCCCTTTTAAATACACCATAATGTTAAGTGTTTACTTAAAAAAATATTTATAGTTTTTATTTTTTTAATTTATAAGCTTTTAGTCTAAATAAAACACCCGTTTTATGAGTTAAAGTTAAATTTAATTTTATAACCAGAAAAAAGCTTTTCTCTGGTTATAAAAATATATTTAAACTTCTTAAAAGATGTTTCATTTGAATTGTACTTTGCTAGTTTGAATGGAAAAGTGTCACTGAATATTTGGCAACCACATATTTAATGCTTCAGCCAAGCACCTAGTCGAATATTTGGAATTCGGCTAGATGTTTTGCTAAAGCACCAAATATGTGGCTGTCAAAATACTTATTGGCTAAAATAGAATCTGCTAACATTTAATTGGCTGTATATGTCTAATTTAATGTATTTAGTGACAATTATGTCAAATTAAATTCTTTTTTTGTTTTACTAATTTTGATTTTATATCACTAAAGTTCATCTCTAAAGCTTGATATACTTTAAAAAAATTTATTTAAAATATTGAATACTATATCTTATATAAAGAGCTACATGTCTATGCAGTAGCTATGTTGCTGACCACAGGCTATGCGGCAGCTATATATTACCTATATAGCAGGTAATGTAGTAGTATATTTTCCATTTTATGTTTGCAACAACAACATTCCATTTGGTAAAATAATTTTTTTTTGGTGGAAAAGGCTGAAGTTGTAGAAACATGCAATAATAGCCAAAGTTTGCATTAACTTAAAATAAAAGTACATGGTAGGTAAGGAAAGTTTTTACAATGGCTATTAAAACACGGTAGTGGAATAATACCTCTCAGAAAGGAAGTTTCTAAAAATAGAGAATAGGTTTGATTGTTAATGAGATGTTTGAAGATGAAGAATGAGATGATTATGCTAAACAAATTATTTTAACAGTCACTATGTGAATTCACTGTCAATCAATGAGCAAGTGCTTGAACCAGAAGATAAATGCATTTTTAAGTACTGATTAAATTGATATGGACAACCCTAATAAAAGAAACAACTTTACTGTTCAGATTTTGAACAACTTTATTTCTACAGTTATGCCACTTCATTGTTTAAAATTTAAAATTAGTTGAGTAATTATGTTATTTAGAAATTTATTAAAATTTGCAATCAAAGGTTATGCTCTTCAAAACAACTTTATTGATGCTAAGGTTTTAACAGTTGCTTCTGGTGATAAACGGGTAATTTTTTATCGACTTTTGTTGACTCTATCAGATTCTAATTTCTTTTTATTCTGAAAAATCGTCAGGTCAAATGTTTGATGGAGTTAGTTTAAATAAATAAAAAATTGCGTTTCTCTTATCATCACAATATGTTGCGTGTTTAAGAGTTTGCATTTAAAAGTTTGTTTTTCATAAGTGATAAATTTTTTTTTTTAATTTTTTTATTTATTTGAGTTTTTATGCTATATTTTTCTATACAATGTTCTTATATCCAAAGATATTGTTGGCTTAGCATAGGAACAGCCACAAATAGTCATTAAGACTAATCCAAAGTAGCGTCCGTTATTGACCAACATTTTTGCGTACCGAAGTACTACTCAAGCGCTGAGTTGGCGGTAGCGGGATTTGAACTCGTATCGTTCAACAGTCCGGGTTTTCACTTTTCCCTTAACGCTCTAACCATCTGAGCTATCCCGCCACTAACCATCTGAGCTATCTCGCCACAATCGTTTAGTGTGCAGTGTATTCATAGTAACCAATTTTTATTAATGATGTTCAGTGTATGGTAACCAATTTTTATCAATGATGTTCCAGTAACCAATTTTTATCAATGATGTTCAGTGTATGTAACCAATTTTTATCAATGATGTTCCAGTAACCAATTTTTATCAATGATGTTCAGTGTATATAAAGATCCCATTCAAGGAATGATAAAATGTTGTACAAATAATGTTATATTTTCTAAGGGTATTAATCTGGTTTAAAAGTTATTGACTTGGGATTTTTATTTCAAAAATTCAAAGTTTGCAAGCACAAGTTGCATTATTGTTAACTTTAGTTATTAATTATATTTTTTATTTATTATTTATACTTTTTATTTGTTTAAACATTATTTTAATGCATTATTTAACCAAATTAGTAAGAAACTCATATATTCCATGATTTTTATAAGTACTAATATTGTTTTAAAAATTGAATATAAAATTCTTAAAGTTAAGTTTACGATACGAATGAAAACCTAACTTATTAGTGATTATTGTTTTACCATTAAACACATAATGGGTGGTGACTAAAAATCTTAACTAAATTTAAACTAACTTATAAATGCCATAAGCTAAACTTTTTTTTCATTCTTATTTCTATTTTAAAGCATATTTGATTCTCTATAAGTTAACTTACTTGTTTTTAGATAATTAATAAAAATTATAATAATAATGATGTCGAAGTGAGAAGAGATAAGAAAACAGATTTACGAGTTCTATTTGAATAATAAATTGCAAGGTAAAAAGTTCACAGTAGATCACTTCAATGCTGAACAAGTTCCAAGAAACACTATCTATGATATAATTAAACGTGCTGAGAATGATTTTGGACACAAAAGATTGCAAAGAAGTGTTCCTGTGGCCAAAATTATGACCCCGAAGGTGATCAAGCATTTTAGAACCATATTTGACCATAGTGACCGAGTTTGATGAGGCAAGCCAGTCAAAAACTTGGATGCAGTCATTCACATATTGTTAAAACTCTTGCCAAGTACACTGACATCAAAACTTATACAAAACAAGGTATACCTGATAGACAAAGAAGCCAGATTGAGAGAATCAAGACCGGCATTAATCCTCTTTATTGTGATTTTTGAGGTTATCCTTTACAACAAATTTTATTTCAATACTCATCATTCCAATTTATCAATGCTCATCATTCCAATGGTAATTATGTATTTTGGCTAGACATAACCTCATCACATTATGCTAAAACTGTGACCAACTGACTCACAAAATCAATTTTGTCAAAAAGTTGACAATCTGCCAGCCGTACCAGAGTGTTGCCCAATTGAAGACTTTTGGGCTATTTTGAAAGGCAAAGCATATAAGGATAACTGGCAAGCAAAAAACGTGAAGCAACTACAAACCAGAATAAAGTTTTGTCTGAAAAAATTAACCTTAACCTTGTCTTTTCACTTTTTGGGTCAACTTGCCTTCAAGTTGGTCGAATCCAAAGAAACAGACTGGTTGAGGACAAACTTAATTAAATTAAATAACTAAAAACTCTATTTAATAATAATTTTTTTCAATCTTTACCTTAAAAACTATGGGAGTAGTGACCCTTGAAAGTATGTCCGGATTTTTAGTATATACCCGTTAATTTTTTACAAAAAAAATATTTAATGATGTAGAGCAATATTGCCAACTATGCCAGTCAAATGGTTTATTAAGAAGAGATGTGACAGCATTTAGTCCAAGAGGTTTTACTGTTGTTTATCTAGGTTTTGTTGTCTATCCTCTCATAATTATTTAGAAAACACATATATCTGGTGTGATGTAATGTGAACCTACAAATATCTTATGCCAAGTGCTACTTCTTTGCATAATTGCAGTGACGTTATTGTTTTATTATTTTACGTTGATAAACAGCTAAGCTTACCTTCCTGTAGACGTCTAATGTTAAATATGATTATGGTTAGTTTCATTACTCTACAAAACTGCTATTAATCATAAAAGCCAACATTTGGTATTACCATGATGAAATTTGCTTAATTCTTTAGTGTTGATAATTATTTTGCTCTTTGAATATGATTTTTATAGTTGGCTATTTTTTTTAAAGATTGATCCCATTGCAAAAATGATATTATAATAAAATAATTTTTGTCAATATAATATTGTTATTATTTTAATACATGTTTAATCATTGTTTCTATCCGTAAAAATTTTATAAACATTTCAAGTTATTATAACATGGTTTTCTTTATAATAAGCTGTGCTTGATCCTGTAGATGCTGGCTGTGCCCATCCTGTAGATGCTGGCTGTGCCCATCCTGTAGATGCTGGCTGTGCCCATCCTGTAGATGCTGGCTGTGCCCATCCTGTAGATGCTGGCTGTGCCCATCCTGTAGATGCTGGCTGTGCCCATCCTGTAGATGCTGGCTGTGCCCATCCTGTAGATGCTGGCTGTGCCCATCCTGTAGATGCTGGCTGTGCCCATCCTGTAGATGCTGGCTGTGCCCATCCTGTAGATGCTGGCTGTTTTAACTGATTTTGAAAAGCACCTTCATAACAGAAATTGTGATGTCAACACTAATTGTTCACTGAGATTGAAATATGTTTGTTTTTCTTTTAATTTGATTTGTCTAGAAAATTTTTAAATGAAAAATGGATATGACTGGTTTTTAGTCATTACCTATACAATAACTGAAGAAAGTTTCAAACAAATTAATAAAATGCAAAATTATGAATGCAAGGCAAAATTTATTACGTATATTTTTCCAAATTTTAAAAATATGACCCCAATAACGCTAACAGTATTTTTTTTTTTATTTAATTAAATTTTGCCGTCATATTAAATAAAATAATGATGGGATCAGTAAAAGAATAGAATGAAGTTTTAAAGCCTAAAGTTAAAAAAACAACAAATAGACAATGAAACTGAAGCTTCAATATTATGGGAGCCGAAATATATATATAAGTTTTTTGGTATGCTATGTGTACATGAAACACTAAAAAAAAAGAAGGAGAAAATGGTAAATAAAGATTTCTAATGAGGTTAAGATCATTACTTTCTGCAATTTTCTGTAACAAATTGAAAACAAATAAAAGATGTGGGAGTTGTGCACCAGACTTTTGTCTAAAAAGTTAGAAGTGAAATGACTCAAATTAAGAAAAATAGCTGGTTTATAAAGGTGTAGTAAAGTATTGATGCTAGCTCAAAACTGATTTTATTTTTTTAAATCAGTGTCAAAAACTATATCAAAAACATCAAAAAACTGCATTAAAAACTATATAATAACTCGAATTTAGTCTAAAATCCATTAAACAACAGTGTTTAGCCTAAAAGTTAAAAATACTACAACAGTGTTTAAAATAACAACAATGTGATAAATGATTTCAAAACTAATTTTTTATTGATTTAAATATTCTTTAATAAAATAGTTTTAGCATCATCATAAGTGTGTGAGTTATACATTAAAAAAGACCTGAAAAAAAATATTCGGTATACCATTATTTTTATGTAACCATCATATATAAATAAAATTTTATATATTGTTAAATATACCATTAAATGGCATATGAAAACAATTTATATTTATAAACTATACTGATATACCATTGTTGTTTTTTTTCCATTTAAAGTTTTGTATTACTGTTTTATGTTAATGTAGAATTTTATGTTTTATAAATTTTTTAATGTTTATAAAACATAAAAATCTAAAGTTATACATACTATATATAACTTTATATGTGTATCTATTGTATTTATAAAAAACAAGTGGTTTATTGTTGTTATAATATCTGTTATTCTTATCTTTATTATTAAAATTGTTATAAATATACTTTTACTGTTATTATTATTATTATTATATTCAATGTTATTATTAGATATTTACTTGAAATTAGGAATTATAGTATTTTTAAACAACCAGAAGTGAAAAAACAGTTTCAAAAATATATCAATTAGTTAATTATAACCTACCTTTAAAATATGCTCTAGAAAATCCACTCACTGTTAAGTGCTCTAAAAAAATAAATACAAAAATAATAATTGAAACCACCATTTAATGTAGTTAAATGATAAAATAATAAATGATGCTTGGCAGATAAAGCAGGTCCAAATATATTTACAATATGTTTTGAACCTTGTCTGAGAGTGAAAGGTTTGTTATAAATCAATATAGGAATGTCAACAATATTGTGATTGTTGTTTGCAATAAATAAATGAGTTTGTTAGAGTTAAAATCCGCAAGCCCCTGTCAACCTTAATCTGTTACAAAAGAGACGTAAGATTAAAAAATAACTGCTTGTTCTAAACAATCAAAAGGTGTCAAGACAAGAGTATAAAATTGAGTCGCCAGCAAATAGAACTACTTTAAATATAAAATAGTCAGGAAGGTTGTTATTGTAGAAAGAAACAATACAGGAGCAAATATTGAATATTGTGGTACATTTTAAGTTACTGGAAGATATATATGAAACTAATAATATAGAGAGAAATAATCATATGATAGTTGGAATTTAGAGAAGTCGGAACATTTTCTAGAGATTTAAAAATTTGAATCAAGGATTTGAATTTATAAGTTATAAGTTTAGCAAGAATCAAGGAGAGAACACTTTTAAAAGACTATTATGGAAATGTTGTCTAAACCACAAACTGTAAAAGTGTATAATTGAGAATTGACTTTAGCAATGGAAATGATTTGGATGTCTATCAATTGGTTGATTTGTTTAACTGGAATGGCAGGAAGAGTATGGCCATTAGATTTAATAGTGGAATTAGTGGAAAAATTCTTGGCAAATAGTTCTCAGCCTTATCTTTGGAAAAAGAAATCATAAACTAAAGATGGAATGTTTGACTTACTTGAGTTAATGACGTGAATAGTTTATTTCAGCACATTGAAACATTTAAAAGCTTCTTAAAATGAATTTATTTGGTCAATAATGGCTTTAATAAACTTTAATTTACTAAACTTTTTTAGTAAATTAAGTTAAATTAAAAATATAATAAAAATAAACTTTAATTTACTAAACTTTTTTAGTAAATTAAAGTTTATTAAAGCCATTAATGACAAAATAATGAATTTAATAAACAGAGAATAACAGTTTTAAGCAACAGGCATCTTTTTACATTTACTTCTTGCAATCATAAAAAGACATTTTTCTTAGGAGAGATGTTTATCTGAATAATATAAAAAACATGATTATGGTTTGGTATAGCAACTGCACATAAAGGTGAAAGGTGTTTTAAGTCAAGCTTCATTCTACTTGGAATAGAATGAGGCTTAACTTAAAACTACACAACTGCACATAAAGGCGAAAGCAACTACACATAAAGGTGAAAGGTGTTTTAAGTCAAGCCTCACTCTAATTGGGGTAGAACGAGGCTTGAATTAAAACTGAAAAGAGAGAATTAAATTTTCCATACCTGCTTGAACCCAGGAGGTTAGGTAAGAGACGAGTTTTTGTTATTTTTTTAGATACTAGCATATAATATCCTTACATATTTATATAAACTTTAGAATTTATTTGGTGTAACTTTTGCCAAAACAGAAAATAATGACCAGATGGATGTGTGGTACAACTCTTTTAAGACAATAAAAGGAGCTAAAATTTTAGACAGAGATTAGAAAAACCTTAATAAGATAATTGAAACCTAAATATCTCAAAAACCATAAGAAGTTAAAGGTTGGAACTTTCAGATTTTCTTTGTTTTCATAAATCCTACAACATATAAAAAAATTAGCAAACTTCAAAAAATGGGGTGACATGAGCCTGCTGATTTGATATGTAATGATCTATAAATTAAAATTTTTTTTTAGTTTTATCATTTTTTTATTTTGAGCTTAACAGTAGTTTTAGGTTTTGCTATACATTGCTATATATTAAATACTTTCATTTTATATATATGTTATATGTAACATGTATACAAAAGTATATATACATTATATATATTTTTATATTATATTAAAAAATAAATAAATTACCTGGAACATAAATTGATTTTATTTTATCACCCCATCCATGCAAATCTTCAATAGTCTTATATTCTTTTTTTTCTGTAACATTTAAATTGTGACATACCCCAAGTAATTCCTTTTCACTACAAATAGTAACATCTTTAGAAGATTTCATTTCTTTTTTTTTTAATACATCAGTATAAGCCATAATTGTGGGATATTTATTTGGGGCACCATGATATAGACTGATACAAAATCTTTGGCGACTAAAATAAAGGTACTTGGTTAAAATTTTATTTAAACATGATTCAATCTCTGATTTATTATTTATCAAAAACAAAAAAATTTATTGAAATTAAGGTTTATATATTATATAACATAAAAATATTATACAAGAATGTTCTTCTTAGTATATCATAAAAAAATGTATAAAATTTAACTTAATTATTTTATTTTTAAATTCAGTTTGTTTTTATCTTTTTTAGTTGTCTCATTAGTTACTTTTTTATAAAGCTAGAACTATTTAATACTATAACATTATTCATTCATATGATGGGCTCAGTGGAATAGGTGCTTAACCCACATTTTTTAGTTCCAGTGCTGCTACTTCAGTGCTGCGCATAATCATATACCTAAGCAGAAAAACAACACTTGAAATGTTGAAATTGCCCAAAATTAACATGGCACAACTGAACAGATCAGATTTGGAATACTTAATCAAAAGTGATTGTGATGTTTCAAATGCACATTACAAGCTGCATTAATATTACACATACTCTCACTAACATGTTAGTGAGAGTATGTGTAATATTAATGCAGCTTTTTATTGAGTTTATCATACAATAATTTAGTTTTTAATCTCAATTTGATTTTCTTCTTCTAGTTTTTTTCAAAACATGACATTGAAGATTCAAGTTTTAACTTTGTTGGAGAAGAAGGAACGAAAAGAACATCACTCAGGAAGTATGTGAAGAAAATCTGCTTCTTTTGCAAAGGAGAAAAATCAACTCATTCAAGCATGAAATGTTAGAGGAAGTGCCAGAAACAGCCGATAACCATACTGAAGGAAAATATTATAGCAATAAGGAAGTTGCCCATACAGAACATTTAATAAGAAATATTTTGAAAAAAATGAGTCAACGTTATGAAGGATATGTTACAAAAAAGGGTAAAGTAGTTAAAACAAAGATTTTTATTGATAGTAATTGTGGTTACAATTTAGAGTGCAGCAGTAAAATAACAGTTGCTCCTGTAATAAAATTTTTCTTCATTTTATACCATGAATTCAAAAAATGCCTATGTAATGGGTTTGTTAATGCAGAAGAAAAAATAAAGGACATATACAGCATCAAATAACTCCCAAATGACAAATAATCATACCTACAACCAAATGGATGCAGATGGAAATGCTTAAAAAGTTTGCAAAACTTACTTCAAGGACGATTGTAGATCCCTGATTGGACAATAACAAAAATTTTACATATGGTACACCTTTCTAAGACCATAGGAGTAAATGGGTTCCACAAAATAAAAGTATTGATCAAGATCTTTAAACCTTACAACCTTATCAAATCTTTAAACCTGATCCTGATTAAACATGATACTAATCAAAGCAAATTAAACCTTTAAACTTTTAATTGCTTATTTTTAATGTAAAAAACTTATTTTTATGTAAAAACCAGAACCGAGATCATCTGCCTCCAACTTTACAAATGTCAACGATGTATGAGAAATATGTTTACAACTGTAATTAAAATGATTATACTCAAATGATCACACCCAAATTGTTGCACTCCATTTTCACCTTTTCCAATTTGACAAAAATTGAATACAAAACTTATATTTTCACGATCCACAAACAGATATATCTCAAAATTGTGATCTGTTTAACAACAAAATGAAGTGTCTTTTGAAGGGTGAAGAAAAGAACACTGTACGGGGGGACTTTTTTTATCTAGACATGGCCAAAAAAGCAAAAAAAAAGGTGCACATACAAATTCAAACAAAAAGGTATTGGTATTTGACAAAATACTGGCAAACAAGAGGATATTAGTACTTGACAGAATACTGGCAAACAAGAGGGTAATGATACTTGACAAAATACTGGCAAACAAGAGGGTATTGGTATTTGACAAAAAACTGGCAAACAAGAGGTTATTGGTATATGACAAAATTTTTGTAAAATATAAAAAATCAAAGCATTTAATTGGACGGAAAATTTTTTTTAGTTAAACTTAAATTTATTTATTAAAATTATCTTTAAATATTGTTTATGTTGCGTTCATACAGAAAATATTAGGTTGTAAAAAAAAGCATTTAACCGCAACTGAGAATTTGTTTAAAAAAAATTGTTTTATAAAAAAAAAAATTTTTTTAAAGACTTTAAATTAAATATGATTTTTTTAAATTTAAATTTAGTTTTGAAGAAATGTAAAATAGTAAAACATTAAATATAAAATATAGCTTTAAATGAATGTAAAATGCAATTTTATCAAAGAAGATTTTTCTTATTGTCTGGGTTTTTGGACTTTACTACATAAAACATAAATCTCTCTACCATAGGTTTTTGATTTTTAACTCTATTTACAATAGTTAATAGAGTTAAAAATCAACTCTATTAACAATAGTTTCAGAAATTTAAACAGACAAAGTTTCCTAACCTTTATGGTGCTGCAAAACATAGTAATATGATATCATAACTTTTTAGTACATAAAATAATATATTTTTTCACTTTATAATAAATCTTTCTGATAATCATTCTTTATAATAAATCTTTCTGATAATCATAAGAAAAACTACATTTACTGTGTGTTTTTAGACCTTGTCTAGAAAAGAAAGAGTATTATCAGAAGAAACAGCCCAAATATAAAAACAATATTTCAAAGGGTAGTTTGTAGAGGTAGATAATAAAATCAGGAGTAAGAAAATGGCAAGTACAATAAAGAAAAGCAATTTTCACAATAAAAAAAAGGCTAACAATGTTATTATTATTTTTTTATATTCAGTTTCACTCCCAAAAAAGCGTCAAGCAGCCACTATTAATTTGAGGAGTTACTAGAAAACAAAGAATAGAGTTGTAGAGCAAGGAAACGGTTGACAGAAAACATGGAAAAGAGTTCATGGAAAATAGTTCTAAAGGGTTGAAGTGCAAGAAAAAGACTAGAAATAAAAGTTTTTATAGTATGCAGCATGGCCTACTATATTATACGGTCGTATATGTTACATTTTAGAGGCCGATTCTAAGAGGCCTATTTTCGCACAAAAAAAGACAACAAGTTGAATGATAAAACTATTAATTTTAAACTTGCATATTATGCAACATAAAAAGCAACTTGCATAATAAGTAGAACTTGCAAATTATATATATATATATATATATATATATATATATATATATATATATATATATATATATATATATATATATATATATATATATATATATATATATATATATATAATATATAATAACTGTTTTAGAAAGTTAATAAATACTAAAAAAGCTGAATCATATCATGGTTAACAAGTGTGTTGCATATGGTTGTAAAACTGGATACAACAGTTCTTTAGAAGATAAAAAAATTGCTTCTTTTCATTTTCCGTTAAAAAATCAACAGTTACTGAATTATTGGGTTCATTTTGTTAATCGTACTGATTGGGTGCCTTCACCAAACTCCGTTTTGTGTGAAAAGCATTTTAATAAAAAGTTTATCATCCGTGGTAAAAAATGCAAGTTAAATTGGAATTTTGATCCTATTCCTGAAATTTTCTCCAGTGATTGCTTAAAACGTCCTTCCACATTAGCATCGCTTATTGCTTTGAGAAGACCACCTAAAAGTCGTATTTTTCAAGAAGATGAACTAAGTTCTTTTTCTGAAAATGATAAAGTTACTGAATGGACCATGCTAAGTATTAAACATTCACCAGAAGGTTTCAAATTTAAAAAACATCTCAATTGTGTAGTTTATTATAATTTAATATTTGATCCTATAACATTTTTTCCATCAATTCTTGAATCAATAAAAATTGATTATTGCTTATGTGTAGCTTTGCAGTATAAAGGAAATAATGTTCCACTTCCTCCATGGTTATCTAAAGGTCGTAATTCTAAATTAACTAGTTTGAGTATGTTAGAAAATCTTGCAGCGTACATAAAAAATACCGCTTCTTCTAATAGAAATATACTTCTTGATGAAATGAATAGTCGAACATACTATAAAGCCAAGGGTCAACCACAATATTCTGCTGATATGATTAGACATGCTTTATTATTAAGATATACATCTAAACAAGCATATGAAATTTTACTAGAATCATTTCCATTACCTTCAATTTCTTTGTTGAATAAAATAAAACAAGGTGGAGTTGATGCAATTAAGGCTGTTAAAACACTTCGTGAGAAAGGTTCAATACATGAAGATGTAATATTAATTGTAGATGAATTTTATCTTCAGAAACAAGCACAATATTGTAGTGGTATTTATGTGGGTGCAGATGATACAGGTACTTTGTACAAAGGAGTTGTTGCATTTATGATAGTTAGTTTAAAAAAATCAATTCCTTTCATTATTAAAGCGATACCTGAAGTTAACATAAGTGGTAAATGGCTTTCAGATCAAATATCCGATTCTATTAGTTCTCTTTCGCTATCTGGTTTTAAAATTCGAGGTGTTGTTACCGATAATCATAAATCGAATGTAAGTGCATTTAGTTTGCTTCGTTCCAAATTTGGTAATCAATCAAATTTCTTTATTAATCATCCTGATAGTCCAAATACTAAAATATACTTATTTTATGATAGTGTTCATCTTGTTAAAAATATCAGAAATAATTTATTACACTGTAAAAAATTTGTCTTTCCATCCTTTACATTTAATATAAAAGATGATTCTAATAATTGTCCAGCTGGTTATATTACTTGGGGAGATTTTCATCATCTACATTCTAAAGATGAGAAACTTCAAGCCAATTTACGAAAAGCTCCAAAAATTTCATATCAGAGTCTTCACCCTGGTAACAAAAAGCAAAACGTTTCTCTTGCACTATCAATTTTTGATGAAACAACAATTGCAGGTTTCAAGAGTTATTTTCCAGAACGTAAAGACATTTCTGGTTTTCTTACAATTTTTCACAAATGGTGGACTATTTCAAATTCTAAAGAGCGATTTAGCCCAAATAAACTTGGTAATGCGATTATTCTTAATGATGGTAAAACAACTTTTTTTCGACAATTAGCTAATTGGATTGAACTTTGGCAGAAATCTCCATATTTTACCTTATCACAACAAACATCATCGGCTCTCATCACAACTCTGCGGTCTCAAGCAATGCTTATAGATGACCTTATTGAAGAAGGATATTTATATGTACTTACTTCACGGCTTCAAAGTGACCCAATAGAGCGTAGATTTTCGCAATATCGACAGATGAGTGGTGGAAGATTTCTAGTTAGCTTACTAGAAGTTCAACATTCTGAAATTATTTTAGCATGTCGGTCTTTAATTAAGGAGAATATAAATTTTTGGGATGAAGATCTAAAAAACAACCACAATAACCCAATTAATAATGAATTACTGGCAATATTAGATTTAAACTCAAACGAGATATCTGAATCAACTCTCTCACCTGAAACAGAAGAAGTTGCAACAACAATAGCAGGTTACATTGCTAAAAAATTAATCAAAAGAAGCAAATGTAATTATTGCAAACCTTTGCTAGCTACAGATACAAGCAATATAATTATTTGTCCATATCTACAAATACTTTCCAGAGGTGGTCTTACAGTACCATCACTTTCACTTAAAGATTTTACATGTGGATGTTTTGCAGTGTTAGATAACCTTTCAGATTTAATAACTAAACAAGGTGCTAATGTCAAAGACGTATCAAGCTTTGTTTTATCAAAATACTTTCCAACAGTTTGTTTTACCTGTGATATACACAAAAAATGGGGTTTTAATTTTGCTTCTAAAATCATAATTAATGTTTTTTTTAACAATAAGCAGAACTTAATCAATGCTACTGTACGAAAAGATGCTGTTAAAAGTTTTAAAAGTAGACAGAGAGAAAAATAACCCTATATATCTATATATATATATATATATATATATATATATATATATATATATATATATATATATATATATATATATATATATATATGTGTGTGTATATAGGTATATATATACATATATTTATATATATATATCTATATATATATATATATATATATATATATATATATATATATATATATATATATATATATATATATATATAAATATAAAGTTATAAAGATATATATATATATTAAATATATATATAAATATATATATATATATATATATATAAATATATATATATATATATATATATATATATGTATATAGGTATATATATATATATATATATATATATATATATATATATATATATATATGTATATAGGTATATATATATATATATATATATATATATATATATATATATATATATATATATATATATATATATATATACCTATATACATATATATATATATATATATATATATATATATATATATATATATATATATATATACCTATATACATACATATATATATATATATATATATATATATATATATATATATATATATATATATATATATATATATATATATATATATATATATATATATATATATATTTATATATATATTTAATATATATATATATCTTTATAACTTTATATTTATATATATATATATATATATATATATATATATATATATATATATATATATATATATATATGTATATATATATATATATATATATATATATATTAACATAAAGATAGATAAAACAATAAAAGAACATAAATTTAAACCTTGGTTTTCTTTGTAAATTTCTTTGAAAAATCGTGTTGTCAATTTAAATGTATAATGTACAAATATAAAAATATATATTAGATACAAATACATGTATAATATACATAGATATATATGTTTATAAATATACAAATCTCTATGATTAATTATCGCTGATGAATACACTTTTCTTTGTACTCGAAATTACATTTAGTCTGGATGATGAGTTTTTTTCTCTGTAGTTGCGCAGCCATCTTTTTAATAAATAGGCCTCTTAGAATCGGCCTCTAAAATGTAACATATACGGCCGTATAATATAGTAGGCCATGTATGCAGGGACAAATACAGTAAAAGGATGAGACTTTGCTGAATGACCAATAAAGCAAGAATGAGTTTTGATTTATGGGACTAGAGATGATAGCTCCTTTGAGCAGTGAACATAATAGTATTTGTAGAAAAGAAAAAGAGATGCAATTTTACAAAAATGAAAGAGTAGCTCAAGCTTTGCTGATAGGCCAGCTCCAACTACATTTACAATGCCTTTTTTGACCTTGTCTAGAAGAGAAAGAGCCTCGTTAGAAGAACCAGCTTAAATATGACAACAGTATTACATACAGGGACAAATAAGAGATTTCTAGAGGTAGAGAATGGAATTAGGAGTAAGATAATAGCAAACACAATAAAAGAGAAGTAACCTTAGCAATCTTAGCAGATGCTAAAAAAATTAGATTCACTAGACACTAGGCAATTGATTGTATATATGGTTTTTATGGGAAGTCAGTAGTAAATAATAATCCAAGAAGACATAAAGAAGCAGAATTAGTGAGAGGGTAGTCATTCATCAATGTAGGAATGTTGACTCTATTGAGATGATTGTTTGCAGTAATTAACTGAGATTTGTTGGAGTTAAAATTTACAAGCTACAGTGTGCCCCACTCTGTTACAAATGATAAATCTTTCAGTCACAGCAATTAAAGCAGCCGTAGAGCAAGAAGATCATAAACCGTATTAATTGTCTGAAAGTAAGTTATTTGACTCAAGATGGGATGTCAGAAATTTTCTGATTAAAGACTCAAAAACCTTACTAATAACAGATAGACAACTGATCGGATATTAGTTGGAGGGGTCTCCAGATTTTTTAAAAGTTGAAACCACAGATGCTATTTTCCAGCAGGTAGGAAAACAAGAATCAGTCAAGCACT
>NC_061162.1:41369265-41449265 GCF_022113875.1 Hydra vulgaris | reverse complement strand
ATCTAAAATGTGTAATTTCAAGAATAAAATAATTATAATCAATACTTAAAACAAGTTTTTTAGTTTGTTAACAAACATGAAGTTTATAGTTTTTAACAAACATGAAGTACCTGGTATAATCAACCAGATTATTTTATTTTCTTACAAGATACTAAATATCAAATCATAGTCCTATCTGAAACAGATATTGGGCCTGATATCTTATCTAATATGTATGGTAACTAAGTAAATCCCCACCATGTCCCTGGTAGTACCGCGCTCAACTTGTTTTTCCGCGCAGCGGCCTTGTTCATCAAGGTTCGTGCTTCGGAGTTAAGTAGCCTCCTTGTCTGTAGTGGCCTTCTTGGCCTTGGGGAGGTGAAATAACATTAAAAAAAAAAAAAAAAAAAACTGTTATAAAATATTCTATTCTAGACAGTTAAAAACTTTCAAGTCTTAAATAGAAAAATCCTTAATAAAAAGTTAGGCATTTATTTTCACAACTTGTTACTGGAACTATAGGTTAGAGGATACCTATAAAACAAGAGTTCAATTTTGGCAACTTTGTTGAAAGACACACTGGTTATCACACTGGCAAAGTATTTTAAATTTACTCTACAAAAATTAGTTATTTCTCAGAAAAATATTTTATTTTTTGAAAAACTGAACTTTTTTTTTGTATAAACAGTTTGTTTTTATCATAAAAATCAACAATTTATCATAAATATCAAAAATTTATTTTCATTTTTTCTTTCAGGATCTAAAAGATGATCTAAAAGTATTCAGTGTTAAGCATTGTGTGGAGGAAAGTCATTGTTTGTGATATTGAAAGTCATTGTTTGTGATATTGAAAGTCATTGTTTGTGATATTGAAAGTCATTGTTTGTGATATTGCAGTAAACATAAAATGTGCTGTGTCACACATTGACAAAAAATAAACGGAAACACATAAATTCAATATTGTACATAAAAAACCTACTAAACACCAGCCAGACTCATGTTACCAATCAAGTGTAAAAAGTGAAAGACTACATACACATTGACCTTAATCACAGTCAAATATAAAAATTGACTGTTATTAAGGTCGATTCTTTTCAGCATCACACATAACTTTTATGTTCTTTAATATTTTATGTGATGATAAAAGAGCTCTTGATTAAGAAAGTGTTATTAAAACTGCATTAATGTTTCCCATTAAATAACAAAATTAAACCTGGAACTAAAGTTTCCTTTTGCTCTCTCTCTTTCTCTCTCAACTGTAGTTAATATATATATACATATATATGTTTGTATTCTGCCTAAACCTCTAGCGCAGTTTTCACTCACACATAAGTTGCTATTTGTATGTTTGTGTTCTGTCTAACCTACTGGTGCAGTGTTCACTAACCCATTATTTATTTTATGCATGCTTGTGTTCTTTCTGAACCTCTGGAGGTGTGTTCTTTAATCCTGAATGTTACTTTATGAATGTTTATGTTCTTTCTGAATCTCTTGTAGGTTGTTTTTTCATTTGTAAGTTACTTTATGTATATTTGTGTTCTGTCTGAACCTCTGGGCCAGTGTTCACCCATAAGTTACTTTATGTATGTTTGTATTCTGTTTAAAATTTCTGAAGCAGTGTAAGCTTAGTAACTAACTAATAAACTCTAACTATAAAACCTACGCTCACCTTAATATTTGGTTAGATGTGATGTTTTCCTAATGCATTTCCAAAATATTCCCATCAATGTTTTAAAGTAAAAGGAAGTAACTTCTTTTAAAGTAAAAGGAAGTAACTTTAACTAATACAGGTCAGATCAGGTTCAGAATCATCGCAACCACCCTGCTACTGGTATCATGTAACCCATACTACCTCCCCTATTCCCAGCTGCCTTGTAGAGTTTACTATTTTTAGGCAAAGACTAGGAGAAACAAACTCTGACTTAAAGATCCCCTGTATGGGGCTATTGGTTGAATAAAGGCCAGAAATGGTGTCTTAATAAAAATATTTATCTTGGGCAGATTTTAACTGCATCCAACTAAAATTCCTCTGCCTTGGAGCTCTTGGTTGAGTAAAGGCTAGGGATGGTGTCTCAATAAAAATACTTATTTTAGGCAGATATTAAATGCATCCAGCTACTGTCTTGTAAAACGCCTCCTATGCAAAGACTTTTGGGATAGGCAGAATAATTCTGTTTACCAGCCTTGAAATAAGTGTTACATTGTTCTTTGCCTCGGATAATGAATGGCAGATCTTCTTGACTCTACTTACAGATATGTGCCTTTTTGATAGTGGTTATGCAACTGTTATCTCCTAATGAGGGTACAGCTCAGTTTAATAGTTCTAATGCTAGCTGGTAGTAAAGTTTCCCGAACTCTGTGGTAGCTCTCAGAGAGGCTAATTCCATCAAAGCTGTAAAATATCAGAGTATTAACAGTGCTGTGTTGCGCATGGATGGTATCCCTGTTAATGCAATTGGGGTGTTTTGTAGAGACCATATAAAGAGCCCTAAGTTACAATTTTGGGTTATTTACCAATACTGAAACAACTGCATAACTCATTTCTTGGGTTGCCATGTTCTATTTACAAATAAGTCATGTTCTCTTTAAACCTAAATCATGCCTAAAATAATCCAAAATATATAACATAAATGTCTTTTAACAGCCCATATAATGTTGATGTTGAAAGCGTTTGAACTTCACTAAACTAAAGAATTCCTAATAGTTCCTTGATTTTATGAATTGTCTTTTAACAGCCCAACATAAAAAATCATCCCCACTACATAATATATCTTTCACAAGTATTCATAGTCTTTGAAGTAACCTTCCTTCAGTTGAATCTTACTTCTTGCAAAATTCACCAGACTTGCTTGCTTTTTTTGAGACTAACTTAAATTTTACTGTTCATTTCAGATCTTAGTATTCATGGGTACTATCGTAAAAAAAATTAATTGAGTTTGAAGAGTTTATAATTTTCAATAATATTATAACACATTATTTACTAAAGTAGCCAACAGGTCATTCTAGACCAGTTAGCTTGAGATTTTTTGCAGCAGATATTATTCCAATTTTTAAATTTTAGAATAGTATTGATGTTAAAAGCATTTGAACTTCACTAAACTAAGGAATTCCTAATAGTTTCTTGATTTTATGAATTATCTTTTAACAGCCCATATTTTCTGCATTTCTCAATCAGTTACACTACTTACTACTACCTCTGGGTTAGCTAACCCCCCTAAGCTGGCTGGAATTCTTTTCATAATTTTTGTGACAGTCCTGAAACTGATGTCATTTTTTTTTCAACTGATAAATTTGCCTTCTAGGTTTTTTTTTTTTTTTTTTTAATTATTCACCTCCCCAAGGCCTGAGGGGGCCATTACAGTCGAGGAGGCTACTCTTTTTTTTGTTTGTTTCTTTTTTTGTTTTTTGTTTTCTTGTAAATTGTGGTACAACCCTCTCTAAACTCTTTAACTCCGAAACACGAACCTTGACAAGCAAGGCCGCTGCGCTGAGAAATTAAGTTGAGCGTGGTACTTCCAGGGACGTGGTGGGAGTCGAATCCCCGATTAGGTAATCCTGGATCCAGGTATTTCCAGGTATACAGGTAATTCTGGATCCAGGTTGGAATGGATGCTTTTATTTGTTCCTGTTGATTCCAATTGGTTTCAAGCCTCATTCTACTCCATGGTTTTCATCTTATATCTAATCATAATCACTTTTTTCATCAATATGCAAAAAAAGTGTTGGTGCTATGCTCTATTATTCTCAATTCACTAAAACTTGTCAGAAGTTAGATTCTAGAGATTTTTGGAAAATCTTTAACAGCCGTAAACAAAGGTATGTCTAACATGCCATATCTCATTCATGGGACTGATCTTATTACCTCTCCTAAATATGGCTGAACTATTTGCAAAGAACTTTTCTGAAACTGGACGCAGCAAGACTAAATCTATTACTCGCGATATATCTAAAACTTTTGAAAAAGTTAAACATGGTGGTCTTCTCCATAAGCTTGCTTTAAATGGTGTATCTGGGAAAGTTTTTGAGATTACTAAATCTTTTTTTTCTAACCACTTTAATAAAGTTATTCTAGAAGATTGATCTTTCTGACAACTTTACATCTAATGTGTAGACCTTGTGATGAGACTTTGTTGCATAAGATAAAAGTGCAACGCAAGTTAATGTAACTTTACTCGTTATACATAGGGTTGAGCTTTTACCGGGTTTTAAATTTACCAGTAAATTGGTAAAAATAAAGAAATTCACTAGTAAATGGTAAAAAATGGTAAATTAAAAAAATAATAAATTCTTATAAAATAACATGCTTTTTTGACTCCTTAACATAATTAAGACATAGCTATGAATAAAACACAAAAACTGCAATTTTTGGGATTTATTTTTCAACAAAAAATGGGCTTTAAGGAAGCACAAAGTGTCAAGTAGGTCATCACTCAATCTGGATTAAATTTTTGTGATAAATAGTCCAGCAGCATAAAATGCTCTCTCCAATTCAACACTTGTGGGAGGGAGTTTTCCAGAGCATTAAATAACAGCTCAAGATTTGCAGTTCTTTTGCAGGTGGCTTCAAAGACCATCATTTCTTTTGAAATGGCATTAAATTCATCATTTGAGTTATATCTCTGCTTTTTGGCTAAATGTTCGATGGCCTCTTCCAACTCTTCCTGGAGAGAAAGTTGTTCTTCAGCTTCTTTTCGTCCTTTGCCTCTCTCTATTTGATCCAGGATTTCAATATCTTTTGTGGGGAAAAGCCTTGAGAGCAATGACTTTGCAGTTCTCTGAAGAACAGTCTTAGAAAGCATGTTGAAAATTTCATGTTCTTCAATTTCGTGAAGGCAGTCTGGGTTGGAAAAATATTTGTACAGACTGACCAAGTTGCTTTGTCTCCTCACTGTAAATCGCTTTAAGACAGCATCTTTCATTCTGATGCAGACTGGATTTTTTCTGATTCAATTGATTGATCAGAAATTTGAAGATTCTCTCTACTGTTAACATGGTGGCATTATTCCTGCAAAGAGCTTCAGCTGCAAATTTCACTGGTTCAAGGGCATCAACAATGTCGGTCAAGATGTCCAAGTCTTGCTCTGTGCAAATGATACTTGGAGAAATGTCTGCAAGAACAACTCCAATTTGTTCATTGATTTTAAGAAACTGTTGAATCATTGCCAAGAGGCTGTTATATCTTGTTTGACAATCTAAAATGAGAGCAACTTCGCAGCCGTGGTGTTTTTTAAGTTATTCTTGGAGCACATCATTATTGACTGGAGATTTCTTGAGCAACTTGACAATCTTCCTAACTTTGATGATGACAGACTGGAAATAAACTTTGAACTTTATGAGAAATACTTTCATTGATTTTGTCTTCAATAAATCTGGAATTTTCTTCGTTGTCCAAATCTGAATCTTCCTCAATGTCATTGTTGCTCTCCACCTTTTTCTCATACAAATTGTTGCTCTAATTTTTTTTGTACAAAACATCTTGAATAGCTAGATGAACCTTGTGAGTGTAGCAAGTTTGATATTCGGTAGGAACAATTTTCCCAAACTTGACCATCATTGAAGTCTTGTCAGTGACAGAACAAACAATGCAATCAGTCAAGTTTAGTCCAAATTTTTCCACTCTCTCTCTGAGACAACTTCTGCTGCTTTTTCTGCAGGGAAAGATCCGGAAACACGTATGAGTCCAAGGTTCTAGTGTTTGTTCTTCTGGTGAATGTTGATGTTGAGAAATCTTCGGTTTTTCATGGATGTTTTTTCATCCAAAGTGATGAATACACATCCAAGTCAATAACAATGAGTTTAGTTGATTTTTCAACTCAGCTTTAACACTGGCAGAATAGTTTTTGACCAGCTGAACGGCTTGTTTGTGGTTTTTTGGGAAATCGTAGCCTTTTTCTGTCATTGCTGACGGAATGAATGTGCTTTTGGTTAAAACATTAAAACTAAATCCGTCTTTTTTAAAGTTTTAAAAGAACTGACTAACCAATTGACTTGTTCTGAAAAAATGTTGAGATTTTGGGGGCTGTTTTGGCTGCAGGTTTTCTTTTTTCTTTCTTGTGCTAGGGTTTTTTTAATCCATGTTTTTGACCAAGATGGTACCACATTCCTGTTGTAGATCCTGTGAACTGAGTTTTGTTCCCACATACCTTGCAAACACTTTCAGAACGATCTTTTTCATAAGACCCCAGACATTTTTTCATGAAAACTGTAATTATTTTATGTGTGTCAGTTGACTAAAGTACTACTTGACTAAATAAATAATAATATTGATTAAAAATGATTGAATAAAATTGAATAAAAAATGAATAAAAAAATTAAACACTAACACTTTCTTTTAATTCATAAAATTCATCAATGGAAAAATTAATTAAAAAGTTCAAAATTTGTTTTGATATGAATATTTTAATTAAAATGGCAGAAAAAGCTTAAAATGCTTTTTTCTTAACTTTTACCATTTACCATCAAAATTTACCGGTAAATTGGTAAAAAAAAAATTACCAGTAAAATGGTAAAAAAATGGTAAAAGCTCAACCTTAATTATACATATTTATATTGTTAAAAGTTAAATTAAGCCTGTTGCGTATTTTAAAGTATTGCATTGTAATTAAATTTAATTTGAAATCCAGTTAAATATTATTTAAAGTTATATCTTTAAATTAAACAATATTTTATAAAACAAATTCTTAATGAAATTTAAATATGTTGTTTGAAAAATTTCTTCATTTTAAAAAACTTAAGGGGTAAACAGATTCTATCTGTTGACCAGCCTCGCACCCCTTCCTCATCTATTAGGCTGGCGCAGATGTATTTTTAATACATTGTTTCCAGTTTAGGATGTTGAACACTGGATCTTCTTGACTCAATGCGAGGGTATTGCTTGTGTCTCTATTTTTATGACTGGGCAACTCATTCTATTATCTCCTAATGAGGGTACAGCTCTAAAACTCAGTTTTATGGTTCTGAGGCCGGCTGGTAGTCAGGTTTCCCGAACTCTGTGGTAGCTCTCAGAGAGGCTGATTCCATCAACAGCCGAAAAATATCAGAGTACTAACAGTGCCATGTTGCGCATGGATGGTGTCCCTGTTTGTACTTTTGGTGTGCATTGCAGAGGCCACATTTGGAGCCCTTTGCTACGGCTTAGGGTTTATTAATAGTAATGAGGCTATTGCTTAGTTGTTAAATAGTGTACTGAGTACTATCTATACTTGAGTCAAGTTCTTTATAAATTTAAAATGACTAAAGTACCTAAAACTAATAAACACAAAAAACCATCGTCATCACCAAGTTCTCTAAACCTATCATTTACTAATATTCATGGTCTTCGAAGTAACTTTTCTTCTGTTGAGTCTTATCTCTTGCAAAGCTCACCAGACCTACTTGCTCTTTGTGAGACTAATTTGAGTTCGGCTGTCCCATCTTGTGATCTTAGTGTTGATGGTTATCTTCCTTTAATTCGTAAAGACTCCAATAATCACATGCTTGGCCTGGGCATCTACATTCATAAGAACTCACCCATTTGTCGTGAAACTAGGTTTGAATCTTCAGACTATTCATTTATGTGCTTTCGTTTAGCACAACTTCACTCTATCGCCTTTCTCTTTGTTCTATATCGCTCTCCTTCATCCCAAGATTGCACTATTCTTGATGTTATTTCTGATCAAATTGACCAAGCCCTCTCTCTTTATCCATCGGCCAATATCGTCGTTGTTGGTGACTTTAATGCCCATCACACCGATTGGCTTGGCTCTAGTGTCAGTGACTCTGCTGGCGTTAAGGCCCTCAACTTTTGCCTTTCTCAATCTCTAACTCAAATAGTCAACTTTCCAACTCGTTTTCCAGACAACCCTAATCATTTACCTTCTCTACTCGACTTATGTCTTGTTTTGGATCCTAGTCAGTTCTCTACATTCACCCTTAGGTACTTCTGATCACGGTTTGATCTCTCTAAAACTATTATCAAATTCTTCTACTTCATCAGAATCCCCCTATCATCGTATCACATACAACTACCTTAAAGCTGACTGGGACTCTTTCCGTGATTTTCTTCGTGATGGCCCTTGGGTAGAAATCTTTCGTCTTCCTGCTGACAATTGTGCTTCTTACATAACTTCGTGGATTCAGGCTGGCATGGAATCTTTTATTCCCTCTCGACGATTCCAGGTCAAGCCTCACTCTTCTCCTTGGTTTTCCTCACATTGCGCTGCAGCAATTTCTAATCGAAACCGTTACTTCCATATCTATCAGCAAAACAATTCTCCAGAAAACAGACATCTGTTCACTATCGCCAGAAACCATTGTAAAAAGGTTTTGTCTGACGCCAAAGCTCGCTATTCCCAGGTCATTAAATCTCGTATCTCATCACAAAAATTAGGCTCTCGAGACTTCTGGAGAATCTTTAACAGTATCAATAATAAGGGCAAATCTGTTATTCCTTCTCTCTTGTATGGTTCAGACTTTGTCACCTCACCTGAAGACAAAGCTGAATTGTTTGCAAAGAACTTTTCATCAATATCATCTCTTGATTCCACTAGTTGCGTTTTACCTGACATAGCCGTCAAACAGGTTGATCCCTTGCTTGACATTCGCATCACTTCAGCTTCTGTATCTAAAGTAATTTCCTGCTTAGACTCTTCAACAGCTTGTGGTCCTGACAACATTCCTGTTGTAGTCTTGCAGAGGTGTTCTCCGGAGCTTTCATCTATACTTTCTAAAATATTTAACAAGTGCTTATCAGAGTCTTGTTTTCCATCATGCTGGAAAGCAGCATCTGTTATCCCTATTTTCAAAAATTCCGGAGAGCGATCTGATCCATCTAACTACCGCCCCATTAGTCTTCTTCCTGTCATAAGCAAGGTTTTTGAATCTTTAATCAACAAACACTTAATCTCTCATCTTGAATCAAATAACTTACTTTCTGATCATCAATATGGATTTCGGTCTTCTCGTTCTACAGCTGATGTGCTAACAGTAATAACCGATAGGTTTTACCGTGCATTAGATAGAGGTGGAGAGGTTAAGGCTATCGCACTTGACATTTCTAAAGCATTTGATAAAGTTTGGCATGCTGGTCTTCTCCATAAGCTTTCTTCTTATGGTGTAGCTGGTAACGTCTTTAAGATTATTGAGTCCTTTCTTTCCAATCGTAGTATAAAAGTTGTCCTCGATGGACAACACTCTTCTTCACATCCTGTAACTTCAGGGGTTCCTCAAGGTTCAATCCTTGGCCCTATACTCTTTTTAATTTTTATTAACGATCTTCCAGATATTCTCACATCTAAGGTGGCATTATTCGCTGACGACACTACCATTTACTCTTGTCATGATAAGAAGCCGACACTCTCTGATTGCTTGGAGGGGGCATCTGAGCTTGAAAAGGATCTCACTTCTGCTACAGCATGGGGCTCACAGTGGCTGGTGAACTTTAATTCAGATAAAACTCAATTTTATTCGGCCAATCGTTATCGTAATAATTTAGATCTTCCTATATTTATGAATGGTAATGTACTAGATGAGTCATCTACCATTCATCTTCTAGGATTAACTCTTACTTCTGATCTTTCTTTTAAACCGTATATCAAATCCATTGCAAAATCAGCATCTGCTAAGGTTGCATCTCTTTATCGAGCTCGACACTTTCTTACTCCAGATTCTATTCTCTATCTCTATAAATCTCAAATCCGTCCCTGTATGGAATACTGTTGCCACATCTGGGGCGGATCTTCTAATGATGCTCTTTCTCTTTTAGACAAGGTGCAAAAACGAATTGTAAACATAGTTGGACCTGCTCTGGCAGCTAATCTCCAACCTTTGTCACATCGCCGTAATGTTGCTTCTCTTTCTCTTTTCTACAAATACTATAATGGGCACTGCTCTAAAGAGCTAGCGTCCCTTGTGCCATCTACTAAAATTCATTCTCGTGTTACTCGCCATTCAATTAAGTCTCATCCTTTTTCTGTGACTGTTCCTAAGTGCTTCAAAAACTCTTATTCTTCTAGTTTTTTTCCTCAAACATCAGTTCTTTGGAATTCGCTTCCTTCATCTTTTTTTCCTGATTCATATAATTTGCAATCTTTTAAGTCATCAGTCAATCGTTATCTTGCTCTACAGATTTAGTCTTTTCTCTTCCAGTAACTTCCAACTCTTATAGTGGTTGCTTGCAGCCTTGTTGGAAGTGAAGATGTTTAAAAAAAAAAAAAAAAAAAAAAAAAAAAAAAAAAAAAAACTTATTCTTCCTATTTATTTCTTAAAACATTCATAACACAACATTATCTTTGCTTTTTCAGTTTCTTAACAGTCAAAAAAAGACATGAAACTATTAACAACTTTTTTAACACTTTGGGTAACAAAATCTCAGCATACTACTCATAATTTAGTTTATCATTTTTAATTGACATTAATTCTATGATTAATCTAAGAACTTAATAATAATGGAAAAACTTTTGTTAAAAAGTAATTTCAAAATTTAAAAAATAATCTTTTTTATAAATTTGTTTACTAAAAAAAAATCTCTTTACTAAAAAAAGATATCAAGAATAGCTTAACACCTACACCATAGTCATGCCATAGATTATTGTACAAGCTTGATTATGGATTATTTGGTTTATGCCTATATATACAGTTATAAGTATTAAGCACATTTGTTATTAGCACTTTTGTAACAGGACGGAAAAAATTTATTGATTTGAAACAAATAAATAAACAAAATAGTTGAATGTAATGTAAAAAAGTAACTTTAGTTAAATTTGATGAAAATTTTTTATTGTTTTAACATAGCATATAAATTTCAAAAGTAAAAAAAAAGGAGCATTTTAAATTTCATATTTCACAACTATGGTAGAAATGGGTAATGTAGTGAACAATTAATTACTGCAATTAATTAATTAATTAATTAAATTACTGCATTAGAAATATAAACTATTTCAAAAGATTGTTTAAAAATTAAAAAAACTGGCGTTAAAAAAACTTTTGGCGTTATGTAAATAGCTTAATGCATAGGTTAAATTCACACATTAAATGCAAACACTGCAGGCTTTTTAACACAGCCCCGGAGTGGCTCTTTTTGCTGATGACGTAACTTTATTTTGATACCTGTTTTGACAAAAAGTCTTTTCTGTTTGATTGTTTACAACAAGCAGCCAACTTGAATTTGATCTCACTTCTGTAACAGAAGTAACTGCTAAAGTTGTTTCTCTTTATTGTGCTTGTCATTTTCTTACTCCTCATTCTTTTCTCTACGTCTACAAGTCTCTTATTTGGCTCTGTGTGGAATACTGTTGTCATATTTGGGCTGGCACTTCTAATGATGCTCTTTCTTATCTAGACAAGGTTTAAAAATGTATAGTAAACATGTTATATTCGCCAAGCTTGAGCCTCTTTCCCATCTTTTTAAAATTGCATCTCTTTCTCTTTTCTACAAATACAATTATGCTCACTGCTCAAAGAAGCTATCATCTTTAGTTTTATCAACCAAAACTTGTAACTTGGAAATATAGACATTCGAGAGGAGAATAAAGATACTAAATAACTAGTAATGCCTTGTACTTTGAAATTTAGTTGATAGAATAATTTTTATTTTCTTTATAAGTATTTAACTAATTTAATGTTTTAATACATATTTCAATAATTTTTATAATAACTTGCTATATGTTTTAAAAAAATAATAAATAACCAACTTGCTACAAAAAATAGATGGGTTTCGGATATATTCTAAATACCATTTTGTATATAAATACAGGGTTTACAAGAGTAATTACATCATAAAAGTTGCACTTGCTGATAATAGAACAAATTTATGTGTTAAAATCAGAGTTATCAGTTATAAAATAGGACATTTTTTAAAAAAATCCAAATATATTATGCATTATACTATTAGTATTTAGAAAAAATCTGTAAGGATATAAAAACAAAACATTTAAAGATGGTATCAGCTATGAAAATTTGAGTTTTGATAAGGCTAAAACATAGAAATTAAATGTGTTAAATTTAGTGTTAGTGTTGAACAATTGTGTAAATGCGGATGCTGTAAAACTATGCCACCTGAAAAATAGTGTTTTTGTTGTGTTGAAATAAAGGAAATAAATATTGGCACGGGTAATATGAAACAACTGTAACATTTTTAAAAAAACATAACTTTATATACATGATACTAAAACGTTTTTTTAATTCAAGACAGAAGGTGATTTAAATTTTCAAAGCACTTTTATAAAATGTTATGATTTATTATTTCTCAATTTATGCGTTGTATTTGAAAAGCCTTTCATATTAAAACCTGTCTCTTGACATTCAAAGTTAAAAACTACCAGAATTGCAAAATGCAAGTTTTACAATATACCTTTTTTCTTTTTTCACCCATAACTTTTCAATTTTGTCACTTTGAAAACAAAAACAAATTCAATATAAATATATCTTTACATGGATAAATAATAATTATTATATTGATAATTATTAGTAAGATATACTAATTTTTTAATACAAAAATCTTTATAAAAATTTATGCTTATAATTGTTAAAAAAATAAAAATTATACAAATAAATATGATTTGCTCATTGTAAGAGAAAAAAAACTTGGATATCTTTAAAAAAAAAAATAGAATGATGTCATATACTGAAACTCTTACTAATTAAACACACATGAAACTAAACATCATGTGTGTAGATTGCAGTATATATTATAAATAATTCAGAGAAACAAAGTAAAATATAAAAAGTGAAACAACAACTTTAGTTTTTATTTAAATGCATTTATTCTTTGTTTCTAATAAAAAAAAAAGTTGTAGATACCTTTAAATCTTAATCGCTGATTATTTTTTATATTTACTTATTTATTTTATATTTACTTATTTATTTTATTTATTGTGATATAAATGTTAACTAAAGTAAGTATAATTATTTTCATTAAAGTCATTAATGAAATAACATTACAATATTAACAGCGTAAGGCATTTTCTTGTTAAAACTTAATGCAAAAGTTATTTTAAAAAATAATACTTTATAAATACTTTATAAATTTTTATAGTTTTAAAACGAACCGTGAAAATTTGAGTATACATTTCAGTAGCTTGCTCTTTAGTTACGCCAGATTCACGAAATTGGTTAATTGAATTACGAATAGATAACATCACTTTTTTCAAACCTTCAGCATCTGCTTTAAGCTCCTCAGCACGTGCATTCTTTAAGGCTTCATTAATTACCCTTTTTAACATTGATTCCTGACTTTCTTCAGCCTCTAATAATATATTTTAACAAAATTTAAAAAAAAAAAAGAAAAAAATTATTTTTCTAATATGTTTTAATTATATCTTTTAAAAATTTTTAACTATAAGTAATTAAAAATTATAGTTATTTTGATTTCTCACTTTCACAGCTAATTTTACTAATTCTAGACATTTAACCAATAAAAAAATCAAATTGAACTTTACGCTTACTCTATTACTCTCTGTAAATTTTAAAAGAATAAAAAGTCCTCATAAATCTCCAACTATATTCTAAATTTATTTCTGTAAATTAAAAATACTAAATTTGTTATATTTGGAAAAACAAACTAAAATTGTAAACTTCAACCAAAGACCAAACAACTGTTATAAAAGTTGTTATATTTGGAAACACTAACTAAAATTGTAAACTTCAACCAAATACCAATCAACTGTTATTATAAAAGTTGTTATATTTGGAAACACAAACTAAAACTGTAAACTTCAACCAAAGACCAAACAACTGTAATAAAAGTTGTTATATTTGGAAACACTAACTAAAATTGTAAACTTCAACCAAAGACCAAACAACTGTAATAAAAGTTGTTATATAACCAAAAAACTGTTACAAAAGTTGTATTTGGAAACACTAACTAAAGTCTTATAAAAACAAAGATCTTATTTAAGAAAAAACATTTGAAAATTTTTGAAGAAAGATTTTCAAATTTTCTAGGAGTCTTTTTTCTATGGAGTCCTGTCATGCACTAGCCTTGATCAACAATTCAAGTTTCTTGTTTTAAATAGTCTAGACAAATATTTATAATAATATTAAAAAGCTATGTTTAAATTAAATTATTGAACCTTCAATAGTTTATTCAAATGCAGAATAAACTGGTGGACCTCCATTACTATTTAGACTAACAGAAAAGGTTGTGCAAAAAAGGTCAGAACAGAAATATTATTTAATTTTTAAAGAAAGCAAGATCTTTTTAAAAAAAGCGAAAACATTTTAATTAAAATAAAGATGAAAACTATTTAAATTTTGAATATGGATGAATTCATTCAACCAAATATTTAAAATTGGAATGTTGATATAAACAAATCAGTTTTATTAAATTACTTCAAACATGTGAAGCATTTAAATATTAGTTAAATCAGAGACGTTCAACAAAATATTGATAAAGCATGCAAGTAAAGAAATATAATCTATTAAGAACCAATGGTAAAAAGTAATGTTAATGGATCATTTCATAATCTATCAAACTAATCAATGGATCATCATAATCTATTAAGAACTAATGGTAAGAAGTAATGTTAAAGGATCATTTGAGGTTGTCGTGAATCTGTACTTAGCAGGGCAAGAAACATCATTAACAAAATTATACTAAAATAGCCATTTTCTAGAATGCTAGATATTTATATACAGGCTGAGTCTAGCATGCAGCATTACATATACTACGATAAAAAAAACGAAACAAAATAAAACAAAAATGATGAAACAAAATTAAAAAATATCAAACTAATATTTTTTGTATATTCTGCTGATAAAAATATCAAAATTTTGAAAAACCCTAAAGTTTTCTTAATCTAAAGATAAATTTTTAACTTAATGAACATCCTGAAAAATATTTCCTGCAAGAAGTTAGTTAAATTTATTAAAAAACTGGAATTTTTAAAAAATTAAACCTGAACTATGGTAACATGAAATTCTGGAATCCTAGCATTGAGTGAACTAGTTGACTTACATATATTACATATTTTTACATTTATATTACTTGTTTTTATGCAAATGTTGCACTTTTTAAAGTTTTATAAATTTTATCACAAACTAAATGCAAAAAACCTTCAGAAGCTTTAAATTTCCAAAAACTTAAAGAAATTTTTCAGAATTATGGAAAATGTTAATGCCTGATATATTTAAACTATCTAACAAAGAAAAAATTAGAAGTTAGGCAACAATAACCTGCTCAAAACTAGAAAAATGCATTTGACAATGTAGCAACTTTGATTAAATTTAGGTTGGATTAAATTTGCACTTCTGTAAATTCACTATGTATAATAATATGGTTTCTGTGTTCAAATCAACCAATCAAATGCATCAACATGCCATCCAATGACTTCGTAAGCTTAAGTGTATAAAAAATTCACAACGATGTTGTACATAAATTATTTACCAGTTTGAACATAACAAAAAAAAAATTTCTCATTCTCACTATTTTCTGATTAACTCCCCAATCATGATAAAACCAAAATTACTAGTTCTAATTTAAAAAAAAAAATTAAATCTGTAAAAATGTAAGTTACTTTTGTCTAAAAAAATGTAATGAGGTGCCAAATATAAACAAGATTTAATTTAATTTTAAAAAGAAAACTATATACAAAAGGTTTTAACAATAAACATTGCTAAACATCAATAATGTTTAAAAAACACTTAAAAAAGAATTTTGATTGAAACCAAGCATTAAAAAAAATTTAATTAAAATTTTATTTGATTTTAGTGGACAAAACAATAAAAATTAATAATATTTTAGTTCATATAAAAAGTGACAACATTTAAATCAATAAAAATGAAAGAGTTATTATACTTTTGCTTACTTTATTTTATTTAGAAATGTAAATATGTAAAACTAAAGAAAAAAAAAAAAAACACATGCGGTGTTTTTTTGTTTCATTAGTCTTATAAAATCTTAATCAAATTTAATACCTTTATTACTTTTATTTTATATAAATTACCAAATGGTTTTGGTCTCATTTATTGAAAATTAGTTTAAAAGGAAACTATTTCATATAACTGTTTTTTTTTTTTTAAACTTTTAATTTATTGATAGTTATCTTTCATATTGAAGTACTTCGAAATTCATAAGGTCTGGAGCGTCTAAATAAAACAGCTTTACATTATGCTCATAACAAACATAATACATTTTATTTAAAATTTAAAGCAAGTTTTTAATATTTACTTTTTTCTTCTGCAAACAATCCAAACAACATTGAGAACACACTCAAAATAGATGAGAGGACAGCACCAACCGGACCTGCTAACGAAGCTAAACCACCAACCACACCAAGAGCACCAACAATCATATCTTGCCATTTACCATTAATTATTCCTTCAACTAGTTTTACTGCCCCATCGCCAACACTTGTAATGGCCTCTAACAATATAATATTATATAAATGCAGTTATATATATATATATATACACACATATATATACACACAGATATATATACATATATATGTACACACACACACATATATATATATATTAATATATATATATATATATATATATATATATATATATATATATATATATATATATATATATATATATATATATATATATATATATATATATATATAAATATATATATATATATATATATTATATATATATATATACATAATATACATATATATAATATATAAATATATATATATATGTGTGTGTGTGTGTGTGTTTGTGTGCGTGTGTGTGTGTGTGTGTGTGTGTGTGTGTGTGTGTGTGTGTGTGTGTGTGTGTGTGTGTGCGTGAGTGTGTGTGTGTTACTTTACATATACTTAAAAATAAAATATACATATAAAAAGTCTAAATTGTAATTCACATAAAAAATGTAAACTATACAAAATAAAATTGGAAAGATATTGTGTAGCCATAAATTCTTTTATTGAAAATTATCTTATCTAAGTTTATAGTATATAGTTTTATATGCAAGTAGATTTGTGTATGTATGTAGTATGGGGCTGTTCATTAATTACATTAGCAAAAGTTCATTAATTACACCAGCAAAATCATTAAAATTTATAGAAAAAAACTTTAACTTATAAACATATTTCCAGTTTATAACAACAAACTTACTCTAAACAAAAAAAAAAAGGTTAAAGGGTTCACAAAATTACATCTTACAAAAAAGCATTTAACAAATTGTATAAACCAGGTGTCGACAAACTTTTGTGATACAAGAGCCAAAAGTTACATTTTACTAAGTTTCTCAGTTTTTAAAGAGCTACCAATATCATTATTTTAATATTATATTAATACTAGTGCATGGAGCTAAAGAGCTGCATCTCAACATTAAAAGAACCACATAAGGCTTGTGAGTCGCAAGTTTTACCTTTGGTATAAATGTTTAAATAATCTTATAAAGACTATGTACTTATATGAATCGTTTTTATTTGCACTGCAGACTAACTGATAACAACTTTGAAAAAATAGAAGTGTTACAAGTAAACATCTTGTGTGTACTTATTTATCCCTGATTGTGTTGGATTTTTTTAAAGCACAACATGATTTTTCAAAAGTAGGAATATAAATAGCTTTATTAAAACACTGAAGGTTGAGTGAGTATGTAACATAGAACTGCAAATGCATTGCATACATGCAATGTGAGTACCTGATGCATTAGTTGTAATGCATTACTTAGGTTTCAGCATGCAAACTTTGACAAAACCATCTTGACGTTTTGATTTGAAAATTATAATGAACTGCATTATGCAATTCTTTAAGATTAATTAGTAATAATTATAAACATGCTGGTTTTTCTTAATACTAATTAAATTTTCCTGTCATCAATCTTTAAAACTCACTTTCATATAATTTATTCACTAATTAAATAAAATGTTTTTGGTGAAATAGGGTTTTGTACATCAGATACATACATGTAAAGTATGTATCTAATAATTCAAACATCAAAATAAAGAAATTTTTATAAATTCAATTAAGTGGAACAAACTTTTTAAAAATTATTGAAAATATTGGGTGTGTGCTGCACCCTTTTATCTCATAACTTGGTTATCAAGCATTAAAAAATGTTTGGGGAGTTTATTAAATCATGAGCAAAAAGATGTACCACTTAAGTAATGGGAGGGTACTGATTATATAAAAGTATTGTTAGAGTTATTGCTACTAGATAAATTTAATATGACTTTTCTATATATTTAAAAAAGTTCTGATTAAAATTTTTTTGTTACTTTTCAGGAATTGTAGATCCTGGCACAAAACTTGTTAACACAATTTAAAAAGATATAACCAAATTTATCAAAGAAACTTTTGTGTAAAGAACTTTACCAATGGCAGTGCAGCTTACTTTAAAAACCTAAAAAATTATTATCATGGTAAAGACTTTGATTTTAATGCTGATAGGTCATTATTTGCTATTAATGGTAAATCTCTTTTGGTAATATAGGTGTAATTTTTTAAAATAATATAATGAAAAGAAATTCTAAAATAAGTAAGTACTGGATTTTGTATGTTAATTTAGAGTAGACTCCTATTGTGAAGTCAAGATAAATGGAATCTGTTCTAATCAATTTTTAAAAGATAAAATTAAACACAATTAGAAATAGTTATACTTAGGTGGTAGAACAGTTTCTGGTAAAAGAAATGTATTATTATTTTATTTCTATAATCTAAGAACAATATTATTGTTTTATCTTATTGTAACTTATTTTCAATAAGCTATCAAAAAACAAGTATTGATAGAATTACTAAAGTATTTGATAATATTTTTAAAAAACTAAAATAATAAAGAGATTTATTTTATTCATTAATATAATGGATATTGCACATTTTTAAAAAAAAAACTTTGGTGAGTGGAGGTTACTGAAGAATTAAGTAAACTTGATATCAGATGCATGCATCCCCAAAAACCAGTTAAAAATTTTATTAGCCAAAGAGAGACAATGAGTGATGGGTGTTAAATTTCTACACTCGCAGTGTGTCACAATTATTAATACTCTGAGTGTAGAAATTATAATTTATATTATGCATATAAATTACAATATTATTGACATTAATGATATTGCCAACATTACAACTTTGTTGAGTGGAGATTACTATATTAATGCCAATATAATATTGACATAACGCAATAATATTTCGGTAATATTGTAATATTGAATATTACAATATTATTACAGTATTGATGATTTTGTCAATATCAGGAATTAGGTACAACATACATTATTAAGAATTAAAAAACCTAATTTAATTGGTTAAAAATTAAGTATTACGCCCTTAACTAAATTTTATTTAGTCTTTTTTTCTAATTTAATTTTTTATTTATTTTCTTGTTCGTTTGTTTTTGCTTTGCTTTGTGGGTGAGGGGTAGGGTTGCCAGATATGGGTCATTTCATGGCCACAGGAGGATAAACAATAATTAACTTTTCGGTTTCGGTTTCGATTTTAAGCAAAATCTTGTTTTGTTTCGCAATATTTATTGTAGAATCTAAAAGATTATTTTAGTAGGGAAATTTTGGTAACTCTCCTAGCGACGCTCATAGCAACGGCTAAATGAAGTAAGTAAACATTAATTTTTTAAAACACATTTCAAAAACTCTAAGCACTCAAACTAATAGCTGCTTCTTTGTTGTTAGCTTTTCTATGTGAAAATGACATAGTTTAAAAGGAACTTGCTTATTAGGATTATAACCAAGAGGAATTATAGCGAATGCTATTAAACTGGGTTCTGCAGATTGAAGAAAAAAATCTTAAAGCAAAATATGCTTTATATTATGTAATGCCGCATTACATATTGAAATACCCAATTCATGGAGTTTGTAAGATGTGGTAAAAAATCAATTTTTACTAACTTCAATTAGCCGTTGCTATGAGCGTCGCTAGGAGAGTTACCTACATATCGGAATATAAAAAACTGATATTTTGGCATAATTTGAAGCATTCCTATTGCGTATTTTGCTTCAAGTTATGCCGAAATATTAGTTATAATATAGTATATAATCTTTGCTAATATTACTATTTAGATTAGGGTAGGCTCGTAAAAAACACTATATTTAGTTAAGACCCACCTAATAAAGTTTATGAACATCTAACAACTCATTCATACGTTCATATATCACCGTTCTCCTAAATGAGCAATAAGTGTCAACTCAATCTCCAAAGAAACCACAATATGCCTGTGAAAGCTTATGACTCATGGATTCCAAAAATATAAAAAATCAAATCATCCTATTACGTCCGAGAAAGAAAATCACTTTTGAAAATATTTATTTTGCACATATTCATGAAATGACAGCATTCTCGAAATTTTACATTTTTACAGCATATCTTAACATTAAAAAAGCTCTTTGAAAATAATAAAATCTACTTAACATAATAAAGAAACAAAAAATATGAAAATGTGAAAGATTTTATGTTATAAAATTGGTAGTAATCCGAATAGGTAAAAGATCACTTGGGTAAAATATTGCTTTTCTGAAAGTTTTTTCTAATAAGTTAACTTTAGAATAATTTCAATAATAGTTTTTTTTAATTTGCACTTTTTGAATATTATTAGTAATTTTAAATTATTTTTAAGAGTTTACCAAAAAATTCCGGGAAAAGGCAGTTAAAAAATATTTTTAAGAATTTACCAAAAAAATTCCGGGAAAAAGCAGTTTACTACAAATCAAAGTTTTTGAAGGTCGATTTTTTAACCTTTTCTCCTGAAATAAATTGAAAATGCCTAATCATGCAAGAAGTCATGATGAGAACAGAAAAATTGTTTGTATCATGTGTCTTAGAAAAGGAAATCGTGAATTGACACCATTTTTGGTCAGCAAAATTCAAAACAAAAAAGCAGTTCAACTTTGATGACCCAAGAATTCCTCAAGGTCTTTGTAATCCGTGTAGACTGGCCCTTGGAAAGTGTGATCAAGGGCAGAAGGTTGTTTTGCCCAAGCTGTTTCAATTTGAAACCATTGATATAAAAATTCACACACGTGGTCAAGCTTGTGAATGCTTGATTTGTGACATAGGGCAACTTAAACTGACAGAGAAACACCCTCTTGAAAGAACAAAAACTGGAGAGAAAACATCAGACAGAAGATGTTCTACATGTCTCTCTCTTATTGGTCGAGGTTTACCCCATCATTGCTCTTCATCACAGTTCCGTGAAAACTTAAGGGAGCTTGCAAAATCTGATGGAATTGTGGCAGAACAAATTGCCAGCTCAACAATTGTCAGCAAAGAATCTTCTCCTTGTGGAACCATTAGACTTGTGCAGCCAAAAGGAGGAGGACTGCTCCCAATCACACAAGGTTTGTATATAATTCTTCATTAAGGTCGACCATCATATTTAAGTAACTGAAATATTATATTTTACTCTTTAAGAGTAAAATATAATATTTCAGTAAAGTTTTTTTAGGTCCTTCTTGCCCTAAGCAATTGTTTAAAGATCCAGCTGTAGTCACCGCAAAGGATCTTGCTCAAGTTCAACTAAATACAGGATTGTCAAACAATGGAATAAAAAAACTGACTTCCATCATTAGGCATGTTTCGTCTGCCAAAGTTCTGGAACCAAATATATTGCACAAGTTCCAGGATCTCGGAAAAAGTCTATAAGAACACTTTGCACAAACCCCAACAACATTCATTAGTTCAGATCAAAAGAAGTCTCAAAGTGTTGTTGTCCGTTGCAAAAATCTCCAAGCACTCACTGAAGAAGTTCTACTTTCAAGGAAGGTTTTCTCAAAACACATCATTAAACTTGGAATAGATGGTGGTGGAGGTTTTCTTAAAGTCTGCCTTGGAGTTCTTGGAGTTCTACAAAATGAAGCTGATAGTGAAGCTGTGTCTCTGCCAAACAAAAGATTTCTGACATCTTCAATGTCCAAGGATTCTAGAGTAAAACAGCAACTTCTGGTTGCAGTTGCTGAAGGAGTTCAAGAAAATTACTTCAATGTAAAGCTCATTCTCTCTCTCATTTCAATCAGTGAAATCAAATTTGTTGTCTCGTGTGATATGAAGTTGGCAAATATAATTTGTGGATTGCAATCACATGCTTCAGCTCATCCATGCACATGGTGCACTGTGGAAAGCTCTAACCTTGCAAACCGGGGTACTCTGAGGACTTTTAGATTTTTGAAGCAAGCACACTAAACCTACACACCAGCTGGATCCGACATCAATAAAGCAAAATTGTTTGGAAACGTGATTCATGACCCTATTCTCTCACTTTATGATGATGCAATTGTGCTTGATCTCATTCCACCAATGGAGCTTCATCTACTGCTTGGGGTTGTTAAACATCTGTTCAAGATTTTAACAGACCTTTGGTCCAAATCAGTTGAATGGCTCCAAGCTTTGCACATTCAGCCCCAACCTTTTCATGGTGGTCAATTTGCTGGGAATGATTGCCACAAGCTGACAGTGCCTTTCAAGTTTTCAGCATCATTGACAGCTTTCGAAAGTTTGGTCCCATTGTTTCTGCATGTTTTGGCAACAAGTTGGATTGCACTTATGCAGAAAAAATTGATTCATTCAGAGATTCATATTTGGCATTGCCAAGAGGAAGCATCACTCCAAAAGTACATGCAGTGTTTTTCCATGTTAAGGACTTCATCCAAAAAACAAGGTCTCCTCTTGGAATCTAAAGGCTAGAAATGTGCCTAGTTGATTTTAACAGCAAAAGTCTTTGAACAGTTTGGAATTTGTAAAGAATTTTTTTTGTTGTTGCTTTAAATGTGGAATTTACTTCTTTTGTATTTACCCACATGATCTTTTACCTATTTGGATTACTACCAAACTATTATTGAAATTATTCTAAAGTTATCTTGTTAGAAAAAACTTTCAGAAAAGCAATATTTTACCCAAGTGATCTTTTACCTATTTGGATTACTACCAATTTTATAACATAAAATCTTTCACATTTTCATATTTTTTACTATTTTCAAAGAGTTTAAATGTTAAGATATGCTGTAAAAATGTAAAATTTCGAGAATGCTGTCATTTCATGAATATGTGCAAAATAAATATTTTTCAAAAGTGATTTTCTTTCTCGGACGTAATAGGATGATTTGATTTTTTATATTTTTGGAATCCAGGAGTCATAAGCTTTCACAGGCATATTGTGGTTTCTTTGGAATTTGAGTTGACACTTACTGCTCATTTAGGAGAACGGTGATATGTAACTCATAGAATTTACACCAAAAGAAGTTTACACCAGGTCCGAAAACGCTGCAATAATAACAACATTAACAATATTAATCTTAACAATATAAACAACAGATTTAAAAAGAAAAATTATCACCTGGCTGAATGTTTAGGTATCTTAAATGCTAGGATAGGAACAATTATATTTTAATAATTATAAGAAATTAAATTCAGAAAAAATTTTATAACTTTAATCATAAACTTCATTCTTTTCTAAAAAAACAAAGTTAAAACTACATAAATCTGAATAGATTTTTTTTAAACTTACCTGCTATTGCCGGAGCATTTTCATCCGATGGTATGATAAATTCATTTACTTTTTTCATAAAGTTATCAGCTTTGTCACCAACATTACTGACAAATTTTTTTGCATTCTTAAAAGAGCATTAATTTTAAAAACGTTAATGATTGTTGCAATATAATAAATACATAAGTACAAAACGTAGTACGAGATAAACTTTTGATGATTTTTTAAAAAAGTTATTAAAAAAAAACCTGTCCTATTTTTCCCATATTAGCTTGAAAAGCTTTTGCGACTGAGCTCCGTTTTTTAGCCATTGTGAAGTGCAATAAAGCAACAACTATCAGTAGTTTTGTAAGTGTCAGTTTGTACATTTTATCTAAAACAAAAATTGCATCATATAAAGTCGTAAGTCTTAAATACTTTAAGTTATTTCTTAGTTTTCAAAACTTAAACCTTGGGGAAAAAATGTTTTCTTGGTTCAACTTTTTTCATGTTTACTGCCTCTGTTACTTTCCATTATCTTGAATTAAATTAAATATAATATTTATTATCCATACATTCTGCTTTTGAAGTTAAACAAATTCTATAAAAAAACTGTATTTAGGCACTTAGGCTCTCTAGTTGTGTTGAAGGAAATTCCTCTAGGTGATGGAAAAAACAATATTAAGTCCCCATTACCCAAAACCCAAGGCAGATGCTCGTTAACCTCGGATAGCAAACTTTTGAGTAATCGTGTTGCAATAAAAAAACACTTAGTTTTCTTAGCTGTATAAAACTCTGGAAATCCAAATTCCGCTCAAATGCCACAAGGTGACATTTGAGCTGCATTTCCACAGTCTAGGTAGTTAGCTGTATATTTTGAGTTCTCGAACGAGCTACCAAATGTTTTTTTCTTTCTTTGTGCTAGCTTTCTCTGCCCCCTTTTTTTTATATTTTTTAAAAAATCAAGCACAATAAAATATAAATATGAATACATAAAATTGACAACAGATACTAAATTTTGATACTAGACAAACAAAAAACATTATTTACAGAAAAAATCTAAAAACAAAAAACTTTAGCATCGTCAATTAACTTCTTAGTCAAACTAGTTTTAGCTTCTGAATTAAAACTTACAAATTATTTTATATTCGAACTTTATAAATATCTTATAATCGAACTTTATAAATATTTTATAATCGAACTTTATAAATATTTTATAATCGAACTTTATAAATACTTTATAATCGAACTTTATAAATATTTTATAATCGAACTTTATAAATATTTTTTAACCGAACTTTATAAATATTTTATAATCGAACTTTATAAATATTTTATAATCGAACTTTATAATTTTTTATTTTTGCTTTTAATTACTTATTTTTTTTTTGTTTTTCCGTTGTAAAAAGACTTGCTATTTACATAGTCATCCAAATTAATAAGATCGAGCAAAAAAAAAAATTCTGTAAACCTGTTTTGTTTCATAACTACCGATTTTTTAATATAAATGTTTTATTTATAATTTTTATTTTCAAAAAATGGGTTATTGTTTATTAAATAAGGAGCTATAATTTAGACATTAATTATCAATGAACGTTGAATTGAAAAATTTTTATCTTTATAATATGCGACGTTTCCTTATATGCGGGGCCCTGGTCATTGGACCAAAAATTCCTATAATAAATCGAGCACTATCAGTATTGTCTTTAATATAAATTAATGTATGATAAATAATATATTCGTCTAGACTAGTAACAGATATATTCGTCTAGGTTTTTGATATTTTTTTTTATTTAAACCTTTTGTTTAAATTTTAAAACATTATGATAATAACTTTTTTTTGTTAAATATTTATCAAAAACAGTCCATGTGTGTATTTATATATGCCAAAATTTCTGGGTGATTACCATTACTCATCTAAATGTGGGGGGGGGGGGGTGTTCTTTCTAAAAAACATGAAAATTTAAAAAAAAAATTGAAACTAAAACTAAATAAAACTTTACTACACCTTATTACTACACTCCACCCATAATACACTTATGAAGTATTTTTGCGCCATAATACACCCATAATACAATTATGAAGTATTTTTGCGCCATAATACACCCATAATACAATTATGAAGTATTTTTCCCATAATACACTTACTAAGTATTTTTGCGGCAAAAATATTGTATTTTTAGAATTATAATTTTTAATTAAAACGAATAAGGTTACTTGATAAATGATCTAAAATTTAATTTATAAAAACTTAATTTATGACTAACAACCAAGTTTAAATTTTCAAAAAGAGAGTTTTTTTTGGTGTAAATTGATATTATTAATGCTAACTGGAACTAAGCTAGAACTAAATACTATGAAATTTGAATTATTTTTAAAATTTAAATAAAAATTATGACATCAAAACAGTAATACTTGAAAGGTACAAGTAATAAAATATAAATTTCCAAAAAGTGAATTTTTGAACTTTTTGGTGGTGTTATACAGCAGGTAAAAGGAATCCTTTCTGCTCCTCATCATTGATAATAGGTTTTGTCTCAAATTAGTTTGACAACTCGTTCTGTTGTATCATTTACAGGTTTCAATGATTTAGTATCCTTAAACACGCGTTGAAAGATTGTGTTTGCTTTCCAAAATTTGGGGATCGGGCTAACCAAACATTACCTTTTTTCTGAAAATTCAAATAAACTTAGAATGTTGCTTGATTTTGGTCAAACTATATCAGTCAAACAAGAATTCGGCTTTAGAAGACTAAGTTGTAGAAAGTCTGTTCCAAACTTTTTCTTATATTTTTTTATAAATTATTTTAGCAATTTTAAGTATATCACGATCAGATATCAGAAAATAGTAGGAGAGGAGACGCTTGTATTTAGACGTTTCTCCGGCTAAATACAAGACAAAATTAAAAGATAAAATAAAAGATGCTGACGAAATGTTTCGAACAGCAAATGCAACATCATTATAAATTTTTAGACTTTAATTTTAATAAATAAGCCTTTTTTTGGAGAATTTCAAGCCATTAATTGGTACATCAATTGTGTAACATAAATAAAAAACTTCAATCTTACAAGTTGGATCATTGAATATAGTTGGATCAATAAATATTTCAACGAAAATAAAAATGGTGCATCGAAAAACACAGCGTTATAATGCTAATCAGGTCTATCTCATTTTTTTAACTACGCACTGAACAAAATCTCTGGAAACTTTTCCCACATTCTACCATAAAACAATCAACAACCACAAGAAATTCACCAAAGAGGAAATACTAAAGTAGCCAATATTCTATAACCCATGTACACGCGAAAAAAACAAAACACTAAAACTAAATATAGAATCCGCAAATAAAATTTGTCAGTAAATTTCTGAAGAGTTAACATATCAGAATAAAATGACACCTTCTGACAAATTTAATAAATTCATTACCACCCCAACGGAAACATCTAATAAACACACAAAACCAAAACTGCAATCACAACAAAGCATTAACATCTATTCCCCCTAAAAAATCCATCTATCAGGTTTTAGAGATTAACCAAAAAACTATATTCTTTATCTCAAAGAGCAACGTTGATACAAATGTACATGAAAAATTCTACAGGGGAGTTTACTTCAAAAACAGTATGAGAAACACTACAGAAAGAGAATGGATCCAGTAATTTTGCTCCATCTATAAAAATAATACAAGCAATAGAGCGGGAAATAAAATATAAACTTACACATCTCGTTCTACCTACCATTTCAATATTCAAAACTCACTCAATATTCACCGCATTTAAAGAGCATTTAACTATGAACATTAGACCTTCTTCCTTTACCAATTTTAGGCCTTTTTTTTCCGCTGATGCCGGCGTTAAACCTTGGACTCTTTTTGTGTTTTATAATTATTATCATGTTTTTTTTATCCATTTATTTAACTATAAAATAACTACCTCAATATAAAAGATACACAAAACTACACCACAGTATAAATAAAACATAGAAATGCACAAAAATGCACGACATTGCAAACAATGCAAACAACATAAATCAATAAAGCCTAAAAATTGCCTATTTTGTTTATCCTAAATTTTTTATTTTTGAATTTATTACAAACATTTTTTCTTTAACTTGCTTTTAGTTGTTTTGTTTGTTTAATGTTTTTTTTTTCAATTTTTATTCTTTGTTATATACATTGCTTTTAATTTACTTTTCGTTATTATATTTATAATTTAATACAATTTATTTTTTGTTTTTCATTTCCACTTTTATCTGTTTTTGAAACTTTTAAAATGTGTGCTTCTTGAGAGGTTATATTTGTGTGACTTAGAAGTGGAACGGTTGGCCCAATTGTAAATAAATCCGTTGTATCCATTATTAAATCTTTGCACGTCGAATGCCTGAAGGTCGTCCATAAATTACGTCACGCTTTTGGAAAAGAGCGTCAAAAACAGTCAATAATTGCGTGGCATAATTTGTGGACGACCCTTGAGGAGATTAAACGATAAAAAGATAATATTTTAACAATATATAATTATATACGTATTTTATAATCGTGTGCGTATATACTATTAGTTTATTATTATATTATTATATACGTTTAGTTACACTGATATATATCCTTATATAATTAATATTATGAATAAGACTTTTTCAAAAATTTTAATAACGGTCGAAATTGAAACGTATTATGTACGTTTAAATATAAACGCTTTTATGCGTTTAATAAACCTATAATATACGTCGAAAACACGTAATGGAGGGTTGCTGTACACGTTATATTGAATTTTACGTTATGTCTAAATGTTGTTTAGATGTTTAATAGATATTCATGGGTTTATTGTTTTATTCATTTTAAAAAACCAATTAATGATATATTTAATATTAGAGGTCTCACAAAGAACAACATATTTCACCGGTTCATGAAGGAAAAGGATATCCTACTACATACTGTATACTCCTGCAAGAAGGTCCAATCACTAACAAAATGCACACTTGCACTTAACTACAAAATCTATCAATACTATCGACGTCTGAAAAAAGGCTTTTAACACTGTTTTTTGCGCCTCTTCACAAAATAAAAACTTATTTTTATTGGTGAAATTATTTTAAATGAGCTGTACAAAACTGTATAAAATTTATTGTAATAGATTACGGTTATTCCATATAAAATCCATATTTTTGAGAACTGGACTTTTGGTGGAATAAATTTTTAGGTATCTGGCATTTTCAAAGAGTGACAAAAAATATGTTTAATGTACTAGTTTGGTTAACAAAAAATTAAAAAAATTTCATTCCATTGTTTGAAATTCTGTAAATATCAAGCATTTTTTTTAGTTGCTAAAGGATTTTGGAAAGTGAGCTACAGATATGCCATAGAGAAAAAAAAAAAAAAATTTTAAAGCTCAGAATGAATAGCATAATAAAAATGAAATAATTCTTGTTTTATTGAAACAGATTTGTCATGAGTTTGGTGGAGTTGGATTTTTCCGCCAGGAGATGCTACTTTTGATGCAATGAAAAATTAGTTTGTATGGCAAATTACACCACTGAAAATGTAGGAAAAGTCACAAGCAATAACAGACAAACATTTTTTACATCTCTTTTTAACTGAGTTTTGATGTTTTTTCAAGTACTTTAATACAAAAATCTTTTCAAGTGGGTTTCGCTCGTTCATCTTTGCTATTTAACAAATAAAACAACCATAAAATGATGTTAGTTTAAGGATCATAAATTAGATAAATGTTTAAAAAAAATTTATCATCAATTTTTTTACTTAAATATAAAAAAACTGATAATTTTATATGAAATTGTTCCATCCGTAAAAAAGGACCTGTATATAATAATATTTGAAACAATACACATGCAAACCAAGTAACCATTATCATATGAAAACCAAGAATGCTTATCAAACAAAAAAATTTAAATTGATTTCTAAATGCAGACATGAAAATAAGTTTCTCTTAAAAAACTATAAAAATAAGTAATCTCAAAAAATTAATAATAATAAATCGCCCTTAAAATGTATGTTTAAAAAAAAAAGCAGAAGTAATTAATTCTAAAGAATTCTTTTTATAATAGTATTAACATACTTATAAAAACCTTCTTATAAAATTCGTTTATTAAGCTTAGGGTTAGAAAGTCTCGAAACCAGGGGACCTCATCCAATGTTTAAAAATAAAAACAAATTTAAACAAAGAAAACTAGTGTCATCCATCTGAAAAACTGTTTCTTTAATTCTAAAAAGTCCATCTTCAAATATCAGACGAGAACCATACAAAAAGTACAGTTAGAGTTTACTAAATACAAGCGCGAAAATTTCTTTAGCAACCGAATAGAGCCATATTGGAAAAATTTATCATTATTAACAAATTTAACATTATGAATTCCTGTAATTTAATTTTTGGTTTAAACTGAAGTTTATTAATTTAATCATTCATTACATGGTTACACCAATCCACATACGTTAAAAAGGAATAAAGTTTTTAAAATAAAGAAAGACTTCTTGTGAATTTGCTTCACTATTTTTGATAGATAAATCAACCATAAACATATGCAGATTTTGTTTAAAAGATCGTCCGCGTAAAAAAAAAAAAAAAAAGTTAAAGCGTAACCATTTTAATATATTAAATACGAAGAACCGTTAAATGTGGTTTTGAAATATTGAATACCAAATACCTTTAATGGGATTTTATAGTCCTCAAAAAGTGAAGATGAGTTTTAGCCATTTCAAACTGCATTTGTTTTGATAAACAATAGCAATGGTACCGTAAAGTTTACAAGTTAAATTTGTTTCTAATACGTTTTTAATAATAAAGTTTTCTTTCTACCAAATACAAATTTGTACAAACAAATTTTCCGTTAATACTTGAATAAAAAAAAAAAAATGCTATTATCATTAAATTATATCTTTTCAAAAAATACCTGCTTCTTAAAAAATATCTGCTTCTTAAAAAAATTGCGAAGACTATTCAAAAAAAAAAAATACTCTTATGAGTAAAAATTTTTTTTTGTTGGCTAATGTGAATTGTTTGGTATAAAAATCATTTATGCGTGGTATAAACAAATGTTACTAAACTATTTTGTTTATACAATTTAGGCATGGTATGAACAAAATCAGTATTAAGCCAATGATTTCCTTTAGCTTTTTAAAACATAAACGCTTAAATACAAAAAAAGCTTATACAGCGGACAAAAAAAAATAAGCGACGCAAGCAATTATTTTCATTCTTTTCTTTTTAACTTCTGCGTTTACTCGTATTTTTTGAAAACTGTAAAAGTTTTAAATGTAGATCAAAGTAAAAATATTTTTATTAAGATGTTTTCATGTATTTGTGCAATATTTCATAAATTGAGCAATATTGCACAAATACAAATAAAAATCTTCAGGCTGGAATGTCTTTTCAATTAGTTAGCAACATTATGAAAAAACATCGCTTAAATGGAATTACAACTGGTATTGCTTGAAAAGGACGTAAAAAGAAAGTGCTGTAATTGTTTGAAAGATTATCTTTAATTGTTTAAAATCCCCTCAACTTGAGGGGGTTACAAATTTTAAATGGTCAAAATTTTTGAACGCTGAGAGATACTATGAAACTTAAAATTTATCGATGAATATAGTTCTAATAAAGAATAGTAAAAAAAAAAATTTATCAACTTATTGCCCTTCATGTATGAGTGTGGGGGATGAAGTCAAAGGCTTTTTTGTTCTTAGCCTCCAATCTTCGCTATTTTTTTGTAAAGTCTCATTATTTGACATAATTATAAACATGCAAATGTTTCGAATTTGCTTCATGTTTGGAAGTCTCAATCACCAAAAAAACCTGGATCTGTTACTGACGTTGTTGGCAAAAGGTTGGCTTACTCTTTGTTTTAAATTGTTGGTGCAAAGTTGGGCAAATAAATTGCCACAGATATCGACACATAGGCATAATTCATTTTATACTATGTTAGTTTACATTGGCGTACCATTAGAATAAGGTTGTTAGGGCGATGTTGGCCTAACAAAATGACAAGGTTGGTGTTGTGTTGGCGTATGATCGGTTGTCCATTGAGATTATGTTTGCATTGTTTATACTTAATGTTTTTGGCAATACGTTGGCCCATTTTGTTATGTTGAAGGCGCTGTTATGTTGTAGGAGCAACGTTAGCCGAACCAAGTGCTACCAAGCTAGTTTTTTAGTCGACGTTTTTTCAACGTTAGCGTAATATGGAAACAACTTTAAGATTATTGAATCCTTCTTTTCTAATCGTAGTATAAAAGTTGTCCTTGATAGACAGCACTCTTCGGTAATGTACTCTTCTTCCTTTTTTTTAACGGTAATGTACTCTTTTTCCTAGTCTGTAACCTCAGGGGTTCCTCAAGGTTCAATCTTTTGCCCTATACTCTTTTTAATTTACATTAACGATCTTCCAGATATTCTCACATCTAAGGTGGTATTGTTCGCTGAAGATACTACCATTTATTCTTGTCACGATAAGAAGCCAACTTCCTCTGATTGCTTGCAGGGGGCATCTGAGCTTGAAAAGGATTTCACTTCTGCTACAGTATGGGGCTCACAGTGGCTGGTGAACTTTAATTCAGATAAAATTCAATTTTTTTCAGCCAATCGTTATCGCAATAATTTAGACCTTCCTATATTTATGAACAGTAATGTACTCGATGAGTTTTCTACCCACCATCTTCTAGGATTAACTCTTCCTTCTGATCTATCTTGGAAACCTTGTATCAAATCCGTTGCAAAATTAGCATCTGCTAAAGTTGCTTCTCTTTATCGAGCTCGACACTATCTTACTCCGGATTCTATTTTCTATCTCTATAAATCTCAAATCCGGCCTTGTATGGAATACTGTTGCCATATCTGGGGCGGATCTTCTAATGATGCTTTTTCTTTTTTAGACAAGGTGCAAAAACGCATTGTAAACATAGTTGGACCTGCTCTTGCAGCCAACCTTCAACCTCTGTCACATCGTCGTAAAGTTGCTTGTCTTTCTTTTTTCTAGAAATAATATAATGGGCACTGCTCTAAAGAGCTAGCGTCTCTTGTGCCATCTACTAAAATTCATTCTCGTGTTACTCGTCATTCAATTAAGTCTCATCCTTTTTCTGTTACTGTTCCTAAGTGCTCCAAAAACTCTTATTTGTCTAGTTTTTTTTCTCGAACATCAGTTCTTTGGAATTCGCTTCCTTCATCTTGCTTTCCTGATTCATATAATTTGCAATCTTTTAAGTCGTCTGTCAATCGTTATCTTGCTCTACAATCTTCATCTTTTCTCTTCCAGTAACTTTCAACACTAATTAGTGGTTGCTTGCAGCCTTGTTGGAAGCGAAGATGTTTAAAAAAATATATATATTTATATATATATAGTGTGTTAGCTGGGATAATTTAACACTCATCAAACCAACGTTGGTATCTTAATAGGTTTTACAGGTTGGCGCTACTTTTAAGTTGATAAAGTTCTAACAAATTTTCGGATTTCAAGATAAAATTTATTTATTATTGAAATAATAATACATAAACATTTGTAACGTTGCTTCTTTTCTCCTCGTCCCTTTATCACGATCTTTTGCAAAGCAAAACCATGTTTTAATGGCACTCGCTACATCGGCATCCGTACCACGGCATGTTGACTGATTACATCGAACAGCATCTAAGTATAATCAAATATTGGTTAGATGACAATTATTATTCAATGGTATTCAATATCATTTAAATATAATAGTTGGACAGGCTGAAGAGCTAAACAATTTGAATAAAAAAAACTGCATGCTGCTTGCAAGCCAAATGCTGCTGATTCCTGGTTTAAAAAACAAACAAAAAACGCATTTATAATTTGGAAAAAATTTGCTATTGCTAAAAGCATATTTCCCCCCCTTTTCCTCTCCAACTACAAGCTGCTGTAGAGTTATTTGTCATCAACTGCTTCATTATATTTCTTGTTGATTCAGAAACATCTGAATCAACAAGAAAAATATAATGAGGCTGTTTATAGTATAGAAATATAATGTAGCTGAATGTTCCCCCACACTGATACAAATAACAAAATCAGATGATAATTGGTTCACTTGCAATGCTTTAGCAAGCATTGGTGTTAGTAGTGCAGTTTGGTTATCTATAATCGCAAAGTATTTTTATATATAACATAATTTGATTCAGTAAATTTTTACAATCACACATTTACACAAACACACACAGTTTTCAAACACGTTGTTTAAACTTTTATAAAGGTAAAAATATATTTATAATATTGTAGTCGTGTTTATATAATGTAACAATAGGATAATTTAAAAAAACTGTTAATTAACCTTCTTTACTAAAAGTATTAGATATATCATGTACAGATAATGACAAAGGAGAGCAGATAGTAGATTTAATAGATTTAGGTCCATTTTGAAGTTAAAAAAATAATACATTATAATTATATTACTAAAATCAAATGTTCTTCAAAACGAAATATGATACAATGATTAATAAATTTTTTCGAAATTTCAAAAACCTAACCGGACTACAACTGAGGATGAGGAGGAGCAAGAAACTGCAGGTTTGAGTTTGAAATCAAAACAGATAACTTTTCTTTTTCAGATTTGGCATAAATTGAATCTGATTTGATCTAAATTGATTTTCATTTCATTTTATTTTAGAAACAAGTTTTATTTTAATGAAAGATGGAATGAACATCATAACATAGCATAACATCACGTTAACAATTAACTTAAATAATAAAGTACTAAAGTCGGAATAAAAAATTTACCTTTTCACTTTCATTTTTTTTGTGTCAACTTCAGATTCTGTTGTAAAATATGCTTACTGTAAAAATGCACTACTCTAACAAAAAACCGCTTTCAGCTAGATTTAGGTGGTCTAGCAGATTTTACGGGCTTATTTATTTTAAGGTCACTGTTATACAATGGCCGTCAAAAGATGCATTTTTCGTCACCGTAATGCAGCCAGTCAATGGGAACAACAGATAATTCATCGGTTTCAATAAATGTGACTATTGCAACATTCTTATTCTAACAATTACCAACTAAAAACAACCTCACTGTTATTGTGACATTTGCATGACTTTAATCTTGCTATACCAAACTGCATGACTTTAATCTTGCTATACCAAAGAATTTATTTTTAACAGATTTAGATTTTAGCACTTTACATAATATAAAAAGCTCTGTATAAAATATATAAAAAATTATGTATAAAGTAGCATATAAAAAGCTAACTTACAAAACACAAACTCATTTACTTGAGTTAATACAATACACATAAGAAAAATTTTCAACCACCGCATTATAAATGCAAAAATTGGCAAATACGGGAAAAACTTCTTAAACGGAATTAATTTTATTTTTATTTTGTTGCCGTAGATTATTTACATTGCAGCTCTTATTTATATACTCAACAATGAACTAATTGATTACGTACGGCGATGAACTAATTGATTACATACGGCGACATACGGCGAACAAAGATGGCTGCCTAATTGAGTATTCAATCAACTTTTTTTTAATCCGTGGTTATCGAAACAATCATAAAAGAAAAACGAATAAAGAACCTTAACAATAATACATTATATATTTGTACTTATAAGTTTTAAAGTTAATTTTAAAAATAATGGAAATTACATTAAAAAATATCGAGAAGTTAATTACAAACAAACTCGAAGAACAAAAAAAGAGTATTTTAAAAGAAACAGAACGCCTGTTAAAAGATCAAGAGAAAAACTTTACTGATATAATTAGTGCTAATTTAAAAATACTCACTAATCGGTTAGACAAAATTGAAAAAGAAGTAGATGTAAACAAATCCAAAGTCTTAAGCATAGAAAACGACCTTCGCGATTTTAAAGAAAGTCTTAACTTCCAAGAAACAACTATTATGGAAAAAATAAATAAGATCACGAAGCGTTACGAAAAGGAGATAAACAACTTAAATAAGAAGACACTAGATTTGGAGAATCGATCTCGAAGAAACAACCTAAGATTAGATGGAATATTTGAAAAGCCAAATGAAAATTGGAATGAGTGCGAAAATGCAGTAAAGGAAATGTTTAAAAAACAACTAAAAATTAGTAATGAAATTATCATAGAAAGAGCTCATAGAATAGGCCAACCTAAAGAAGATAAGAAACCAAGAACGATTGTCCTAAAGTTATTAAATTTTCAAGACAAAACAAAAATACTTAACGCTACAAAAAACTTGCGAGGAACTGGGATATATGTCAATGAGGATTTCGCTAAAGAAACGATGGAAAGCCGAAGGATGTTGTGGGAAGAGGTCAAAAAGTTGCGACTTGAAGGTAAGTATGCAGTTATAAAGTATGACAAAATTGTTTCTAGAGAATTTCGAAAGTAAATGCGCTCATTCTTAATAAGAACTCCTTGTTAATTTATTTGTGATAATTAATCATGGCTTTAATAAGTGACTTTGAAACTCTTGTCTTCAATTTTTTTGAAACAAAATTTTTTTCACTACACGAAAACTCCGACCCAGATATTAATTATTTCCATGATACAAAAATAGAATGTTCTTACTACTATCCAAATGAATTAAAAGGAATTCTATTTAAGAATGTTAACAATGATCAAATTAGAATTCTGCATGTAAATATCAGAAGCATTAATTGTAATTTTGAAAAATTCCAAAATTTACTCGAGGAAACTAAGTACTTTTTTAATATTATTTGCTTAACTGAAACTTGGGCAACCTCAAACGACATAAAAAAAAAATTTAATTTTTATCTTTCTCATTTTGAAATGATCTCTCTCGAAAGACAAATAAATAAGCGCGGTGGTGGAGTTCTAATTTACATTCATAAAGATATAAAGCATTGTTGTAGAAATGATCTTAGTGTTTCTGACGGCGATGGAGAAATATTAACAATTGAGATTATTAATGAACGAACAAAAAATATTTTAGTTAGCTGTTGTTATCGACCGCCAGATGGCGTGAGCGAGAACTTAAGCATGTTTTTACAGCAAAATGTTATTGCAAAAGGTAACAACGAAAAGAAAAAAAACTTTCTTGTTGGTGATTTTAATATGAATTGTTTTGTCTACAATGACGATAACAAAGTTAAAAATTTTTATGATACAATTTTTGAATCTGGAGCAATCCCTTTAATAAATCGCCCAACAAGAATAACAAAAAATTCAGCAACTTTGCTGGATAATATCATTACCACAGACTTATTCAACAATGATATAAAATTGGGTATCTTAAAAACGGATATTTCGGACCACTTTCCTATTTTTCTAACTATAAACACCGACCAACTGCCTAAACAAAAATTAAATAAAATTGTAAAAAAACGTTTTTATACATCATCAAACATTGAGGCCTTTAAAAATCAGCTCTCATTATTACATTGGAAACACTTAAATTTTAATGAAAATGCAAACAACCTTTATGAAAAATTCTATGAAACTTTTATCTCTGTTTACGAGTCTAATTTTCCAATTGTTACAATTACATTAAAAACAAAACACTTTGATAATCCCTGGATTACCAAGGGGTTCAAAAAATCATCCAAAACTAAACAAAGGCTATACATAAAATATCTAAAAACAAAAACACCAGATAGCGAAAAAATTTACAAAGATTACAAAAATCTATTCGAAAAAATCCGAAAAAAATTAAAAAAAAATTACTATTCAAAATTAATTACTAAAGCTAAAAATGACTCAAAACGCACTTGGCAAATATTAAAAGAAATTACAGGAAAACAAAAAACATGCTCAAGCTCTTTGCCACAAATGCTTAAAGTCGATAACAATAGCTTGCATGAGCAACAAATAATAGCTCATGAATTCAATAAATATTTTACTGAAATTGGATCAATCTTATCAAGTAAAATACAAAAAACTCAGACCTCATTTTATGATTTTTTGTTACCTTTTGATAAAAATATTTCCTCTGAAGAATTATCTGCTGAACTATCATTTGATGAGTTTGAGAAAGCTTTTAAATCTTTAAAAAAAAATAAAGCACCTGGTGCAGATGAAATAAACGGGAACATTGTTATAGATTGCTATGAACAATTAAAAAATATTCTTTTCAAAATTTTCAGAGCATCTATTCATCAAGGTATTTTTCCTGAACGTTTAAAACTTGCCAGAGTTACCCCTCTCCATAAAGAAGGCGACAGATCCAATATCGATAATTATCGCCCTATCTCTGTTCTTTCTATATTTTCTAAAATTTTAGAAAGAATTATTTTCAATAGAGTATACAATTATTTTAATTACAACAATTTATTATATAACAATCAGTATGGTTTCAGAAAAGGGAGCTCAACTGAACATGCCATCATTCAATTTATACATAACATCTCTAAATCTTTTGAAAAATCTCAATACACACTAGGTGTCTTTATTGACCTATCAAAAGCTTTTGATACGGTCGATCACCACATCTTAATCCAAAAAATTAAATATTATGGTTTAAACAATAAAATTTTAAAATGGTTTGAAAGCTATTTAACAAATCGAAAGCAACTTGTGTATAGTAATGATGGTTATCAAAGTGAACCCCTGAGCATAACTTGTGGTGTTCCACAAGGCTCTATTCTCGGACCACTACTATTTTTAATCTATGTAAACGATTTAAACAAAGCTTCCAAATTGAAAAGTATAATGTTCGCTGATGATACTAATCTTTTCTTATCCCATACTGATATTTATGAACTCTTTTCAACTACAAACAAAGAACTCAAACACATTTCGAACTGGTTCAAAGCTAATAAATTAACTTTAAATATTAACAAAACAAAATGGATTATTTTTCACTCTTGCCCAAAAAATCGATTTTTAACAAATAATATGCCTCAAATTTACATTGATGAAACTATAATAAAAAGAGATACTGTTATAAAATTCTTAGGTGTTTATCTTGATGAAAATATTACTTGGAGAAAGCATATTGATCATATAAGCACCAAAGTTTCTAAAAATATTGGCATTTTATACAAAGCTCGAAATTATCTAAACAAAAAAAACTTAACCCAGCTCTATTATTCATTTATACATAATTATATAAATTATGCAATCATAGCCTGGGGAAGTACGGAGAAAAGTAAATTACAACATCTTTATCGCCGTCAGAAACATGCAATCCGTGTAGTTAATTATGCGGATCGCTTTTCACGTTCGAAATATTTTTTTGATTATATGAATGTACTAGATGTTTATAAACTTAACATATTTAATGTTTTATGTTTTACTTTTATGTGGAAAAACGATTTATCTTTATTTGTTTTCAATGACCTTTTTTCTTTAAAACCAATAAATAAATACACATTAAGAAGTAATAGTTTTCTAAATGAACCATTTTGTAAAACGAAGTTCAATCAATTCTGTATTGCATATCGTGCACCCCATCTTTGGAATAAAATAGTATTACCAAATTTTGACCCTTCTACTACTCTTCCTGTTTTTAAAACTAAATTAAAAAACTTCATTCTCTGTATGGACAACATTCTAAAATTCTACTAAAAATTTATGTAAAATGTATTTTTCAAATCTTCAGCATATTGAGTATTAAAATGTTAGTATATTGTATATTTGCATGATGTTATATTGTATTAGTATATTGCATATTTGCATTATGTTAAATCTTTGCATTATGTCTTTTTTAAGGTTCCGGTGATAAGATCCTTCTGATCTTCTTTCGGAAACCTAGTCTTATATTGTTAGTACGCTGAATTGTATATACATATATATATATATACTCATTTTTTTTTTTTTTTTTTTTCTTTTCTTTTCTTGTAGAAGTCTTAAATATTTTTATGTATCAGACTTATATTATTACATATCACGACTTATATTATTATATATGTATCAGACTTATATTATTATATATCACGACTTGTATTATTGTATCACGACTAACATTGTAAACTAAAAAAAAAAAAAAAAAAAAAAAAAAAAAAAAAAAAAAAAAAAAAAAAAAAAACTAATCAGACAATAATATAACACTGAAAATATAGTGAGTATCACGTTTTTTTACCCTAAATAAATGGAAAAATGAATTTTTAATAATGTACGGATAGCACGGATCCTTATACATGTACAGTTTTCATTTTATAGACCAAAATAGTGATTTGCTACTTAAAGTCTTGACTATTAAGAAATAACACTAGATAGAAGTATACTTTTGACAAGTTTCTAATTTCTTTAAAAACGAATAATTTGAAAGTTTTACACAAACTTACTAAACAAAGTTTATTGTAACTATAAAATATGTATGTTTTGGTTTTAGGTCAAAGTAGTGCGCAGACACCATCAAGCGCTTCAAAATTGACCTCTGTAGCCCTTATAAATGTGCAATTAAATACGGGCCTGTCAAACAACGGATTAAAGAAACTTGTTAAAACTATAAACAAAACATCAAGCAGCAAGATGGTAGAGCGAAATTTCTACATGAATTTTTTAAGACTAGGTCGACAATTGAGCGATTCCTTCACCTGCAGCGACTTAAAAATCACAGATAAAAAAACATATTCTTGTACAGTTCATGTTGTTGCTCACTGCAATGATTTATCAAGTCTTGTGAATCATGTTATTCAGTCCCGCAAAATTTCTGATGGCCATTTTGTTAAGCTTGGAATTGATGGTGACAAAGGTTTTCTCAAGTTTTGCCTAAGCATTGTTGATACTGCGTTAAGAGATGAAACCAGCTCAACGCACCACCAACAACCTCTCACTCAAAGAACTAGTAAAGACACTTGAGTCAAGAGACAAATTGTTGTTGGGGTTTCAGAAGATTTGCCAGAAACGCACTCCACTATTGAACAAATCTGGTCACTGATTAATGCAAATGGTGTTAAACTAATTTTAGCTTGTGATATAAAAGTTGCAAATATAATTTGTGGTCTTCAAACTCATTTAAGTACGCACCCTTGCACCTGGTGTGACGTCAAATTCAATTGTCTTGCCAAATCTGGAAACTTGCGAACACTGGGCTCAATTAATCCAAGCCTTGAGTCTTTTCAGCAATCTGGCGGGGTTGTTGCTAATGCAAAGCTGTTTGGCAATGTCATTCGAAAGCCAATCATCTGCGGGCCTATCAATGTTCTGATTTTGGAAATCATTCCACCGATGGAATTGCATCTCCTCTTAGGAGTTGTCAACCATCTTTTCAAGATCCTTAAAACTGCTTGGATAGAAGCTGTTGAGTGGCCAGCCTTCCTCCACATTTAACTGAGCCCGTATCAAGGGGGCCAGTTTGAGGAAAATGAATGCAGGAAGCTTCTTAAAAATGTGGATATGCTGCAGCAACTTACTGAGACAAACATAGTTTCCAATATTGTGTGCATAATTGAAGCATTCAAAAGCTTTAATTTAGTTGTCAAGGCTTGCTTTGGATACATCCTTCAGCCGGATTTCGCTGAAAAATTGAAAATTTCAAAAAGTGTTACCTAATGATAACTGGTGCAAGCGTAACACCCAAAATTTACGCCGTCTTCTACCAAATCAAGAATTTCATCAGTCACAAAGGATCCCCCTTGGGGCCCTATAGTGAACAAACTGTCGAAACTTCTCATCAAGATTTTTATCAACATTGGTCGAAGTATAAACGAAATAATAATCCTTCAGAGTATAAAGAAAGATTGTTGCGCTGCATAATTGATCTAAACTGTAAGCATCTTTAGAGAACATCATTAGAAAGTAGGCTGCTGAAATTCATATTTTACGGCGTACAATGAATATTTTCACTATCTTTAAATAGTATTATAGTAGTATTATAGAGTTTAAGTAGTATTTGTATTAAAAGAGTACATTGAGATATCTATTAATAATCTTTTGGTGGAGAAAATTAAAAAAACATTTCTTAAAATGTAGTTAGATATTTGATGGTAATACAATTACTATTTCATCACTTGAGTTTGTGGCTGAATAAGCTTTAAATACAGTTTTTGACCTGGACAAATGACTTTATTTGTTGACTTTAAAAGACAGTTTGCAGTCTCTAGGTCAATACATCTTAATCCTTTAACAGAGCAATGATTGGCCAAAAGGATTTAAATCATAGCGCTGCAAATGCAAACTAACAGCAGTGATTTGTGGTGGAAAAAATTTAAAGAAAATTTTTTGATTAAGTAATAAATTCGCCTGACAATCAAACTCTGTTCCTCAATCAAAAGTTCTGAACAAAGGTCAATAAAACCCTTTTATTCGTAAATAACTACTTAAAAACTTCTTTAAAATTTTCCATTATAACCAGTACTTAAGTTTTGTTCAAAAGGCATGTTACTTTTGTTTTATTTTCAATTCTAACTTTCTTCTTCTAATAATTTTATTCGATGTTAGTGATGAACTTTTATAAACTAAAATTTTTAATTTAATTTAGAGAGGTTTGTCCGTAGAATAAAATATACTTATTTACTAAAATTAGCTCTACAAGGCAAGTTAATTTGCGAATCCTAATATCTCTTTTTAAGATATCAAAGAGTTTGTTGACCTAACGTAGCTCATAAAAACTAGATGGTTTTAGTTCATAGGAAAAATCTCTCTAAAATGATTTTTGTTATTTTTAAAAGTGTGAAATAAGCTCTCTCCAAAGACGCAATTAAAAAAACAAAAAAATTTGCCCTCATTAAGTTTTAGAGATACATTTTATTTTAAGGTATTTTACTTTTGGCACCATATAGGCTTCATAATAACTAACCATGGGCATTTTTTATAAATCTGATTTTTTATCCATATCATTATATTAGTACGTAGAAACTTCAGAAAAAATAACAATACTAAAAAATTTTTTGTTCTGGAGATAGGACCCTACAAAAAAACAAAACTTTGTGGTGTTGAATTTGTAACGCTATTTGTTGAACCATATACTAAATTCTTGGCATGATATAAAAGTTGTATTAAATAATTTGCAATCTGCATCTTTGGTTTACTAAAAATCGACGTTTTTAAGATATATTATAATTTAATTGCAATAGTATAAGACTCCGAAAATACGGCTTTTAGCTACAGACTGATATTAAAATTTGGGTAATCCTTACAAAGAGTACCACCAAATCCAAACCTGATAACTTAAAACTTCGGCGATGTTCAACTCCATACCGACAAAATTTTATCAAAATTTGAGTTGGTTGAGTGAGGATGATTTCGGAAATCAGACCGTTTGGCGTGGAATGACCCTAATACCACTTTTGAAAGAATGGGCTTTAAATTATAACATACCAGTAACTCATTTTTCACAATAGTTTCAACTTCTTCACTTTTTTCATAAATTCTTGCCTCTTGATGACCGCATTATACTGCTGACTCCAAGACAAACAAATGTAATTCATTTATAAGATGGTATTTTATATTGCCATGTTGAGATCAGAGATAACTTAGTTAAAATATTCCACGTGTAATAGTTGAATTGATTATTAAATTGCTCTATACGTCTTTTAATTAACATCAACGGTTTACCCATATATAAAAGCTTTAGTTATCATTTGTGACATATACTTGGAATTGTCAAAGGCTCTGCTAGTGAGAAACCTTTTACCAATGGTATCTATGGTGGTAATAAAAGCCTGAAAGTGTCAGAAAATTTTTAAATAACTTCATTTCTGAAATGAAAATTCTTGAAAAAGTATTTTAATTATAAATCATTTGTTTCATGTTACTACTTCTAATTTTGTTTGTGACGCACCAGCTCGAGCTTATTAAAAATGCATAAAAATGCATTCAGGTTATAATTCATGTAAGCTCTATATCCAGAAAGGTGAATGGATTGACAGAAAAGTCATATTACTAGATTTGAGTTCACTCTTCCGTACTGATGTATCTTTTGACGAAACGCTTAATCATGCAGTTCATCATGCTATGATTTAATCTTGACTCCATGCATCTTATGTGTCTTGGAACCGGCTTTTAACTATGTGAAAAAAGGATCTTTAAAAATCTACAAGGTTGATTAATTAACTCTCAGAGCGTATATGCAATTATTGACTTATGATTCCAAAAGAGTTCAGTCCCAAGCCGTAATCTTTACAGGAGTTGGATTGTTGGAAGGCCACTGAATTTCGGCAGTTTTTAATGTAAACTGGACCAGTTGTGCTTAAAGTAATTTTAAACGTATTAACATTTCCTGTTGATACATAGTTTTGTTAAAAATTCCTTTAACAAATCTTTGCTTTTACTATGCCGAGTATTCTTGTAAACTTTGTACGCAGTTTGTGGAACCAGCTCCTTTTTTGATGGACGAAACATTTTAGTTTACAATGTTCATAATTTAATCCACATTGTTGATGTTTTGTTATTCGGAATTTTTAAAAATTTATCTTGGAAAGTTAAAGAAATTAATCCATCATTTAAATTTGCCCTTACACCAAATCATATGACGGTTGTCTGAGCATGAGCATTTATAACCGATTATGGCTAATAAAATTAAAAAAAGACTAAAATATTTCCATGAAGTGGGACCCGTACTATTTGATTTTATCAAAGCTAATTATATTCAATATAAACAGTTGCATTATGATAATACTTTTTTTTCAAATTACGTTTTAGACCCCCCCTCATCCTTGTCACAACGTAACTCTTTAGTAACAAAATCCGTATGAGTAGTCACAAAAACATTACTCCTTCCCTGCCCCCTAAAGCGTGACGTAATTTATGGACGACCCTTAGGCCATACTCGTCAAAGAACAGGTACGCTCCTTTTAAGATCTCTTCGGGACGGCCCTGTACATCAAACTATAAAAACAATTATTAACGCATAAAAAACACTGAAATGTAAGAAATTATATTTATATTAGATAAAATGTTATAAATAAATTCATAAATAAAAATCAAATAAAAAAATTTTAAATAGTTAAAATTTTGCTATCGTCGTTGATACTTCATTATATTAAATATTTGCAATAAATCTTAAAATCAAAATAATAAAATTTTTCTATGTTTCAAACATATTATTGTTAAAAAATAAATAAATGACGTTTTTAAATGGTTTTTTCTTTTTTGAGAGGTATCAAACATCTCATTTGTTTCTTTTTTGAGAGATATTAAACATCTCATTTCTTTCTTGATAATAAATAAAATAAAAATTTAAAAATTTTTTACTTTGAAAATGTTTTTTATTAAAAAAACAAAAATAAATGTAGTGCATTTTTTAAATTGTTTTTAAGAATATATGAGCTTGTTTTTTAAACACCGAAATAAAAATCTGTCTCATTTATTGTCAAAAGTGAAAAACCTAAGCGTAATTTATATATATATATATATATATATATATATATATATATATATATATATATATATATATATATATATATATATATATATATATATATATATATATATATATATATATATATATATGTATATATATATATATATATATATATATGCGTGTGCACAAATATAAAAAAGATGGAGGTAAAACTCTTATAATAACTATGTCGATGCCACATAAGAGACTTCTTTTCCTTTCAGCCAGTAAGTAACCATCTTTCCTTTTCCTTTTACTGGTACTAAACCACGACACTCAAAAGTATAACCACGCTTAGAGAGCAGATTGTAAACACTTTGTGTTACCTTGTAAAAAAAACAATAAACAATAAATAATTGAAAATTAAAACTTTCCTACAATTAAAAAAAATTCTATTTAAATTGGGAATGTATTTTTTGTCACTTATTTAATATCATAACTACTATGAAAATTTATAAAAGTGACCTGAATTTGAAATAAATTTTAAATTTTCTAAATTGCGTCAAAAATTAATTTGGGTTTCAACTGACAACTTAGACATAATTTATATGATTATTTGACATGAATTACATAATTGAAACACAAACTACTAATTTTTCATGCATACTGAGAGATTTTTGTTGACTGCATTTTAAACAGACTCTAATTTTAATTAACCAAAAAATCCCAATTACAGCCTGCATTTTAACGTAACAAATTAACTTTTAGATAACCTTTACCGAAACCTATCAGTTAATACGCGAGGAAATAAATATTAATTAAGTTTTAAAACATTTAAAATCGATTGAATTTAAATATGTTTCAAATCAGTCAAAAATGAAACGTATTGAAACGTCATATATTGTTCTAAACCAACCAACTATTATACACTGCACTTTTTTAAAAAGTTTTCATTTGAAGTCAGATTTTTAAACCACTCATTTCAATAAGTTGACAAGAGATAAAAACATTTGAAAAAAAAACAAAAACAGCACTTTTAATTTTTTTTACCCTTTCTCTAAAACCATTATCTTTTGCGCACCAAAACATATTGATTTATAAAATTATTATAAAAAGATATGTAATGAAGAGAAGTTACCAGAAGATACCTTTAGAAGATCGATTAAAAGAAGATAAGCCACAAAAAGATATGTTAAGAAGAGAAGATACCTTTATAAGATCTATTTAATCTAATATTTAATGTAGATATGTTGATAATTTGTAAATTTTAAATTTTTATTAAAATGCATTTACGCTAAGTTTTTGTTTTATTATTTTCGCTGTAACCATTATGGCGCGCAATAACGTAATATTTTAGTACCCATTCTGCAAAATACCAATGTACGAACACCGAGAACTATCGTTCCGAGAATTAACGAACTTCACCGAGTTTGATATGCGCCGTTTACAGGTCCGCCGATGATTGCTAAAAGGCATAAAAATACAACAAATAGAACTAAAAGTTCTATTTGTTGTATTTTTTTTTAATTTAAATTATATATATAAGAGGATGTAAAACAATTAGATAATACAAACAATTCCAAAAACTTTTGCATCAAATACACTCAAATACACATTTAGAGTGTTTTTCCCTTAAAACTTTTTTAGTTTATTTGACCGGTTTTTTGGTCTTCAATAATGCAGATTAAAATTTAAATTTTAATCTGTTCATTCAAAATAAATTGGTCATTTATAGATAGTACCCAAGACAAATGAGGCTTCTAACATTAAGTAACTGTAAGTCAAGTCTGAACTTACCGTAAATATATACATATTTAAATCAAATGAAAAAAGATATTTCAAAAAAGTTTCAGAAATCTAATGAAAAACCAGAAGACCAGGATTTCATTATTATCAGAATTATCTGAAAGAAAAAAAAAAGATATTGCGAATAAAAATATGAGATTACATATGTTGTATTTAAGCAAAAATTTGATTGGATTTGCATTACGTTTGTCTGAAATTGTGAGAATGTTGCCATGATTGATGCTCTGAATATACCACTAATAAAAAAGTGAAAAATTAATTTAAATGACATGGAATCTTTTATTCCATCTCAAAGATTACAAGTCAAGCCTGACTCTTCTCCTTAGTTTTCCTCTCATTGTGCTGCTGCAATTTCTAATTGTAACAATTACTTTTATATCTATCAGCAAAACAATTCTCCAGAAAATAGAAATCTGTTTACTATTGCTAGAAACCATTGTAAAAAGGTTTTGTCTAAAGCCAAAGCCCGCAATTCTCAAGCCATGAAATCTCATATTTCATCACAAAAATTAGGCTTTCGCGACTTCTGGAGAATCTTAAATAAAAATCTATAATAAGAGAAAATCTGTTATTCTACCTTTCTTGCATGGTTCAGATTTTGTTACCTCACCTAAAGACAAAACTGATTTGTTTGCTAAGAATTTCTCATCAATATTATCTATTGATTCCAGTAGTTATGCTCTACCTGATATAGCTGACAAACAGGTTGATCTATTGCTTGATATTCATATAACTCCAGCTACTGTATCTAAAGTGATTTCCTGCTTAGACTCTTCTACATCTTGAGGACCGGACAACATAACTGTTATAGTGTTGTCTTCTGGAGCCGTCGTCTATATTTTCAAAACTATTTAACAAGTGCTTCTCAGAGTCTTGTTTGCCAGCCTGCTGGAAAGCGGTATCTGTTATCCCTATTTTCAAAAATTCCGGAGTTCAATTTGGCTAGTCTAACTACCGTCCTGTTAGTCTTCTTCCTATCATAAGCAAGATTTTGGAGTCTTCAATTAACTAACACTTAATCTCTTATCTTGAATCTAATAACTTATTTTCTGATCATCAATATGGATCTGTCATCTTGCTCTACTTTATTGTGACATAGAGAGGTTAAGGTTATTGCTCTCAACATTTCTAAAGCCTTTGATAAAGTTTGGCATGCTGGTCTTCTCCATAGCCTCTCTTCTTACGGTGTATTAGGTAACATCTTTAAGATTATTGAATCCTTCCTTACCAACCTTAGTATAAAAGTTATCCTCGATAGACAGCACTCTTCTTCATATCTTGCAACTTAATAGATTCCTAAAGGTTCTATCCTTGGCCCTATACTTATTTTAATTTACATTAACTACCTCCTTGAAATTTTCACATCTAAGGTGGCATTGTTCGCTGATGATACTACCATTTATTCTTGTCTTGATAAGATGCCAACACTCTCTGATTCTCTCTGAAAAAGATCTCACTTTTGTTACAGCATGGAGCTCTCAGTAGCTGGTAAAGTTTAACAAAGATAAAACCTAATTTATTTCAGCTAATTGTTATCGCAACAATCTTGGTCTTCCTTTATTTATGAACAGCGATGTACTCAATGAGTCATCTACCATTAGTCTTCTAGGATTAACTCTTTCTTGAAAACCATATATTAAATCCATTGCAAAATCAGCATCTGCTAAGGTTGCATCTCCTACCATTTCCTTACTCTGAATTCTATTCTTTATCTCTATAAGTCTCAAACCTGTCCTTGTATGGAATACTGTTACCATATCTGGGGCAGATCGTCCAATGATTCCCTTTCTTTTTTAGATAAGATGCAAGAATGCATTGTAAACATAGTCAGACCTGCAGCCAACCTCTACCCATTATCACATCAACATAATGTTGCATTTTTTTTCTATAAATACTACAATAGTCACCTTGTTTTTCTGATTCATATAATTTGCAATCTTTTAAGTTGTCTGTTAATTATTATTTTGCTCTATAAACTTCATATTTTCTCTTCCAATAACTTCTAACTAATAGTGGTTGAAAAAAAAGCAGCATTGTTGGAAGTGAAAATTAAAAAAAAAAAGATGTGATATTTTCAAATTTTAGTTTTAAAATGTTTGTAACAGCAAATGTTGAGCAGTTCTCACAATTTTTAATTTTCAACTTTTAGATTAACATTTAATTAATTATTTTAGTTTTAACAATATTTTAAGAAAATCGCGTCTAAATCTTTTTTTAATGTCTTTAGATACATAAATTTGATACATATATATACTCACACTCTATGAATAAAATTTGGAGAATTATGCTAATAAACATTAATTATGCTTTTCATGATTTTGAAAAATTCCATTAAATCTTCTCTATTTTGTCGTCTCTTAAGTAACTTCTTTTTTGCAATAACAATAATTTTTTTCTCACACAACAAACCTCTAAATTATGAAATTTGTTTGCTCTTTTCTGAATATTTTTAATTTTTTTGATTTTACCAATGCCCGAAGGATGCGAAGTTCAGTTTAAATAAATGCCTCACAAAATAAGTACAGTTTACATAAGTGCATAAGTACAATGTTTGAAGATTTGTTTAAAACTCTTTTCACCTTACTAACCATATAATTGATATAAAAATTCTTTATTTAATTTTTTGGCACATAAACATCTAAAGTCCTTTTATGTTTTAGCTTTTGATTTTGACTCCATTTGCAACTACAAATTTTCAGAATAATTGAGGAATAAGTCAACTGCAAACAGTATTGGACCCAGAACCAAACATTGTGGGAAACTACTAATTATTTGAATTTATTCAAATGTTTTCCCAAAACTACTCTTTAAGCATGTTAATTAAAAAACGTTAAAATAAATAATCAACAGAAATAATCAACAAAACCATCTAATTTCAATTCTATTGTAGCTTCAGGGGCTTCAGCACATACATCAACTATCTTATAGCCTGCTGCTGGTAGGAGTGCTGCTACATCAACTGGGGGTTTGGCATGAGGCAGCAATGAAGAATATGTTCAACTTAATCAATACTTTTGCAAAATTTAAAAACAAGACATCTAGTATAAACCTTCAACTTCTTGACTTTTATTTATTATTTTTTGGTTTTAATATTGTTTCTAATAGAAATTTCTTTTTGAACAAAACCATGTGGTTCGTTTAGGGATGTTACATGTGTATGATTTATAGCAAAAAATTAGGGTTTAGCCGAACTGTTTGAGCATACTTTAAATACTATTGAACGAACTTCATTAACTTTTCATTGATTTTATTCATGTTTATCTTTTCCAATTTCATTCTAATCATTTACTCCTCAAACATTGGATCAGAACATTTATAGTTTTTTTTTCTTTTGCATGTTGATATATAGAAAAGTTTTAACAGAAAACAAAACCAAAATTGTTTAATATATTAAGATTATTGTTTCTATTATCTATATCTCTATAGCTCTTCAGCCTTTTTTGATTTCACCTTATTTGATTAATCATTAATCAGATGATTGGTTTTTATAACATTTTTTATTGTTATTTGATGAACTGATTTCTTAATCTTTGATTTTTTAATTGTTTTTAAAATTCATTTGACAACGCTTAATTATATAGAGTAAAAAAGGGTAAAATGAAATAGCAAGTAGAACGAAATAGTTATGGCAATGTTTATTCTTTCACTTTTAATTAACTATTGAATAACTTTTTTGTAAATATTTTTTGATTATATTGTAGAGAATATTTTTCTGAGTAAGATTGTATAAAATTTTTTTAATAAATTTTTTTTTTTATAAATTTATAAGTTTTCGAATGCGTAATAAGATTTTTTTTATTTGTTTGAAAAGGGAACTTAAAACTCTTGGAAATTAAATTCGGTATCATTAAACTTAAAATGTTATCATTTCTTCAACTTTTTACGCTGATCAAGAATCTTTTTTCAAAATTAAATTTGCTATTTAGGAAAAAAAGTTATGAGTTAAAAACGGAAACTGAGTGTTGGGGGGTTGAATGAAATACCCTAATAAATAAATAAATACGAAACAATAGCTTATTTCTTGAAAGTGGCTTTTTTTTATTAGGTCTCAAGTGACCAATAAATCTTCAACTATAAATTTTTTGTATAAATTTTAACATTGTTTCTAACTGATTTAAATGACTTTTACTTACTGCTTTCATAAAATGGTTCTAATAAATGAATGAAATTCGCTACTCTCTTGTTAATTTGCTTACCAGCGCACATTCTTCAGCCACTAGATGTTGGTGTTTATTGCCATGTCAAAAGAGTTTGGCGCAAATTACTTCAACAGTTTTATGCAGGGACAAAGTTTAGCAACTTATCAAAAGAATGTTTCAGTCACCTGAAAAAAAAACTTTTAAGCTCTGGTGAAGTTTTTACACGTACCTAGATGTCACTGGGTTTCAGAATCCTGGCTTGTTTCCACTCAACATCAATAAAATCGATCAGTCAAAGTCATCAATAAAATCGATCAGTCAAAGTTGCAAATTTCTAATACATTTGAAACACCGAGATCTGAACCTGAGCCTTCATTATCTCAACAACCAGATTTTATTATAGTGCCATCACCAAATCTAGCACCAGGAACTACACTACCTCAGCCACTGCCCTCTGAATCTACACCAACAACATCTAGCATCAGCATATGTCACATAGCATCAGCTCCAAAGTCATCTCAAAAGTTACCTTGCCTGCAAATAACCTTCAATATTGTAGTAACTCCGGCTATTCAATAGGAAATTCAAAAACTCTCTGTTCCATAATACCTCTTGTGCAGAGAAAGAAATAATAAATAAATAATAAATAAATAATAAATAAATAATAAATAAATAATAAATAATAAATAAATAATAAATAAATAATAAATAAATAATAAATAAATAATAAATAAATAATAAATAAATAATAAATAAATAATAAATAAATAATAAATAAATAATAAATAAATAATAAATAATTAATAAACCCTCAAACCATAAAATTTCCTTCTTCATGTTTAACAGTAGATAATTAATATTTTAGATTGAGTAAATATTTAAGAAAAATTGAGAAAAGCTATGAAAAGTTATAAAGACTTAAGGGGTAAACAGATTCTATCTGTTGACCAGCCTCGCACCCCTTCCTCATCTATTAGGCTGGCGCAGATGTATTTTTAATACATTGTTTCCAGTTTAGGATGTTGAACGCTGGATCTTCTTGACTCAATGCGTGGGTATTGCTTGTGTCTCTATTTTTACGACTGGGCAACTCATTCTATTATCTCCTAATGAGGGTACAGCTCTAAAACTCAGTTTTATGGTTCTGAGGCCGGCTGGTAGTCAGGTTTCCCGAACTCTGTGGTAGCACTCAGAGAGGCTGATTCCATCAACAGCCGAAAAATATCAGAGTACTAACAGTGCCATGTTGCGCATGGATGGTGTCCCTGTTTGTACTTTTGGTGTGCATTGCAGAGGCGACATTTGGAGCCCTTTGTTACGGCTTAGGGTTTATTAATAGTAATGAGGCTATTGCTTAGTTGTTAAATAGTGTACTGAGTACTATCTATACTTGAGTCAAGTTCTTTATAAATTCAAAATGACTAAAGTACCTAAAACTAATAAACACAAAAAACCATCGTCATCACCAAGTTCTCTAAACCTATCATTTACTAATATTCGTGGTCTTCGAAGTAACTTTTCTTCTGTTGAGTCTTATCTCTTGCAAAGCTCACCAGACCTACTTGCTCTTTGTGAGACTAATTTGAGTTCGGCTGTCCCATCTTGTGATTTTAGCGTTGATGGTTATCTTCCTTTAATTCGTAAAGACTCCAATAATCACATGCTTGGCCTGGGCATCTACATTCATAAGAACTCACCCATTTGTCGTGAAACTAGGTTTGAATCTACAGACTATTCATTTATGTGCTTTTGTTTAGCACAACTTCACTCTATCGCCTTTCTCTTTGTTCTATATCGCTCTCCTTCATCCCAAGATTGCACTATTCTTGATGCTATTTCTGATCAAATTGACCAAGCCCTCTCTCTTTATCCATCGGCCAATATCGTCGTTGTTGGTGACTTTAATGCCCATCACACCGATTGGCTTGGCTCTAGTGTCAGTGACTCTGCTGGCGTTAAGGCCCTCAACTTTTGCCTTTCTCAATCTCTAACTCAAATAGTCAACTTACCAACTCGTTTTCCAGACAACCCTAATCATTTACCTTCTCTACTCGACTTATGTCTTGTTTTGGATCCTAGTCAGTGCTCAATTTCTCCACATTCACCCTTAGGTACTTCTGATCACGGTTTGATCTCTCTAAAACTATTATCAAACTCTTCTACTTCATCAGAATCCCCCTATCATTGTACCACATACAACTACCTTAAAGCTGACTGGGACTCTTTCCGTGATTTTCTTCGTGATGGCCCTTGGGTAGAAATCTTTCGTCTTCCTGCTGACAAATGTGCTTCTTACATAACTTCGTGGATTCAGGCTGGCATGGAATCTTTTATTCCCTCTCGACGATTCCAGGTCAAGCCTCACTCTTCTCCTTGGTTTTCCTCACATTGCGCTGCAGCAATTTCTAATCGAAACCGTTACTTCCATATCTATCAGCAAAACAATTCTCCAGAAAACAGACATCTGTTCACTATCGCCAGAAACCATTGTAAAAAGGTTTTGTCTGACGCCAAAGCTCGCTATTCTCAGGTCATTAAATCTCGTATCTCATCACAAAAATTAGGCTCTCGAGACTTCTGGAGAATCTTTAACAGTATCAATAATAAGGGCAAATCTGTTATTCCTTCTCTCTTGTATGGTTCAGACTTTGTCACCTCACCTAAAGACAAAGCTGAATTGATTGGTAAGAACTTTTCATCAATATCATCTCTTGATTCCACTAGTTGCGTTTTACCTGACATAGCTGTCAAACAGGTTGATCCCTTGCTTGACATTCGCATCACTTCAGCTTCTGTATCAAAAGTAATTTCCTGCTTAGACTCTTCAACAGCTTGTGGTCCTGACAACATTCCTGTTGTCAGGAATGTTGTCAGGACCACAAGCTCATACTTTCTAAACTATTTAACAAGTGCTTATCAGAGTCTTGTTTTCCATCATGCTGGAAAGCAGCATCTGTTATCCCTATTTTCAAAAGTTCTGGAGAGCGATCTGATTCATCTAACTACCGTCCCATTAGTCTTCTTCCTGTCATAAGCAAGGTTTTTGAATCTTTAATTAACATACACTTAATCTCTCATCTTGAATCAAATAACTTACTTTCTGATCATCAATATGGATTTCGGTCTTCTCGTTCTACAGCTGATGTGCTAACAGTAATAACCGATAGGTTTTACCGTGCATTAGATAGAGGTGGAGAGGTTAAGGCTATCGCACTTGACATTTCTAAAGCTTTTGATAAAGTTTGGCATGCTGGTCTTCTCCATAAGCTTTCTTCTTATGGTGTAGCTGGTAACATCTTTAAGATTATTGAGTCCTTTCTCTCCAATCGTAGTATAAAAGTTGTCCTCGATGGACAACGCTCTTCTTCACATCCTGTAACTTCAGGGGTTCCTCAAGGTTCAATCCTTGGCCCTATACTCTTTTTAATTTACATTAACGATCTTCCAGATATTCTCACATCTAAGGTGGCATTATTCGCTGACGACACTACCATTTACTCTTGTCATGATAAGAAGCCTACACTCTCTGATTGCTTGGAGGGGGTATCTGAGCTTGAAAAGGATCTCACTTCTGCTACAGCATGGGGCTCACAGTGGCTGGTGAACTTTAATTCAGATAAAACTCAACTTTATTCGGCCAATCGTTATCGTAATAATTTAGATCTTCCTATATTTATGAATGGTAATGTACTAGATGAGTCATCTACCATTCATCTTCTAGGATTAACTCTTACTTCTGATCTTTCTTTTAAACCGTATATCAAATCCATTGCAAAATTAGCATCTGCTAAGGTTGCATCTCTTTATCGAGCTCGACACTTTCTTACTCCAGATTCTATTCTCTATCTTTATAAATCTCAAATCCGTCCCTGTATGGAATACTGTTGCCACATCTGGGGCGGATCTTCTAATGATGCTCTTTCTCTTTTAGACAAGGTGCAAAAACGAATTGTAAACATAGTTGGACCTGCTCTGGCAGCCAATCTCCAACCTTTGTCACATCGTCGTAATGTTCCTTCTCTTTCTCTTTTCTACAAATACTATAATGGGCACTGCTCTAAAGAGCTAGCGTCCCTTGTGCCATCTACTAAAATTCATTCTTGTGTTACTTGCCATTCAATTAAGTCTCATCCTTTTTCTGTGACCGTTCCTAAGTGCTTCAAAAACTCTTATTCTTCTAGTTTTTTTCCTCGAACATCAGTTCTTTGGAATTCGCTTCCTTCATCTTGCTTTCCTGATTCATATAATTTGCAATCTTTTAAGTCATCAGTCAATCGTCATCTTGCTCTACAGATTTAGTCTTTTCTCTTCCAGTAACTTCCAACTCTTATAGTGGTTGCTTGCAGCCTTGTTGGAAGTGAAGATGTTAAAAAAAAAAAAAAAAAAAAAAAAAAAAAAAAAAACCAAAGAAAAGCTACCATTTCTAAATTTTAGCACGCTACTGCATTTATGCTTTTTTTTTTAAAATGTTATTTCTCTCTTTGTCTTTGCATTATTTTTAGCTTATTGTTTACAAAAAACAATTAGTTTTAGAAAAAATTCCCCTCAATTTAAAATTTAAATTGTGCAAAATGCAAGTAAAGCAAGTTGGAAAGTATGTTTGAAAGGTTATTTATTATTTAGTAAAAGAGAATGTCCTTTATTAAAAGAGAATGTAAGATCACATCTTGAAAATATTTGTAGAAACCAACAAATATTTATGCTTGTATCTGTTGCAAGCATAGATTTCCAGCCTTTGGATTGGCTTCTTTTTATTTTTAATTTCTTTGCTATATAACAAGCAATTGTTGTTGTAGTCATAAAGTAAGCACATACAAAAGTTGTGCTTACTTTATGAAGTTTGAAGTCATAAAGTAAGCACATACAAAAGTGAGCATGTACACATTCTTCAATAAATTCTTATATAAACATTCCTTGAGAACGCAAAGTTGTGATAAGAGCAGATAATGTTTGTTTTAACAGTGTAAAAATCTGAGATTTCTGCCAAAGTTCAACTCAATTAGCTAGTTTCCTTAAAAAAGTTGTTTGACCATCATCAAAAATAATTGCATTACCAAGTATCTTAATTTTTAGATTAATTTGAAATGAAGCAGACAAATACACTTATTTTTTTTAGGTGATCAAATTTTAAATTGTAATAAATTAGGCAATTAAGATGCTTTATAAATTGAAAACCTTCTGGTGAATGAATTTACTGTTCAACTTGTTCCACTCAGTTATTAGTTTTATTTATTTAATACATATATATATACTTTTTTTTCTTCTCATATTGCACTGTTATTTTTATTTTGCTGCATATTTAGAATCAATCTCTAAATTACTTTACAAAATTAAAAAAATCTTGTTTTGTTGTTAATTGGTTTTATAAAAACAATTTTCTGTTTCCAAACTGTTTCTAATAGTTTCATAGTACCGCTTTAAGACAACATATCTAAAACTTATCGCATTAAGAGTTAACAAAGTGATTCAAACTGAATTAGAATTAAAACATATTAATTTATGCTAACAGTCAACTAGTCATGTTAAAGAATTGAATTAATTATCAGATACACAACAACAAAAAAACATACTTGAATACAGTTTGGTTTACCAGTACTATACATTCTGCTAGCAACATTGACAGTATCTCCCCATATGTCATACTGGGGTTTTCTAGCACCAATGACCCCAGCTACTACAGGTCCAAAGTTTAAACCTAAATTCAAAAAATTATAAAATTTTACTATTTATTCTAGCAAAGATGATAACCTGATAACCTGTTGCAAATAAACTGAAAAGTAAAATTTAGCAGAGGAAATGTGATACATAATGGAGATTATAAGAAATAATGGAGATAATGGGAATTCAAATATTTGTATGCAAGTTAGAGTAAAATCTGTTAAAATCAATCAAAATATTATTAAGTAGTTTGTAATAAATTAATTTTATGTAATAATTTTAGAAAACAAATTCTAACAAGCTCCATGCATATTAAATTTTGACCCCTAACACATCCCAGGTAGTACCATACTCAACTTGTTTCTCCCTGCAGCAGTATTGTTCATCAAGGATCGTGTCCTTGATGAACAATGATCAAAGTTATAGTGATGAAGATAATTCCATATCAATTGACCCAGGCCATGTCACCATACATCTCAGACTTAGCTGATTTTTAAAATAAGAATTCCATGAAGATTTTAGTTCCAAGAAGATCCTGAAATATAATCAATTTACTTTTAGTAGATATTAGCCAGGCCGCTTTAGTTTTCTACTATTTATTTACAATATCTACTAAAAGTAAAATGGTCATATTTCAGGATTTTCTTGGAGCTTGAGGCTAAAATTTTCAAGGAATTCTTATTTTACTAAATACTCTTGACTGTATAAAAATCAGCAAACTCTGGATATATGGTGATATTTCTCCAAATTTCTGAGTCATTTGACATGGAATTACTCTTGAGAGAGGGTTGTAACCACAATTAAAGTAGCCTCTGCATCTGTAGTGACCTTTTTTGGCCTTGGGGAGGTAAATTAACTTAATAAAAAGACAATAAAATAAAATAGATGATAAATAAAAACACATATAAATTAAAAAAATTTTTTTTTTCTAAAAACAAAAAAGTCAGTTTGGTATTTTTTTTCAATTTTAATTTAAAAAAAAAAAAGATTATAAAGATTTTCAGACCTACAAAGTTTTAAAATATCACAATGATATATATACAGTCTTTTTAATTTTTTTTTTCCATTCATTCAATTAAAAAAATTAGTGTTATTTATTATATTGTACATGATTTTACCATTATATTTGTAAACAATTAATAAACTAAACAAATTATAATGATATTGTTAATTATGAAATCATTATTGAATTTATTTTATTTAGTATTTTTTATTGAATACATCAAAGACACAAAGATCAATGATTATCATCACATATTTAAAACTTAATCTGGAAAGTATATATTTTAACATGTTTTAGTTTTATTTTGTTAATCTCTTAAATATGCTTAAGCTTAAACCAATGAGTTTTTTTGTTATGCCTGCACCCTTTAATAATGTCTACATGAAAATAATAAACATAAAATACATATTTTAATCATATTTTCAGATTTTTGAAATAATTTGTTAAAACATCATTATCAATTGTTTTCAATTAGCCATTAATTATTTAATGGCTAATTGAAAACAATTAGCCATTAAATAATTAATGGCTAATTGTTTTAGCCATTAGTTATTTAATGGCTAATGTCAAGTAATTTTAAACAAAATTACTTGACATTAGTCATTTCTCTTACCAGATTTCATTTCAAATGTATTAAATGCATTTTTGTTCATATCCTCAAGTGTATTTCTCATTTCCATACTAAATGTAGCAAGTGCTTCAACGTGTTCTAGGGTTTGTAATTCTTCCTGAATGTCAAAATATTTAATTATTAGAAGAAAAAAAAGATTTCTAATTTTAATACGATATCACTTATATATAATCATATAAAAATGGTAAATTAAAAATTGCAAAAAAGTGTAGAAAAATAAAAACTTAAAAAATTACACAAGATTGTATGTTTAAACCAGCAGCAGCCATGTAAGTTTCTCCAATGGTTTTAATTTTTTCAACAGACTTAAAACGCTTTTCTGAAAGTAACTAAAAAATATTGTTTAAAGTTATTTTCTTGTTACTCAATAAAATAAAATTCAATAAATACAGATGCATATAAACTTTTTTTAAATATATTTATTGTCATGTCTTTTTTTAAATATATTTATTGTCAGGTCAGGTTATCCTGCTACTGGTAACATGTAACCCAGTACAATCTGCTTCATGTCCTACTCCCCCCCCTGCCTTAAAGCTTTTGTTTGAGTAAAGGCTAGAGATGGTGTCTTAATAAAAATACTCATCTTGGGCAGATGTTAAATGCATCCGGCTACTGTCTTGTAGAAGGCAAAGATTTAAGGGGTAAACAGATTTTATCTGTTGACCAGCCTCACACCCCTGCTTCATCTATTAGGCGCAGATGTATTTTTAATACTTTGTTTCTAGTTTAGGATGTTGAATGCTGGATCTTCTTGACTCAATGCACAGGTTTTTCTTGTGTCTCTGTTTTTATGACTAGAAAACACATTTTATTATCTCCTAATGAGGGTACAGCTCTTAAACTCAGTTTTATGGTAGGCCGGCTGGTAGTCAGGTATTCTGAACTCTGTGGTAGCTCTCAGAGAGGCTGATTCCATCAACAGCTGAAAAATATCAAAGTATTAACAGTGCCATGTTGCGCATGTTCCTGTTTGTAACTTTGATGTGCATTGCCAAGGTCACATTGGAGCCCTTTGTTGTGGCTCAGGGTTTATTAGTTGAAATGAGGCAATTATTTGGGCTATTAAACAGTGTACTGAGTACTATCTATGCTTCGTGTCAAGTTCTTTAACAAATTTAAAAATGAATAAAGTACCAAAAGCTATAAAACACAAAAAACCATTGTTATCACCAAGTTCTCTAAACCTATCATTCACTAATATTCGTGGTCTTTGAAGTAAATTTTCTTCTGTTGAGTCTTATCTCTTGCAAAGTTCACCAGACCTACTTGCTCTTTGTGAGACTAATTTGAGTTCAGCTGTCTCATCTTGTGGTTATCTTCCTTTAATTTGTAAAGACTCCAACAGTCATATGCTTGGCCTGGGCATTTACATTCGTAAGAATTTACCCATTTGTTGGGAAACTAGGTTTGAATCCACAGACTACTCCTTTATGTGCTTTCATATAGCACCACTTCACTCTATCACCTTACTCTTTGCTTTCCTTCATCTCAAGATTGCACTCTTCTTGATGTTATTTTTGATCATATTGACCAAGCCCTCTCTCTTTATCAATTAGCCAATATTGTTGTTGTTGGTGACTTTAATACTCATCACACTGAATGGCTTGGCTCTAGTTTCAGTGACTCTGCAGGCATTAAAACCCACAACTTTTGTTTTTCTCAATCCCTAACTCAAATAGTCAACTTTTCAACTTGCTTTCCAGACAACTTGAATCATTTACCTTCTCTACTCGACTTATGTCTTGTTTCTGATCCTAGTCAGTGCTCAGTTTCTCCACATTCACCCTTAGGTGCTTCTTATCATCGTACCTCTTACAACAACCTTCAAGCTGACTGGGACTCTTTCCGTGATTATCTTCATAATGGCCCTTGGGTAGAAATCTTTCGGCATGGAACCTTTTATTCCCTCTCGACAATTTCAGGTCAAGATTCACTCTTCTCCATGGATTTTCTCACATTATGCTGCTGCAATTGCCAATCAAATTTGTTACTTCCATACCTATCAGCAAAATAATTCCCCATAACAGACATCCTCTTATTACTGCTAGAAACCATTGTAAAAAGGTTTTGTCTAACACCAAAGCCCGCAACTCTCAGGTCATGAAATCTTGTATTTTATCACAAAAATAAGGCTCTCGCGACTTCTGGAGAATCTTTAATAGTGTCAATAATAAAGGCAAATCTGTAATTCCACTTCTCTTGTTGGTTCAGACTTTGTCACTTTACCTAAAGACAAAGCTGAATTATTTGCTAAGAACTTTTCATCAATACCATCTCTTGATTCCACTAGTTGCGTTCTACATGATATAGCCATCAAACAGGTTGATCCATTGCTTGACATTCATATCACTCCAGCTTCTGCATTAAAAGTGATTTCCTGTTTAGACTCTTCTACAGCTTGTGGTCCGAACAACATACCTGTTGTAATCTTGCTGAAGTATTCTCTGGAGCAGGTTATCTATACTTTCAAAACTATTCAACAAATGTTCCTCAGAGTCTTGTTTTCCATCCTGCTGGAAAGCAGCATCTGTATTCCTATTTTCAAAAATTCTGGAGAGCAATCTGACTTATCTAACTACCCTGCCATTAGTCTTCTTCCTATCATAAGCAAGGTTTTTGAGTCTTTAATTAACAAACACTTAATCTCTCATCTTGAATATAATAACTTTCTGATCATTAATATGGATTTTGATCTCCTTGTTCTATGGTTGATTTGCTAACAGTAATAACCGATAGGTTTTATCGTGCATTAGATAAAGGTGGAGAGGTTAAGGCCATTGGTTTTGATATTTCTAAAGCGTTTGATAAAGTTTGGCATGCTCGTCTTCTCCATAAGCTTTCTTCTTACGGTGTATCTGGAAACATATTCAAGATTATTGAATCCTTCCTTTACAATCGTAGTATAAAAGTTGTCCTTGATGGACAGCACTTTTCTTCTTTTTCTATAACCTCAGGGGTTCCTCAAGGTTCAATCCTTGGCCCTATATTCTTTTTAATTTACATTAACGATCTTCCAGATATTCTGAGGTGACATTGCTCAAAGATAATACTACCATTTATTCTTGTCATGATGAAGAAGCCAACACTCTCTGATTGCTTGGAGGGGGCATTTGAGCTTGAAAAAGATCTCACTTCTGATGCGGCATGGGGCTCACAGTGGCTGGTGAACTTTAATTCAGATAAAACTTGATTTTTTTCAGCCAACCATTATCACAATAATTTAGACCTTCTCATATTTATAAATGGCAATTTACATGATGAGTCATCTACCCTTCATCTTCTAGGATTAACTCTAACTTCCAATTTTTCTTGGAAACCATATATTAAATCCATTGTGAAATTAGCATCTACTAAGGTTGCATCTCTTTATCGAGCTCGCACTTTCTTACTCCGGATTCTATTCTCTATCTCTATAAATCTCAAATCTGGCCTTGTATGAAATACTGTTGCCATATATAGGGCAGATCTTCTAATGATGCCCTTTCTCTTTTAGACAAGGTGAAAAAATGCATTGTAAGCATAGTTTAACCTGCTCTTGCAGCCAACCTTCAACCATTATCACATCGTCGTAATGTTGCTTTTCTTTTTCTTTTCTGCAAATACTATAATGGGCACTGCTCTTAAGAGCTAGCATCTCTTGTGCCATCTACTAAAATTCATTCTCGTGTTACTCGTCATTCAATTAAGTATCATCCTTTTTCTGTGACTGTTCTTAAGTGCTCCAAAAACTCTTATTCCTCTAGTTTTTTTCCTCGAACATCAATTCTTTAGAATTCACTACCTTCGTCTTGCTTTCCTGATTCATATAATTTGCCATCTTTTAAGTCGTCTGTCAATCGTTATCTTGCTCTACAATCTTCATCTTCTCTCTTCCAGTAACTTCCAACTCTAATAAGTGGTTGCTAGCAGCTTTGTTGGAAGCAAAGATGTTTAAAAAAAGAAAAGAAAAAAATATATATATTTTAAATATTTTTTATAGATGTGTACTTTTATTTTATTTTATTAAAATTCACTCCTAACAAGCCTGAAAGCAACCACTATTTTGAAGTTACTAAAAAACAAAGAATAGAGTTAAAAGCAAGGAATTGTTTGACAGAGGAAAAGTTGTAAGCTCTATTATTCAGAAAAACATGAAGATGGAATAGAATGTAAAGAGTTGAACTGCATGTAAAAAAAAAACAACTAGATAAATTAAAGTTTTTAATGCATGCAGAGACAGATACAGTCAAAGAATGCAAATTTGCTGAATGACAAGTCAAGCAATAATGAGTTTTGGTTGATGGAACTAAAGATGATAGCTCCCTTGAACAGTGACCATGCTTACAATGCGTTTTTGGATCTTGTCTAAAAGAGAAAGAGCATTATTTAAAAAACCAGTCCAAATATGATAACAGTATTCTATACAGGGACAAATAAAAGATTTGTAAAGGTAGAAAACAGAATCAAAAGTCAGATAAAGGTGAGCATTTTTACTATAATCAGTGTGATCAGGTAAAATAAATTAAAAGTGACAAAGAAAAAAATCATTGAAAAAAAATTCATTAAAAAATTTTTTTTTCATTTATTTTATAATGCTTTATTTTTACTTAAATTTATTAAAAAATGACATATTTTTTTGTCACATTATTACGATCATCCTCTTTCTACTTCTTGCCTCTGATCGAAGTAAAGCTTATTTGAATTATTTTCTCCCTAATCTTCCAACTCAATATTCTAGAGCAACTGATGAGGTATAAAAATGTTTTATCTCCTGAATACCAAAAAACACTTTAACAAAATATAATCTCAAAAAAAAAAAAAAAAAAGGGGGATAAAAAGTTTTGATGGATAGGCAATAAAAAAATTGAATGCTGTGTCCTAAAATACTTGTTTTAATAAATTTTTTTTAAAGTTTAATTTTAAAAACAAAAATGAAATAAAACCATACACTATCAAAATCTACAATAATTTGGTTGAGAACTCTTAAACATTCCATGCCATCTCCATTTGCATCCAACTCCAAATAGAACTCTGAGAAGTTACATATATTTGAAAACAATACAGCAACACTTACGCATGCCTGTGCATAAAGCTCCTGAAAATTAATTATATAAAAAATATTATATACAGCAATTCTATATACATGTAAACTATATCAAAGTTAAATTATAAAAAGGAAAAACATTATTAGAGGAGTTAGACATAACTTCTTAACAGAGTTGCACAAATATGGAATTTTTTGTCAGAAAAAGCCATTTCTGAAAAATCTTTGATTCAAAAATATTTATAACAAAGTGAAAAATTTGTACAAAAATTTTATATGATTTTGTAAGAAATTTTGTCAAAGAGTGCAACTCACATTTGCTGATGCTTCTGCCAGCTACAACATTAAATCTGTATGACACTAAGTGATTTCAAAAATTTATTGAAAAAATAACAAAATGAACAAAAGTTATTTATTTTTTAGGTATTTTCATCTATAAAATTTTTTACATAAAATATTATTACTATCTATTTATAAATATTAATACAACGTTTTTTTTAATGAATTCATTTCTTGCAAGGTTAAAATCAACTATTCTTTTTTCTAGTTCGGAGATAATAGAAAGTATAAAAGAAAGAGAAAAGAAGTTGGCAAAAGACATCAATTACTATAACTCCAAAGCATTGATGTTTGTGGAATAAAACTAAATAAATAAAAAAAATTTGAACACAAAGAAAAGATTGAAACCTGACTTAATGATAATTCATACAATGGGTTTTGGTTGCTAGAACAAAAGATGATATTTTTTTAAAACTAGTAGTTTTTTTTTATACCAACAGTCCACATACCTTTGTTAGTATGAATTGGCGCAATTCTATACGCAATGCTATACTGCCTTCTTTATTACTTTCCATAATATTAGATATCACTTTCAAAAACATTGGTTTCCCAATTTGCAAAAAGCAGATATTTTTTTTATTTCTAAAATTTTAGCTAATATTACAAAGTTTCTTCTAATTTTATTGTGGTTGCCAGTAAAAAAACAACTTAAGTATCATCTGCTACAAGCCAGCCAGACTTTTGAATTACTTCCTCAAATGATTTTTAAAATTAACATTATCATTCCCAAAATACAATTTAACACAAAAATACTGAATAAATAAATAAAAAAGTAAAAACATTTGAAAAAATTATCCAACTGTTCATCTTCTGAAACTTTATGTGATTTTACAACCTTTTTTCTTAACAAATACCAAGTTACTTTGTTAAACACTTTCTGACAAAGAATACAACATTCACTCGTTTCATTCAACTATTGTTTTTCTTACAAACTAAAAAAACAAAACATTTTTAATTTAAGCTTTTATTCATAGCAATATAAAACTCATGGTCTAAGTAGAACATTTTGTTTTTTTACAGTAGAGTTACAACTACTTGGTTTAAATGTAAAGTCATTTTTAAAATTAAAATACTTATTGGTAAAACTGAAAATTGACAATGTAATTATGTTCACTTTGTTTGCAAGGTAAGAGTTTCTGAGAATTGATCTAGGCAAATCTGTTCAAAGTATTCAGTACTCACAACTTAAGAGCATTTTATTAAGGTTTAAAAAAATAATAATAATGATATTTAGTTGATGTATTGCATGCATACTTTACTCAAATAAAAAAAACATGACTCAAAAAACCTCTGTGCAAAATTTTAACCTTTTTTTTTTTTCCAGGTATAAACAACCACTACACATGTATACATTTGCTTATTACTATACTACTTGAATATACTGCTAAAATGATCTATAACTTGAAAGAGTTCAATTAAACAGATTACAGTAAGAGGTTAAAATTTAAAAAAATAATGTAGTAATGTGAAGTTACTAATTGTCCCACTGTTGAATGCCGACCCTAATTCCACGGGCTGTATATATTTTAAATATTTTTATTAAATATTTTTATTAAAAAAACTATTTTTAAACTATTAATTTAATATTAAAAAAAAATATGTTTTTATATTTAAAATTTTTGCATTAACATAATTTATATAAACAATTTAAAGAAACAAACCTCATTGTCCTTGCTTTGTAAAAAATGTTCAGCTACATGAGCTGGCAATATGTTATATAACAGTTTTTTATTATATTTTCGTTTATCCTCCATTTCGTCTCTTTCTTGTGTAGCTTGTGCTTTCCATAGAAAATCTAGCCGAGATATCTGTTCATGCTTAAAAAATTATATCTTTGATTTAAAAAATAAAAAATATTATATCTTAAAAATATTATATCAAAGTTAAAAATATTAAATTTTTGATTTAAAAAATTAAAGTAAATTATTAGTTTTTTAGTTAAAAGAACCTTTTAATTTATAAAAGTCATTCAAATAAAGTAGAAAATCAAATCAATTGGAAAGAACACATTGGTTGAATAGAAAAAAACATTGGAATCGTACAAAAAATAAGATATATTCTGAATAAAAACTGTTTAAAATCTAAAAATAGCCATATTATTATACATTTTCCTATAATTCATAAATTCAAAAAAAAAAAAAAAATTTATTACAATATAAATAAAAAAACAACAAAAAAACAACAATAATACTTTACCAAATACTCATAAAAACAATTAAAAAATATATACTTGTATAATTACCAAAAAAAAAACAAAAACTTAAGACAAAAATGATAATTTAAATTAAATATAGCTGTTTTAAATCTTTTTTATTAAAGTTTGTTCAGAAAAACTTATTCAATAACTGGAAACAAAAACTTTTACTTAAAATATTTTTATTGCAATTTTTTAAAGAAAAGAATAGAAATTTAAAAATATGTGTTTTTTTATTTTATAGAATACATCCAATAATATAAAATAGATACAAAATATAAAAAATCTTTAAAAAAACAATAAATTAAAATAAACTAAAATAAAAAAAAATTTGAAAATTTTTTTATTTTACTTTTGTCAAAGATTGTTATATCTTTTGGATCTTTAAAAAGATGTTTGAAAACAAAAAACAAAAGTATATTTAGTTTACTTATTTAAAAAAACATATATAGAATACAAAAATTTATATAAATATAATATTTATAAAATTGAATGCATTGAAATTATTGTTTATCTTTGATAGATTTAGAACATTGTAAAAACATTTTCTATCTTCATATCACAAAATATTTTATCTCCATATTATAAAATATTTTATCTCCATATCACAAAATATTTCATCTCCATTTTATAAAAATATCTTTTTAAATCTTAATCACTTTAAAATTCAAACTTTTTGATCTACACTTTACTTTTTATCTTTTGATTTACACTTTATTTTTTATCTTTACTTTTGATTTACACTTTACTTTTTATCTTTTGATTTACACTTTATTTTTTAAACTTAATCACTTAAACTATCATTATTTTTAAAAAATGATAATAAATGTAATGAAAAATTTGACAAAGAAAATTATTTTTTCTCCATAGTTCAATACAAAATATGCAATGCATTCAAAACAAAACTCGATAAACAATTAGGATTATTTCATTTAGTATTTATTTATCATTTTAAATATAAGACATGCGCTGCACCTGCATTATGCTTCTGCACCTGAACTAATGTTTATAACTTAATATTAGTTAAAAAAGCAACAAAAAAAAACTAGTAACAATAAATTCAAATAGCAAAATATAGTTATGAATAATCACACAACATTCAAGACATATTTTAAAAATCCAGAAAATTGTTTGGAAAAAACATCCAGAAAAATTCTGGAATATGTTTTTCCTTATTTTCCTTTTAATTTCGCTTTTAGCTGAATTGTTTCTTATTTTTTTCAAACCTTTCATAATTTTTGTATGAGAAAGGAGTGAAAAAGCTAAGAAGAAATGTTTTACAAAAGTATATACCTAAACTTGCATGTATCAATAATGATTTGGATATCCGGAAAAACTAAAAGTTGAAAATAATATCCGGAATTCCGGAAATATCCGGAAAAAGATAAATCCTTATAAAAAAAATTTAAAAAACTTACTAGGTAACTGTAACAGCATAGCGAAAATAGCAAATACAATGTCATACAAATTGTTTCAACAAGTAAAGGAGTATGTTCAACTACTTTACTAAAAAAAAAGTATATCAATATTGTATAATATATAATATAGATGTAATTTAAGTTATAAAATTAATTAACATTAAAATGCCATAGCATCAGCAATAAATAAAAAACAAATCATTACAATTAATTCATTATCATACCATTAACCTGTATCATATCAAACTCAGTTAAATACCTTTATTCTCTACCATATAGCTATAAAGACACACAAAAACTATTCTATCCCATAATGCTGTCCTGGAACATTATTCTAAATCATTATTCTAAACTACCTAGCTATTGTATACCATAAATCAATTTAGTCTCTATTCTTTATCAGTCTCTATTGTTTACCATACAACTACTAAGTTCCATACAAATATTTTTTCCCCTTTAACTATCCTGTTACATAAAAATTTTTCCTATACTATACCAAAAATCTTTCCCATACTATTCTTATATTTGTTATGTCATTATAATTCCTGTTTTTAGTGTCAGTTTAAGAGCATTTCTATTGAGCCTTGAAAAAAATAATAACAATCAGTTACTTTTGAAAAATAATGATTATATTTATAATTTATTAAATCAAACCTTGGACTAACCTAATTACAAAAACCTTTTACATAAACAATGTAAAAATTTTTTTCATCACATGTTGCAAAGGTTTTAATACTTTTTTTTTATAATTTTAAAACCAATTTGCTCACTAAAAAATTTATATAAACATTTTTTTTATTTAATTTTATATAAATAAACTAAAAATATTAACTAACTATATTATTGAAAAAATGTCTTAATTAATAAACATGTATACATTTTATATTGAGCTATTCCGTTGTTACCAATGTTATCATTGTTTAATTTAATAATATAATTAATAACATAATTTGCTATTTGTTAGTATTACTTATTTTCAACTTTTTGTTGCAATTACAAAATGCAATTAAAAAACTTTTTGTTGCAATTACAAAAGCAATTACAGCAACTTCAACTTTTGATAACTTCTGTTAATTTTTCTTTTAAGATTTTTTTAAAGTAAGATTTCAATTTTTTAAACTGCATTCACTGAATTTTAAGAGGCTTTTTTTTTTCTTCAAATTATAGTTACAACTCAACTTTTTAGGGGTCGTCAATAAATTTTGTCACACAATTTTTGACAATTTCCAACACCTCCACCCCCCTCCGCTAGTAACAAAACGCAATAAATTTGTACCCCTTCCTCCTTAAAAATTTTTGTTATTGTTTTAAATACAATAATATTATTAATTTTCCTAGCTGTTTATAATTTATAAAGTTTAATTATTATTATTTAATATTACTTTGAAAGTCATTACTTGTATGCATGTACAAATAAACAGCTAACAAAAATACTAATACAAAAAAATGTTTAAATATTTAATTTTTTGGTAACACAATATGTTGGCGCAGAGCCGTGGATAAGCAATTTCTCATAATTTAAGGCAATACTAACAAGGATTGAGGGTATGACTCTCTAGCAGGGTGCAATTTTTTGGATTTTAATGTTTTTTGTATTTTAAGAGAACATGTTTTTGTATTTTGATGTTTCTGAAAGTTGTTTTATATGTTTTAACTTTTATTGTTGTTTAATTATAACTATATTTATTTATTATTTATATTTTTTAAGTTTCACAAATTAATAACAATCAATGTGTACATAAATTGACAGATATGGCCCTAGTCGCAGAGTAGTTACATGTATGTAACAACACTGCGACTAGGGCTTTTAATTTATTCAACTTTATATCAAACTATAGGAGTGAAAAAAAGAATATGTGTAGTCCACTTCCACCATACCTATTTAAGTCAGTTGATGTATACATCAACTGACTTAAATAGGTATGGTGGAAGTGGTGGAAGTATACATCAACTGACTTAAATAAAATGACTAAATGGAAAAATAGAAAAAGTTAATTTTTGATAAATTTTTTAATAACTTCTTTAGCAATAAGTTAGTGTCATGGCGCGGGTTAGTGTCATGGCGCGGGTTAGTGTCATGGCACGGGTTAGTGTCATGGCGCGGGTTATCAATATAATACTTTATATTGATAATCTGCGCATTATCTATTGTTGATTAATAATAATTATTAATAATTTTTGCATCAATTATACATTGGCTATATCATTGACTCATAAAGCCATATACTCATAAATCATATAGGTATATAAATTAATCAACTAAAATTTTAGTCTATTAATAAAATGTCAATTCCAATAAAAATTAAGTCAGCTTAAAAAGTCAACTTTAATTTATGTTTAATTGGAATTGACTATATTACTTGTATAGTCAATTTTAATTAAATTGTATATATTGACAGACAGACTTGTCTGTCAATCATTATCTGTCGTCTGTCAATTGTTATCTTGCTCTACAATCTTTTCTCTTCCAGTAACTTCCAACTCTAATTAGTGGTTGCTTGCAGCCATTTTGTAAGCAAAGATGGTAATATATATATATATATATATATATATATATATATATATATATATATATATATATATATATATATATATATATGGTAATATATATATATATATATATATATTATATATATATATATATATATATATATATATATATATATATATATATATATATATATATATATATATATATACATATATATATATATAGTAGACTTCGTGTAGTTGATGTTTTGACGTCAGATCCCATTGCATTGCTTAATTTGTATTTTAAACGGTTTTTTAATTTCTTGATTTAAAAAAATATATATGGCTGATGATTGCCGCCAGGCATGAAACTCTGAGTACCAACAAAAAGTTATATATTTTTTATTTTAATACTAAATAATTATATTAGATCTATTATAAAAATCTTTGTTTTTATAATATTGATCACTTTTAAACGAACAAGAGTATTTTTGTACATTATTATACAAAAGTCATTATACAAAATATACAATATATATATATATATATATATATATATATATATATATATATATATATATATATATATATATATATATATATATATATATATATATATATATATATATATATATATATATATAGTTCACTTACTTGCAAGAAGATACTGTGTCATGCCACTCAAAAAGATTTTTATATTTTAAACACACCAGTAACAAATAGGTGAAGCCAAGAGTTCCTAATAATATTGATTTAATTATGGACTTTATATGAAGGAATACAGCTATTGCAATCATCACAAGAAACATCATGTAGGAAATAAACTGAAAAAAACAGGAAACAATTATTATATTAGTAAAATAAAATTCAATTTATCAAAATAAATTTATAAATAAATTTATATATATATATATATACATACATATATATATATATATATATATATATATATATATATATATATATATATATATATATATATATATATATATATATATATATATATATATATATATATATATATATATTATATATATGTATATTTTATTATATATATATATTATATATATGTATATTATTTATATATATATATATATATATATATATATATATATATATATATATATATATATATATATATATATATATATATATATATATATGTATATATATGTATATATATATATATATATATATATATATTTATATATATATATATATATATATATATATATATATATATATATATATATATATATATATATATATATATATATATATATATATATTAGGGTGTCCGAAAAAAAAAAAAAAAATTTAAATTTAATATTGTTTAATCCTCCTTATTTGGTTCCAGTAGACCACCATAAAAATATCTGGGCTTTAAATCACTGTTTAGCTGAAAAAGGTGTTTTAAAAAAAAACTTTGAGTTTTTTAAATTTTATTGAGTTTTTTTTCCATTTATTGATTGAAACTCTGGTAGTATTCAATATTTTTATACAATAATCATATTAACTTAAACTTAATCATCCAATGCATTAATTCTGACTGCTATACTTACTGCAACTTTAAAATTCCATAGTTATTTTATTTTTTATTACAATTGCAATGTTTTAAATTTTTTTTAAAAATGAAATACTAAGGAACACAAAAAAAACTTAGGTGGTACAAGAATTATTAAACTTTTGTTAGAAAAAATATATTTCAAAAACAAAAATATAGCCATAAAGTGCTAAATATTCTTTAAGTCTTGCTTAGTCTTGTTTATCTTTTAGACACCTTCCATCAGTTGTCTAAAATCACCATCATTGTGTCGCCGAGTCTGTCTTTGGAATGTGTCTTTCTAATGAAATCCTGCACCAATTTGATGTGTCTTTCAGCCCTGTCATTAACAACTGCTAACTGGACACAAATGTCTTGAAAAATTTATTGTTAAGATTTTTCTCCAAATTTGACGTTCCTTCTTCTTTACATGAGAGAATGTAATCTTTGGTTATACCAAGTTATTCCAAGATGAAGAAAAAAGAGATAAGACTACTGAGAAACAAAGCCTGATAGCTTTGAGAGGGGACAGACCTGTGTAAAAGGTTCTGGTTGTTCTTTGGCAAAGCTGTTCATCTGGAACATCATATTTTAATAATTCCACAAAAATATTCATACTCTTATTCTCATTTAAGCCCTGGTCAGCGAAAAAGAAAGATAACACACAGTAGTGTAATATACCTAGTGTGTCCAATACTAAGGTAAGAGCTTTGCTAATCTTTCCATATTCTTAGAGTAAAGTGGATCTATCATGATCTGCAATAAAATTTTGCTCTAAGATCATTGAATGGAGCCTGAGCTGCCATTGGGCTCTTCAAAAATAATAAACAGTAAATGATCACAATATAATCTGTTGCATCCTGTACCATCTTAATCATTGATAGTGAGCTGCTTATTGTATTTCCTGGTCATTTGCATTGCTAACAGATACAATGAATCAGTCATAAATCTTGTTTCGTGATCTGCACTTGGTTGTAGAAACCTGAATTTTAACAAATCTGCATTTAGGTAAAATGCTTCCAATTGACATAAATCGTTGTATTCACCTCAAAAATATTTGTTTTAAGAGTTATTGTGCAGAACTGCATTGTTTCTTTTTCAAAGGTTGTAAAAGAGAACTCTAAGAGCAAAATTAGCTCCCATCAAATTTCTCCATGTTGGCCAATGTATTCACACCTCTTTCAATATTAAGCCAAAGATCTTGATGTTTTTTGGATTGACTGGGTCCCTTTGTTTCTCCCTGTAATTCATCATAACATTTTATGGTGCCTAAATTTATTATTATTATCATTTTCTGTCATTACTCTCAGAAAAAAGAAAAAGAAAAAAAATGCATATAGTTTATAATAAAGTATCATACCTGCACATTAGCCAAAGAATTGGACAAGGCAAAAAATAAAAAACAATATTTCTAATTGCACCTTGATGTTTTCCAGTGTTTGAGCAAATTGTGTCATGGCAATCTGGTCTGTTAAGTTATAAGTTATAAGACTCCACAAAACATTGGATAGCCAGTGCTTTATCTATTCCTTTAGAGGAGGGTACTTCAAGTATTCCCAGGAGAAAGTCAAGTGAACCAGACTCTGGAGAGGAAACACTCATTGCCAACCTTTCTACTGTTTCCAAATTCTTGACCTCTGTCCAACTTTGACTGACTTTGTGTCAAAGTGAATAACTAGTTTTAAACCCCTGATCTTATCCAGGTTCTGATCTCTTACTATATGTGCTATATTATGATCTTTTACTATATGTGCTATATATCTCTTACTATGTGCTTCATTCTCTATAACTTCATTGTTTTTTCTTGCCATCTGTGACTTGTGAGCATGTCAATATCTACTCCCCCAGCTTGAAATAGACAACATTGCTGTTTCAGCTCTCACACTAACTTGAAACCTAAAAAAAAAACAGAACACTGTTTTTTCTTTAGGTTTCAATTTTTAAGTTATGTAACATTTCATTTTTTTAGGTTATGTAACATTTTAGTTGTTTTAACTTGTAGTTTTATAAATACTTTTAATATACTTCACTTTATTATACATAAACTTATTTACCTTGTCATAAATGGAATCCACTTATCTATAACATTATTCAGACTGAGTTAAAGGCAAATCTTGGTTATATCATACAACTTTTTTTTTTTGCAGTCTTAAAGTCTGAATCATAATCTGTTCAACTACGCCCACTGGAGAATTCCTGCTCAAAATTTCTCAAAGCTTCTTCTGCTGCTTTTTCAATTAATTGGCTTTCTTTTTTTTTTTTTGCTCAACCAGTTCCATTTGCTCAACCAACTCAACTCAGTTTCTCATCTTGTTGCTCCTCTTCTACCATTTTCTTCAGCAGGTTTTTCATCTCTTTCTCACCTTCAGCAAGAATTTCAGCAAATATTGTCATTTTTGTAGGACATTTTGCCATGTCTCCTTTCAAACATCTCTTCAAAAAAATTGAACCCTCCTTTGCAGCCTCTTTACTCCTTCTAGAATCATGGCTAATTAACTTGAAAATATCTTTCTTGTGTATAGAAAACAAAACATTGGCCTTGTCTAAAAACTCTTGAGTGTTTAGGCTCATGGTTTCTTTGTTCATCTCTAGGGTTCTCATCTTTAAAACTTTAATATACTCTGTATACAGAGCAATGATTCTGTTCCTAAATAAAAAAGTTACAACACTTAAAAGTATAGCATAAAACCTTATATGTAAAAATATTTGACAGATATCAAATCTTTTTCATTTTTTAATTTTGAAAATAGAACACAAAAAAACAAACTTTTTTTTTAAATAAAATATTATTTACATAAAATAACTAAAATGTTTCACAGAATACTTAGTTTTTATGACAAGAGATTTTTATATTTAGTCGCTTACTTAATAAAATCATTCATATTACTTGATAAATTTTTAACACTGATGATAAAAATTTGATCAAAACCTTTCAAATGTTAACCAGCTACCTGATGATGATGATGATGCACACATTTAATATTTTGTTTCTACTATCAGCATAACACATATCAACACTGCATTTAAGCTTGCCTGTACTCCTTAAAGGACTGTTTAGGATTTTAGGATGATTGTTTGAGTGTTTAGGAAATTTAGGATGACAATGTTTTGTCATCCTAAAAAAAATTCCTCTAAATAGACTTCCTTTCCTACCGGTTGGAAGTCTATTTAGAGAAAATATCTGGAGACAACAGATAAAGAATTTTTCTTCCACTAGCTTTTCTAACATGCCCTGTATTAGCCATATTTAATATTATTTTCTATATTATAAAATACAACAGAATTGATCACAAAATATACAATGCTTTTATAGATATTTTGCATATATGTAAAAATTGTCATTAAGTAATTAAATTTATATTTAAAATTATAATTAAGTGGCAGGATACAATATTTACTGCTACTGCTTTTGACCATCCTAATAACTGATAATTTATTAAATTTATTTCTCGTATTTCTCAATATATTTGCATAGTTTTAATGATAAAATGTAAAAAAAAAAACTAATTAAAATGAGTATCACACTTTTTTGTAAAATACCTTCAGCTTAACAATGACTTCAAGGCCAGATATATTTATGGTGGTCTACTAGGACCAAATGAAGAGGATTGACATAGGCAGTACACAATATTAAATTCGAAATTTTTTTTTTTTTTTTTTTATTGTTTTTTTTATAGAATTCTTAGTAAAATAGTAGGCAAAATAAAAATAAAAAATTTCAGATATTAAAATAAACAAAATAAAAATTTTAAAACTATTTTTAACAATATGTAAACAATATATTTTAATATAGTTATATATGAAAATATATTTTAATGTAAACTAATAATGCAAACTAATAATTTTATTTTATAAATATGGTGAAAAAAATTATAAAATATCATTTTATAATTTTTCTATTTTTACCATTTACATATTTGTTTTAGCTATACTTTAATACTATTAAAGTATAGCTAAAACAAATATGTAAATGGTAAAAATAGAAAAATGATATCTAAAAAATTTAACATTAAAAAACATAGCTATGATAAAAAACAAACAGACAAAACACAAGTAACATAAAAAAGCCCATAAATCTTTATTAAATACTGATGAATAAAAATATAACATAAAACCAAAATCAATTAAAATAAAACAAACATAGAATGATCAGGTGGCATAAAAAAAAGCAAATAATGCTTTTGTATAGACATAATTTGTGTTTAGGTATGTAATGGGCTTCTAAAACTAAAAATAATCGTACCAGTTTAAGTCAATTTCTAGCCAATTGTTTCAACCATATGAACATAAATTAGTTAAATTTAATTTAAATTAAAACTCCAAAAAAAATTATACAAATGTAAAAAATAAGTCTACCTGTGGATATTGACAATAGTTAGAGTTAATAGCTGGACGTCTGGTGATATTTTCATTTGATATATTTTTACATTGTTCAAAAATGATCTTTTCTTCCGGACAGAAAAACTAAATTAAGAAAAACATTTTAAAATAAAAAACTCATTTTGTAAATAATAAAAACTGCAAAGCTATATACATTATATAACTATACATATATATATATATATATATATATATATATATATATATATATATATATATATATATATATATATATATATATATATATATATATATATTCTTGATCAAACTTTTAACATTCAGTGGTTATTGTTAAAAGGTTGATGCATAAAAGAGTAACATAATTTTTCAGTTTTTAAACACAATTTTTATTTTTTAAATATAAATAATATAATATATATATATAAATAATATATATGCTTAAATATAAAATAAAAATTAAATCACAAACAAGTTTCTACAACATTTTAAAAAACATTAAAAAAAATGATTTTTTAAAAAAATATGATAAAAATAGGATAAACATAAATTTTTAAAACACTTACAAGGTTTGAGATAGCAGCAATATATATGAGAAAAATTACAAAGTAGGAACCACACTGATATAATGTTTGTAAATTTATACGTTTCAGCTCAAGAAAGTTTTCAAATTTCTAAAACAAGTAAAAATATAAAGAAAAGTATTAAAAAATCTTTATCAATTTTAAAAAAAATTAACTTATATATTTATAAGTTATTAGATATTGAGCATTTTCAAACAATCACACACAAATGTTTTATAGACATGCTTGTCCAAAATTTTCATAATAAAATAATAAAACTGGCAAACTCCAATTTACTCTTATTTAATTCTAACAAATATTTCGTAAATAAAGAATGGTATTTATTATTAATGTTATCAAAGAATAAATTAAGTTTGAAGCGGAATCATGCACAGACAGGTTTGTGGAGCCGAAATTTTTTTTATGACTCTGCTCAGCTACAGCTCCTAAGAAATGTCTGACTTTTCGGAATTTTTTTTTTAACCACATTTGCCTACCCAAATCCAAACCAATTACAGCAAATTATTTTTAATCAAATTTCATGTTTATGAGGTGAATGTATTTTTATTGGTACTCCACTACTGCATATTACATTAAAAAAGATTTTTTAAATGTAATATGCAGTATTAGATGTTTTGGGTAAATATACATTTATTACTATATATATTTAAAAGTTTACATTTCAGGTGTGTGAATTATGTTATTACAAATAAGTAGGTACAATTCGATTTATTAATCGATTTATATAATCGATTAAGAGTTACACAAAATTTTGAAATGTTTTAACTATTTAAAAACGTTAAAACACATCATGTAACTTGATATATAAATAAAATAAATTTCTTTTAACCAATCTTTGACTTGACTAATCAAAATTAAAATCTATTTTAATGAAATTATTTACCAACCATAACTGTAAACGCTATTATTGTATTATGTTATAATAATTTTGTAATTTATTTCGTCGCTAAAAATTTCATTGTACCCATCATAAAAATCATTACTAAACAGCATCATTGCAAACAGCAACATAAAAATTCATTGTTCCAATACAGCACTATAAAATTTCATCATAATTATTATAAAAGTCATTGCTAAACAGCATCATAAAATTCATAATCACATAACATCATCAATAAAAAAACAAAAAAAATCCTCTTCACTAGCAGCATTATTGCAGCAACATAAAAATCAAAAGTGCAAAACAGCATTAAAAGAAAATCAGTGAATAAACTAAAGGAAACAACTTCACCTACAGTGAAGTCTTGGTTGTCATCTTTGTCATGGTTGTTATCTCCCCATACAATTATAGATTCTGACCATTCACTGGGAACACAACAATGCAGGGCATGATAGCATAAACTCTTAGTGACATATTGTTCTAGGTTTACCGCTCGTCTAGTGTTTGTCCATTATGTTTTCATGTAAAAATGAGTATACTCTTGTGATTTCGTGCGCATCCAGGCACAATGAAATTGGTCTAATGCTATTGTTTGCCATGTATTGAGGCTATCTACTTATAATACTCCGTAACACTTTAATATTCATGCCTAAAAGTCATTCTCCTGCTGTTACCGGTATTCCTTTGGATGCTAGATCTTTAGACTTTTGGTTAAGAAAACATGATTGACAGGTAAGAGTGACTTTCTTGGTATAACAATGAAATAGAGTTATTATGAGGTCTATAAGCGTAGACATCTGCCATAAACGTTTTCACTGAGTCATTTAAAAAATGCATGTTATGATTCCATGATGTAATTTCAGGTAATTGATAAACTCCAATAGGTTTCACCTTAGTGCAGTCAAAGACTTCGCCGATAAATAAGCCAGTAATGATTATTGGTAAAAGGTCAGACACCATAATATTCTCGGCATAAAGTTGGTTATTCTCCCAACATGTGCAGACGTGGTTAGAGCTGAGATAAGCCCACTTTTGCTAATCTTTCTACTACTAAGGTATTTCTGGATTACATGGGGATTAAAAATGTTCTCTTTTGGCTCCCAAGTATTTTAGCTGAATGGATAACCTTCACATTAAACTAGGTGTTGTATTTTTCCTTCTCTCATTCTTTTTTTAACAATTTTCTCCATCTTATATATATCAGATTTAGGGCTCTTGATTCTGTGAATTTGATCTAGTGGTGGTTCGTTTTCATTGGCGAGTTTAACTTCTTCCTGTATTTTCTGGTTAGTTTCCTCAAAACTGAATTCTCCACTTGTTTCTATGGCCTCAGTGAGAACTTCGGTATTTAGAGCTATTTCTTTTGTTTGTTTCTTTTTAGAAATTTTTGAGGTAACAGGACAATGACTCCAATTACTTGATTTTTGCTAATAGTCAAATAATTTGGTGAGGGGTTAACAACATGCCACCTGACTTGGTTAGACCCACAATGAGTTATGGTAGGAAAAATGTAGACATTTTTAAGCTGGTTGTTACGGAAATAATCTTTGAACTGAGTTTTAGGTATAGCAGCCCATTTATCATCAGATTTATTAATTTATAGCAGATCGGCCCATCTTCATTAACTTCTCCTGTGGAAAATTTATTGTCAATATGTTTCATGGTCATAGGTACATTTAAGTCCAGCCTAACGTTAAATCAACTAAAATCATAGCCTAAAATTACTGGATGGGTTAAATCTTCAGCTATTAGCATTTCATGCTCAAACATACTACTTCCAACCTCAGTAGGATTTAAATTTTTACCAAGGATATGGAATGACGTTCTATTAGCCATTTTCATAGTACCATAATACGGTAGTGGTTTGATGACTCGATTTTTAATTTTTTCGAAAATTGTTTTATCCAATACACTGCATTTGGCACCAGTGTCCATTAGAATGAGTACTCTAAAATTATATACTTTGCCCAGTATTCGGAACCCGGGTCTTCTTCATCTGGATAAAATTCCAGTGTATTAGTGTAGTTTTGATTATGTCAACGATTATCAGAATGAGGTATGTTTTTGGGTCTTTCGTTGTATGATTGACTATTTGAGAAAGAATTGCAACGAGGTGAAAACAAGTTTCGGGTAATAGAATTCCAGAGGTTAGTTTGCGGTGGTGCATAGTGGATATTGTTTTGTGGGGAAATTTGTTTATTACACGACCTCTGTGTGTGTCCTACTCTAAGGCATCTATTACAAATTACTTTTCAAGTACGAAGTACGCTTGTACAAAGATTACGTCCGTTTGGTCTAAATCTTTCATTCCTGGTTGGATGATTGCTAAATCTCTTTAGTGATTCTACTTCAGTTCAATTCGTTGTTTTATTTTTGAAATTGGTTATCTGACGGGGTAATGCGTCAAGTTTAGCTTTGAGACAAGACATAGTTAAGTCAGTTCTGACAGTGTTCTGTAGCTACTGCATCTTGATAATCCACCGGCTGTTTGAGTTTTAGAGCATCCTGTAGGTGGGGTTTTAAACCTTTGATGAACAAATTCAGCTTTGTCTTACCATCAATTACAATTTGTTGATTTAGTTTATCTAATGCATTTATATAAGAGTCAAGGTCAGTATCCTGTACTAACCCAAAAAGTTCCATTTTCCAATTCCATGCTTTATTTCGGTTATCATAATGACAAAGGAACTGCTTTTGGAGCTGATTAAAGTCACTTTTGATAGGCTCTGTAAGTGTTTCCTTGTAGACTAAAGCGCTACCTTCAAAGTATAAAGGGAACGCAAGTAATCTTCTCATATTAGTCCATTGGTTATGCTGTGCAATGCGGCAAAAATTTGCTAACCATTCGGTAATATCATCTGTTTTCATACCTTTAAACACTATCAAATGTATTTCTTGAGTAGGTTTTAATGTTAAGCGTTCCAAATTTTTTTCTAGCAATATATTGTTCTTTTCTTCAAAAATCGTTTGGGAACGGCTGTTTTTGGTTTTAAACAGGTTGGTATCTGACAGGTCTAAGGAGTCAGTAAAATCGGAGGAGATGTTGAAAGAAGTATAAAGATTACTGGCGGTATGGATTAAGTTCAGTATACAGACATATTTTACCCAATCATAAACGCTTCATATAAAAATCACTAAGTTAATTAAGTCAATGATAATAGTAACGGTTCCGTGAGTAAAATAAAAGATGATTTAAAAAATATATAAATCTTTTCTTACGCAGTTGAATCAATCGGTCCAAGCAGAGATGGAATCTACTTGTATTTAGGCAGTGCCTCTAAATGTTACACAATGGTTTGTATAAAATGTTAATGAATTATATCCAAATGTTACGTGAATGTTATCTGAAAGAGTTGTTCAAATGTTATTTAAAACTGTTACATAATTGTATTTAAATGTTCCTAATTAGAATATCTTAATTAACTCTTATAATTTATCCTATACAATATTAACTTCAATATATTTATTGAAGTTAATATTGTATTGGATAAATTATATTATTATTATTAATATTAGTATAT
>NC_061162.1:41346765-41366765 GCF_022113875.1 Hydra vulgaris | reverse complement strand
ATATATATATATATATATATATATATATATATATATATATATATATATATATACAGTATCGACAGAAAGTTTCCAGGCCACTGTATATTTACAGCATAAGGCAGCAAAAATAAGATGTGCAACATTATGTTAAATATAGTTTACAATTATTATTATCAAAAACATTGTAGTTAAACACAATAAAATAATTTCATGAGAATTTTAAATAATTTTATCAGTATTTGGAATATCCACCCCTGGCTTTGAACACCGCAGCAATGCGTTTTGGCATTGACTGAACAAGACCCACACAACACTCCACAGAAATATTATTCCATTCAGTTTCTAGCATTATAAACAGTTCTGTAGCATTCTTTGGCTTCTCTTTTTTAATTTTCCTAAATAAAATTTCCCACAAATGTTCTATAGGATTCAGATCAGGAGACTGAAGAGGCCAGTTCATTACATCAACTTTATTCCCCTGAAAACAGTCCATTACAGTCCTTGCCTTTTGGCAAGGTGCATAGTCTTGCTGGAAATACCAGTTAATTGCACCAAAAGTTATTTCAACATCAGCGCCATCTATAGAATAAAAATATTAGCTATAATCGACACATTTAGATAAAATATTGAAGTGGCCTGGTAACTTTCTACCAAGTGTTGTGACATTTAGAAGACCTTTGTGCAAACAAATTCATTTAAAAAGCCATGTTCCTGCAAAAAAAACATTTGCTTTTTGCAAAAGAATATCAAAGATTGTATGGGTTTTATTTAGCAAAGAATCAAACAATTTAGTAGTTGTGATACAGCCTTAGACGCCTGCCTTGCAAATAATACAACCCCCATAATTAGCTTTCAACTGTAAAACCTTTCTTTAAAATCATGATATGACATCCCATTACAGCTAATCAAAGTAGAAACTTATAGTTTATCTTTCCTAACACCACAATAAATAGCCACATTTACCTTGGAATACTTCAAGAAAAACTTAAAATATTCATGAACATCACAAATACTCACAAAGTTCAGTTTGATGGAGGATCCTGTCACAGGGCCAAGTAAGAAGATAGTTACATGAGAGTGAGATTAAGATTATTGGCCCCTGACCTAGGAATTCACTGACTTATATATTGACCTAAATATCTTGAAAATAAAGTCCAGAAAATGAGACCCACTTCTTCTGATGACTTATGAGAGAAAAATAAGCATGTATGGATTCAACTTATAATTCCTAAATATGTTTCTAAACATTTTTACTGTGCCTACCCATTTTGTTAATTGTTTAAAAGCTTGAGAACATTTACTATTATTTCAAAGTCATTCTTCTTCTTGTCAACTTTCATTATTACTAAGATATTTTGATATAATAAGTCAATAATATAATAAAAACCATAATTTTTTATACAATGTTTCAAACTTTTGATTGTGGCTATATATATATATATATATATATATATATATATATATATATATATATATATATATATATATATATATATATATATATATATATATATATATATATATATATATATATATATATATATATATATATATATATATATATATATATATATATATATATATATATATATATATATATATATATATTATATGTATATTTATATATATATATATATATATATGTATATATATATATATATATATATATATATATATATATACATATATATATATATATATATATTTATATATATGTACATATAAATACAAATATAAATATATATATATATATATATATATATTTATATAAATATACACATATAATGGAAGCACTATTAGACACACTCAAAATATATAAAGTGCGTCTAATTGCACTCTAATATATATATATATAAATATATATATATATAAAAAAGACAAGTTTAAAACATTTTTTAAAAGAAAATTAAATAAAAATAAAACTGCTTTACTTTTTCATCAGTTGTTGGTGACTTTATAAAAAAAGAATTTATATTATTTTCTTTTAGATATGAATCTCTTTGATAACCATGTCCCTCTTCAATTTCATAATCATCCTTTATTTCCTTATAAACAGCCTCAGTGATGTGAATTCTCCTATCAAATAAAGTTTAAAAAAACCAACTTATTTCTATATTTCTAAAAATCAGAACAGTTAGTTGCTTTATAGATTTATAAACATCACAACAGCAAATGAAAACCTATACCCTGGCAGCCCACCAGATTCCATATGAGTTGCTATAGTAACATCGTTTGACCACACATCATATTGCCATTTGCGCAAACCTAAAACACCACAATGGACTTTACCACTGTGTACTCCGACTCTCATGTTTAGTTTAACTCCAGTCCTTTCTCTTACAACTCTATATGACAAAGTAAACAGATATTAAAAAAAAAGAAAATATATCAAACAAAAACATTTAAACATATAAAAAGTTTAAAATTATGAAATAACAATGTAACAAAAATATTTATTCAAGAAACTCCTTGTTTAATAAACTAAATTTACAAAAAAAGACAAGAAAATACAATATCAAATTTAATTTTCAAAAATAAAGACTGAAATATTTCAAGTTAATCAACACAAAAACCTGATAAAATTTTTATTACCCAGTAAATGATTACTACACAATGCATATTAACATTAAATTTTTATACAAATAAAACACAAATTACAATTTTTTGTGCAATATATTATGTGGCTAGGTACTAGTGGTATTCTGCACATTATATGGTTTTGCATTATTAAGCCATTTAATATACAAGAAAAGCTTATTTTAAGTGATATTAAAGAATAATTGTTCAATAAAAATTTTTGCTAAGGTAGTTTTTATTAAATAATAAAACATATTCGGTGCTTTTTTTTTTTTTTTTAATTATTCTTAATTTTTTCTTCCTATTTTATATCAGATACTATCAAGGCTGATAGTATCAAGGCTTATATCAGATACTATCAAGGCTTTGATTTTTTATTAAGCTTTTTTTATACAGACAGTTGGGACACAAAAGCAAACTAATATTTCCTGTTAGGGAAGGAATTATCAATCAAGATTTTTATTGTAACAAACAAATTTTATTCTATTTAAACTATTTTTTTTAACAAAAAAAAGAACTTGTTAAAACTAATTTAATTAAAAAAATGAAAAACTTTCTCAACTCTTCCATATTGTAATATTCAGATAAAAAAAAGGGCATTATGGAAACCATTATCCAATCTACACAAACGTCAAACCATGGACATTGAACATTAAAAAAAATGTAAAAAAAATTTGTATAAATAAAGTTATATAGTTCAAATATTAATTTTTTTATTAATTTCAATTCAGTTTATGTAACAATAAAATATAAAATCAGAAAAACTTAAAAATAATAATGAAAACTAAATATCTAAAATTAAACAAAAACATACGATATTGCATCAATAACATCCAAACCCATTGCAATACAGCAGTTGGCATGATTAGGGCGTGGTTCAGGGAGCCCGGAAACACAATAATAACAATCACCTAATATTTTGATCCTCATGCAGTGATTTTTCTGTCAATAAAAATTAAAAAATACAACAATTAAAAACTATTAATAAATTATGTCATAAAAAGAAAGAAATTATAAAATTTTATCAGTATTTTAGCAACTTTGAAAGGTACTGGACCAGCTTATTGTTATATATAGTAAATAAATCTCTTTAGTTTTAAGTAGAGTAATCGGTAGTTCCAAAAACAAAACAAACAAAAAATGTTTAGAACATAGTGTTTTCTACTACAAGCCTATTCATCGTACAACAGTTTTTTTTTCACTGCCAACATTTTTTTATGGCAAAAAAAATATAGGCACCTAAAAAGCATTTTGCATTCACTACATAACCTATTAAATTTTTAATGGAAGATTAAAAACAAACAAAATTATGACAATGTTAATAAAATATATTGAATTTTTTGTTTTACCTATATTTGGCTTTATTTTCTCATAATATATATAATACGCAAAACATGAAAAAAAAAAAAAAAAAAAAATTTAAAATTAAACTTTTATAAACTTTAATAACAATTTGACAGTCAGACTGCAAAAAAATATTTTTAATGCTGGTTCTTTGTCAAATTTTGGAGTGACATAATTTAAAAGAAAAAAATCTTGGAGTACATAAATTAAAAGAAAAAAATGTCACTCAGTGTTATACAAATCTTTTATCTGTTTTTCTTATTTTATTGTGTTTTTCAACATCCAATAGATAATAAAAAAATATTATCGTATTCATTTTAATCCACTACAATCCAAAAATTTAGAATATTGACCAAATTTCTGATAAAAAAAAATGTTGTTTGATCAAGAAGGTTCCCATTCACTTTCTTTATCATTTTGTGTAACATAGGGGTAGGCAACCTGGTGCTAACACGCCGATTGTGTTTAAAAAATGTGAGCTAATAAGTGTGAAAAAATTTGCATAAATAGAAAACACAATTGGTGTGAAAACTGTTTTGTACAATTTTTTAGTCATAGCAGGGTAACTATGGTAACTACATTATACTTAGAAAAAAAGATTTAAAAAACTAATATATTGCAAAAATTAATTAAATTTGTATTTACAGAAAACTTTTTGAAAATTTGAAAAAAGTAAAAGCTAAAATAAATATTGGGAATTCCAGATATATTGGGATATTTCCACTATTCATTAAATAATCTGATGAATATTTTAATCAAATCATGGTCCCTTCCATCTGTTGAAACTGATAAATATCATGGTCCCTTCCATCTGTTGAAACTGATAAATATCATGGTCCCTTCCATCTGTTGAAACTGATAAATATCATGGTCCCTTCCATCTGTTGAAACTGATAAATATCATGGTCCCTTCCATCTGTTGAAACTGATAAATATCATGGTCCCTTCCATCTGTTGAAACTGATAAATATCATGGTCCCTTCCATCTGTTGAAACTGATAAATATCATGGTCCTTTCCATCTGTTGAAACTGATAAATAAGAACTTTGAGATACTAACTTCATTTTATTTTCTATACAACATACAGCTATAACTTTATTAGATACATTTTGTTTTTGCTTTTCCCTGATTGCTGAATCCATTTGTTGATTCAAAATTTCAAAATCATTAAAAAATTTCATCAGCAATTTGTTAGTACATAGCAATTGTAACTGTAATGATGATTCAAAGTGTAAAAAAAAAAAAGTTCCTTAATTGCTTAAGACAACTAATTTTTTACTTTTTAATCTGACTGTTTTAGATTATTTTTGTAATCGACATAATGCTTTCTGATATACAAAGATCCTGAGAAAATGCCAAAAAACCTACATATCTAGCATGAAAAAAAATCTTCAAATCTAGTAAGAACCCCAAAAAGTTAAAGTATTAAAAATGGTTAAAAAAGAGGATAATTATTTAAATAATAAAAGAGGAGAAATCTTTTGTTAAAACATGTTTTCTTTTAAGGAGACATGTTCTCTGTTAAGGAAGACATGTTCTCATTTAAGGAAAACATGTTCTTCTTTAAGGAGACCAAGCAACCTTATTTGTGCAAGGTTCAAATTTTGTAAAAAGTACTGAAATTTCTTGAGAACTTTCGACTTTTACAACACAAAAATTTCTTTATAAAAATATTGTTCTTAATCTGAAAACAGCTTTCATTAAAATTTAATACCTCTGCAAGTTGATCGAAGCGAGCAAATAATTCATTTAATGTTTTGACAAGTTCGTGGGCAGTACACTGTGAGGCAAGTAGTGTAAAACCTTCAATATCTGCAAACAATATGCTAAATTTAAAATAAAAATTAAAATAAATATTTTTGTTTTACATTTCAATTCACGCTATCAATACATATCAATTCACGCTATATATACATATCAATACATAATCAATACTATATATACATATCAATTCACGCTATATATTTGTACAAATCATAATAGACAATCAAGAGCTGCAATAGCTGGCAATATTTCAATTCTTCAATTGTTCAGATAGTTGAAAAATCAATACATTCATTTAATAAAAAATATTTACGCATTGATTTTGAAATTACAAAAACAATATAAAAAACTTTAAACTTCAATATTTTAACTCATACAATTAGATAAAACTAATATAAACTAAGTATAAACTAATTTTTTATCTAATAGATAAAAACTAGAAAAATAAACCAAAACAATACAGTAAAGTGCAAATTAAACAACTAGGAACCAAGATAATTTAAAGGTAATCATGTAATCTTTTAAATAAAGTGATCATTGTCATAAAATGTTTTAAAAATCAAAATAACTTTTATTTTTTATTTATTTCAACTTAATCTCAAAAAATCAAGTTAAACAGTATACAAAATGGTTGTAACTTTATTGCGCTTTATACAAAAATAAGACATAGCTCTAGTAAAAAAATTAAAATATTAATTTAAGCCACTTGAAGTTTTCTTAAAAACAAACAAAAAAACTATTTTTATTATTAATAAAACAGATGCAATTTCTGAAATTATAGTTTTCTTTTAGCAAAAGAATATGTTTAGTTAAAATTCAAAATTTACAAAATTGATTTATTCCCCCACTTAACAATATAAGAAGAAAAATTGTAGAAAAAATTGAATCTTCTTCAATGTTTGTATATTTAAATATTTTCTTTATTTATTTCTATATTTATTATATTTATTGTTTCTACATTTATTGTTGCTTAAACAAACAAGAAACTATATATAAGTAATATGGTAGAAGAATTTTGGTTAAAATAAATGTAAGTTATGAGTGTGTTATTCTTTTTGTAGTTGTAATTTTTTTATTTTTCATAAAACTTTCACAATTTAATAAATTTGAATTAATTTGCCTTGTCCATAAAAACACAGTTTCTGATAAACTGAAAATTTGAAGTCCTGAATTATTTCCAGATATCGAAGTCCTGAATTATTTCCAGATATCGAAGTCCTGAATTATTTCCAGATATCGAAGTCCTGAATTATTTCCAGATATCGAAGTCTAAAAATTATTTCCAGATATCGAAGTCCTGAATTATTTCCAGATATCGAAGTCTGGAAATTATTTCCAGATATCGAAGTCCTGAATTATTTCCAGATATCGAAGTCTGGAAATTATTTTCCAGATTTACTTAAGTCATAAAAACTAGAGTGTCATGTAAATTTTTTATTAATTTAATTCAGTTATTCTACAATATCTGATGTAAAATAATATTTTAAAAATCTGTAACTCTGTTCTATAGAATCTATAACAATTTTTCTAACTTTTATTAATTGTTGCTCTGTAAAACCAAAATTTTAATTTAAAAAATCAATAACAAATTTAAATTTTATAAATTTTAAATTCTTACCTGACATTTGTGTGCCTTTGAATATAAATCTTACTAAACTGTGTAGTCTGATCTTGCTCAACTTCAATATCTGCTTTCATCTCCATGGCAACATGTCTTGGAAGAACCGATAGTAATAACCGCTCCTATTAAATAATAAAACATTTAATTAAAAAAATTCTTAAAAAAAAAAAGAATTGTACCGAAAGCATTTTTTTAATAAGAATTTGATATATTAAAATATAAGTTTATACTAAACAACTTTTACATGTTTTAAAAAATTAGCAGGTCTAAAACAAAGTTGAATACTGACAGTGTTCAGGTAATTAGAAAAATCAAAAATTGAAAAGATATATGTAATTTATAAAACTTTATAAAAAACAGAATTTTTCCAAATTGGAGTTTCCTTTCTTTGAATTGATTTCCTTATTAATCATAAAAGTTTAAGCTTTAACTTGTAAGTTTTAAGCTTTAGATGTTGTAACAAGGACTCTTTCTTGAAAATTTTAGTTTTACTTATTAAGTGTATTGAACAGGGACAAGATTGGTTAAATAGAGAATTTGATTGATTAAAGAGAGAATTGGAGATATTCATCCAACTTACAATTTTACTCAATTCAATCCAAAGCTAAATGAGCTATTTGAAAGTTCTTCTGATGGTTGGTTGTTATTTTTTTTTTTTGTTAGAATTGTATCCTTAAGACTTGAAACATATGACATTAAAAATTAAATTCAAAAAAGAATTCATTTATCAAATTTTAATGCAAATAAATAAAATATTTATTATTTATTATTAATCCTAATTTTTAACTCTGCTAAATTTTCGAGACCAATCATCTCAAAGTATAAGTTTTGGAGACCAATCATCGTAAAGTATAAGTTTTGGAGACCAATCATCGTAAAGTATGCTTAACAAAGTAGAAAACTTATTCAGAAAACAAAAGTTTTTGTTGAACTGCAAATAAAAAAGTTTTTAATATCAAAAGCTCTTTATTTTAAACATCTTATTCTGTAAAATTCTGTAAACATTCTGTAAAATTGCCCATTCTGTAAAATTCTGTAAAATTGCCCATTCTGTAAAATTCTGTAAAATTGCCCATTCTGTAAAACAACACAAACTGAAATGAGTAACATTAAAATTTTTACAAACAAATTATTAAACACTGATAAAGTATTTTTATTTTTTGGGATAAATCCACTTGATTGCTAAAGCCCTTTTTATAAAATATCTCCTTTTTTGTGATATAAATTGAATATTAAAATTGGCAGACAAAAGGGAAAAAAAACTTATTACATAAAATAAATTTATTATATTAAATAAATGTTTTGCAAAAGCTCAAAAAAAACTTCATACAAACGTTTTGAGAGAAAATTAAATTTAAACATAGTCAAAACCCCATCCAAGTGGCTTTAATAATGGCAATACTGCAATGCAAGCATTTTCTGATTCAAAATTTTAATAACATTTTTTGGATATAAATCTTATTGTCCATTAAAGAACAATAATAATTAACTTAATACCATTAAATTTGAAAACTAATGTCTAATCTGTCTGACCATCAATGAGAAATATCAGTGGTACAATATTCATGGTATAAAGTTCCTAAAAAATATTCATAAATTTCCTACAGAATAAATATTCATGGTATAAAATTCCTACGGAATAAATATTTATGGTGTACATTTTGTATTCTTATGCTGTTGTTGTAACAGTACATAAAATTATGTTTATAAAGTTTCATAATGTTGTTGTTTCTTATGTTTTTTAAATTGTTATTTATCTTTTTGTTATGCTTTACATTTATTTTTGTTTTTGTTTTTATAAAATTTTCTAAAATATTTGACAATTCTTTTTTTTTACATTTTGTGTTTATTAACTAAGTTATATTTCTATAGTTGCTTGAAGTTGTCATTTTTAATTGAAAACTCTTAGTGGACACACCCAAGAACAACTATTGTCTATTTTAAAAAATTACTACTTGAATATTTGTTTCTTTTTTTATATACAGCCATTTTAAATCAAATAATGACTAATTAACCTAATGACATTTTTCAAACCCAACAACCATATTCCTATAACCTAAGAAAAGTGAAACAAATAAAAAAAAAAGATTTATCTACAGTCTAATTGCAAAAATGTCACCCCAAGTTAATAAAATGATTTTCCATATTTTACATCAATACATTTTCACTTATTTATGAACTACCAAAATAAATTAAATTGTAAATTATACTTGTGTTTCATTTAGAGTGAACCATAGTTTGTTCTACTTTATTTATTTCAACATCAACAAAAATTACACTACTGTTGTGTCTGATATAAATGAACCATTTCCTATCATTATGAATGATATTTACTACATAAATCTAAGAAGCATATATATTTTTATTAAATTTTGATAAATAATAAATATTTTGAATGTAAGCCTTTTTAATTTTTAATTCAGTGATACATATCTGTTATTTTACTTCTTGCTGGTCAATGGTAAATTCAACCCAATAAAATTGTATAAAAATAACTTTACCTGTTCTTGATTTTCTCTTTGCAAGTTTAAACGCGCTTCAACAAACTCTCTAGTTTCAAGAAACCCCTGTCTTTGAGATTTTTCAGATGGATAATGAGTAAATATACCAGCAACATTTGTTACAATGCAAATTAAAACATATCCAATCGTCTAAATATGTTATTTTAAATTTATAAAAAAAATATTTTTTTAATTTAAAATTTAATTTTAAATTTAAAAGTTAAAGTTTAAAATTATTTTTTTCAACACTAAAAAATAATGAAATTCAATATATAATATGTAAATAATAGATAAATGTTTAGAAGACATTTCCTTAAATAACAATTTAACTGACATCTTCATAAATTTAGGGATACAATTTTGGAGAAAATTATTTGAAAGTAATTTATCAGCAAGAACCAAAAGTAGAATATAATATATATAAAAAAAAAAAATTCTGTTATATGCTGAAGATAATATACAGTTGCTGCAAGCATTTATGCAGAATAATATGTTAATGCATACAGTTTCTAAAGCATAATGATAATAATAAATATATACAATGCAATAATGCAAAAATTAGGTTGCAAAACAAAAGCATTAAAACAAAAATATTTGTGCGAAGTTCTAAAAAGAGCAAAAAAAAGTTCTAAAAGTATGTTAACCTAAAAATTTATGTTTAGCAAAAAATTGCAATAGAGAATGCCTAAAATACATAATACATTGAAAAATTAAAATGTAAAAAAATGGTCATTTTATTTACAATTGTAAAACACGGTCTCTTTGTAAAAAAAACATTTTTTTAATTTTTTAAATTTTTATTTAACATTAAACTTAAAGAAAAATCTTTTCAATAACTTTTTATTGCCAACAATAAAATCATTTTGTCTGTCCAAATATATACATTTTAATAACTTTTTAATTTTTATTACTTAAAATATTAATACTTTAAGTAATATGAATGTAGGGATAAAATATGATCTGCAAATGTACGTTTTAATGCAACTTTTTAATTAATTCTTATGGAACTTTTGTTTCCCTAAGTTTGAATGTAAAAACAGGTTTAAAAGGTTTTTAATAGTTTCTGTACTTATTTACTGTATTTAATTTCTGTCAAAATTAAGCAGCTAAACTATTATTTAAAGAACGTCTAATCAAAACCTGTTGCAATCAAAATCTAAAAACAATTTTAGTACATAAGATTCTCTAATAGTTTATATATCATAATAGTATGAAAAACTAAATCAAATTAGTTCAAATCGATTAGCAGAACCCAATTTGTAATGATTGTACAGACAGGACAAAAATTATTTCTTTTCCGATACCATAGATTTGGAGAAAAAAATCACACTGTAAAGAAAGAAATCACACTTTACAAAAAAAAATAACACTAAGTAGCAAGTGAAATTCAATTGCACAGCAGCAAAAATTCATGGTGTTTGAAAATCTTAAGTTTGAAATATAAAATTTTACTGACAGTGACCAACTACTAACCTTTGATTGGATAAGAAACAATTCACAATTCACAATTCACAATTCACAATTCATTAGTTCTGGCAATCATAAACATAAATAAAGAAAACTCAAAAATGTGACCACTGTTTCAGTATTCTCAATAAAATGTGCTTTAAGTTTTTTTATCTATGTAGCTTCATTTGTTTTGTATCTATGTAGCTTCATTTGTTATGTATCTATGTAGCTTTATTTGTTACTAAGTAGCAAACTACTTGCTCACTATGCCAGAGCAAAAGAGCACTGTTTAAAGCGTCTGAATTCTGCATTCTTTTTTTTAACTTTGAGTCAAACTTTTTTGACTAACTCAAAAATGAAAACTGTAAAGTTTAAGGAAAATCAGACATATTTTAGGGTTAGAACAGCTATATAATTTGTGTAAATGATAGTTTCCAGGACTTTTTTTTTTATGCTGATAGTATAATTTAAATTTTTTTTTTTATCTCATTTTTCACTGCATTAAGTATTACAGGTTAAAAAATTGATAAGAAAAAAAAAAATAATGTTACTAATAAATGAACACAACTAACTGTTGGGTTAAATACCAAAGATGCCTGAAAACAACTGAAAAGTTGCATCTGTTGCTAAATAATTTTCATAACACTGTGCTAAATGTTAACTACTGTCAAATTCTTAATTGCATAGTGTACTGGCAATCAACACTTAATGTAATAATAGAAACTCAAAAATTCTTTTAAGAATTAAAATAGCAATAAATAATTGCTAAAAATCCTTTTAAGAATTTACATCAAATTAGGAAGAAAACTTCCACAAACTTTAGGGAAATTTTATTAAACTAAAAAATCTTTTCCTCTGACTCCTGCAAAAATAAACAATTGTCAGTTCAATAAACCTCTTATAATTCTCTCTTGGAAATATATAACTTTGTAGGCAAATTTAAATGTGTTGCTTAAATGTGTTGCTTTTCTACAGAGCATTTGTTTCATGGAAAATAGAGTTTCAGTTGTCCTGCAGCATTATTAGTAGTGGTTTGCAGGGGCTATTTTATGCCCTTTTTGAGAGCGTTGAACATAATTGGGTGCTGCCTAAGTTTCAATATAAATTAATTTATATAAACATATACAGCCCTCATAATTAGGTTGGCATTGCCGACCTAAAAGTGTTTGAGGTCAGCAAAAAAATGCTGACCTCCTTTTTATGTTTTATGGTAAGACCTTTGTGTCAAAAAATTTTTGCCAACCTGATGCCGACCTATAAAAGATTGAGGTCAACAAACTATTGCCATCATCATTTTTCATTTCAAATCAATAAACTATTTTCTAAAATGTAATTATTGCATTGTATAAATCTATCGTTGTTTAGCCATTTTGAAATCTAAATCTATTTTGAAGTTAATAAAACCCTTCACATAATTTGAAGCACAAAAATTAAATGTAGGTTGATATTTTAATTTTGTTTTTGTTTATTTTCAAAATACTATATTTCTTTAGAAATCTATTTTGACTTAATAATTTTGTTTATTATGTATTGTTACATTTGATAAGTTACTTTAAAACAAAACTTCCAGACAATGACTGAAGGTTTTTTTTTTATTTTTTCCATATATAATGTCATATGGTTTATTTTTAGGTTTTTAGTTAAAAACGTTAAAAATTTATTTAAAAGTTAACACATTTTAAATCTTTTTTAAATCAACAAGTAAACAACATAAAGACAATAAAAGGTTTTTTGAGGTAATCTAGTTTTTGTTTTTATTTTTTTTATTTTTACATTATTATTAATATTATATATATATTAATAATATAAAAATATATTATATTATTATGTATTTTTTGAGTTAATCTAGTTTTTATTAATAATATTTTATTTATTTTATAAAATATGTTTTATTTATTTATACTTGTTTTTTTCTAATTTTAATAAATCTATTATCTAAATAAACAATTTGAATAAATTTAATATATTATTAAATATGTTCATAATTAATGCATATACAAAAAAATATTACATCAATTTGAACAAAAGTTTTTTTTCAGCCTAAAAAGATTTAGTTTCAAAGTATGTAAAGATGCAAATTAAATCACATGTGGTAATTAATTCAAACATTTTATTTAATAGATTTTGAAAATATTATCCATGATTTTCCAGTTGACTTTAATAAAACATTTATAAAACAAGTGGATTTTTCAAATTTGCTGCTAATAGGTTTTCCTTGCTTTTTTTCAAACAGAAAAGGTTGAATAGACATTTTATTAGAAATTGAACTAAGATTTTTCTATGAGTTCTAAATTTAAACCCTTTAAATACAAATAAATTTAAAAAATTGTTTTCCTTTAAATGCAACTAAATTTAAAAAAATTATCTCCCTTTAAACACAACTAAACATAATTTTAAAGCTTAAAAAGGTGTAACCTAATTTTTATTTTTTGCAAAAAAAATTTAATATTTATAGAAAACTCCTGCTTTAAATTTTTTGGGAAGAGGTAAAAGTGTGGCAGAGAGGTACTGCTACACTTCTAGAATAGTCCTTGTGGTTGATTCATGTTGTTTTCTAATTTATCAAATGTTTATTAAACTCATCAAATGTTTATCAAATTTATGAACTGTTTATCAAATGTGTTTAATGTGCAATTCATGTGACAATTATTATTATGTATATATATTTTTAAGTTTATTAAGGTGGCCTAAGAAGTCCTTACAGTCGTATCGCAGAGCATTACTGAAGAGAATTTAATAGGAAGTTCACACCTCCTTCCCAGCCGATATCGCAAAACTTGAGGTGGGTTTGAACCATGGATCTTACGTTTCTGTGGGCAAATGCGCTACGCATTTGCCCACAGAAACGTACTGCGCCACGGCTGCTTAGGATTTGATTCTTTTGGGCTAAATTCATTTTAGCCCAAAAGAATCAAATTCATAGTAGCATTTGGGATTGTGGAAACCTTAAGAACTTTGAGGTTTGATTCTTCAGACAACCTACCTTATCCACTTATTTATTTATTTTTGAATTAATGACATTGAATACCTTATTCTTTCTTTTGTTGATAATGAACATTATCAACAAAAGGAAGAATGAGGTAAAAACCAACAAGGGGAGCACCAACAACTTTGCCTATTTTAGCTTTAATTATCAATGTGTCTCTTGACAGTTGAATTGTAATTAGAAGTGTCTGTGAATGATTTAGACAGCCTTTTTAGATTCAACTGAGCAATAAAGGCTGATAATCTTGTCAGCCCATATTACTTTATTATTATTAAAAATTTGCCATCTCCTAGGCTGTTTTTCATATTATCATCTACACTAATAATTATCCTTATTTTTTCATTTTAACAGAATCTTGTCTTTTTTAGATAAAGTCTCACTTGCTGCTCTCTGCTTTTCAAGGCATTCTTTAATATCATGGAGGTTTTTCTAGCTTTGATGTAAAATGGTATATTGACCAAGCATGTGGCCAACCTTTAGGATAAACAGATCAAAAAATGAAAATGTTGAATAACTCAAACAAAATTAATTTTGTTTACAAGTTGAGATTTTGCTGGTTTAAGGAGAACACCTTCTGAGTTGAAATTCAATTTAATTCACTTTTTCTCTTTTGAGTTGAAATTCAAGATCTGTGTAATATTTTATATGCTTTATATGCTGAAATACCACACAGCTAACTTATTGATGTGCTTCATTAGAATTGAAGACACATGAAATCTCAACACAGATTTCATGTGTCTTCTATTCCCTTTTTTTGTTTTCCTAATACTTTTCCATTCACAAAACTGCAGTTAGCTCTGTCTTTTTAGTGCTGTAAACTTATATTAGACGTGTAAATATAAACCTATGTTAAATTGTTTCCTAATTCTTTTATGTGCTATTATTTAATACCTTTTCACCAAATCACTTTTCACTTTGTTCTTTATTATCCTCCTTCTTCCCAAAGACTGCACTCTTTTTTATGTTGTTTCTGATGAAATTCACCAAGAACTTTTGACTGTATTATATTTATGGTATTGGCTTAATCAGCCAATACGAGCATTATTGGTGACTTAATTTTTTATCACACTGGATACTTTAATTCTCATCACACTGGATGTTTTAATTCTTATCATACTGGATGGCTCAGCTCAATTACCACTAATCCTGATGTGATTAAAACTCAAAACTTGTATTTCTCAATCTTTCACTTAAGTTAGTATTTTGACTTGTTTTCCAGACAAACCAAATTTATGTTCACTCTGTAATTTGTGTTTTGTCTCTGACGTGAGCTTAAGCTTAGATTGCATCTTTATACTACTAATTTGTAATTAGGGTTTCTAGGTTGGGTTTTCTGGGTTGACTAGGATTTCTTTTGGGGTTTTTTAGTGATGATTCTTGGGCTAACATTATTAGTATCTCTGAAATGTTTTAAATTCTTTCATTACTTTGTCAGTTTTACTAAGTTAATACATAAGAATGATTCACTCATCTATTTAGATATGTATTCAAGACATTTTGGTATATTCATATATATTTTGGTATGTATAATATATATTTTGGTATATATTTATAGTTTATGTATGCTATAAATCGTTTACAAATACTTATTTTAGAATGATGTCATCAGTGGGATTTTATACAAATTTTAGAAAATAATACCAATTTAAACGAAATCCGTAAATCTGAAAATGTTTATATAATATACCAAAATGTACATGGATATACCAAAATGTCTTTAATACATATCTAAATATAAGAGTAAACACTTCTTATGTATTAAAACTGTCATTCCTAAGTCAAGTCTTACACTATTTCTTCTTTTTTGCACATGCTATTTTTGCTATTTTTTCTTGTAATCATTCTTTAAATCATTAAACCAATTTTTAAATTCCAAAAAAACTTTTAAGAACTAAAAAAACTAATCCCTTTATCATTGCAAAAAACTAAAAGTAAAAAGATCTGAAACTAATGTCTGCTATTTGCTGATTACTAAATCTCATACTTAATAGGCACTAGTGACTTTTAGAAAATCTTTAACACTGTCATTAACAATCTAATATTCCATTTATTGTACATGGATCTGACTCCATGTCATGAATCACTTCTCTCAAAAATACAACAGAATAATTTGCAAAAGAACTTTTCCCTAATTCATCTCTTGAATCTAATGACCACTGCATATCTTTGAGATGTGTAGGAAGTGCGTGGTCACACTTTCTACACATCTCAGACAAAAAGGTTAATTCATTCTCAAACATCCAAATAAGCCAAACTTCTGTTCATAAAGTTATTTCTCATTATTTAAACTCTTTTACACTTCTTAAACAACTTTTTAAGCCTACTATCAACTGTTTTGTTTCTCTTTAATTCTCTTGCTTGCTTTTTGTTTACTCCCAACTTCGATGGTTGAAGACTTGTTGATTGTGAACTTACTTAAAAAAAGGTAACAAACAGGTACAAAGGGCAACTAAAGATTTTAGGCTTTTGAAAGAAAACTTGAAAAAAAATAGAAATGTAAAAAAAAGTAAATACTAATTTATATCTGGAGCATATAAGGTAATTTAGTTCCAAAAAATAATAAAAATAGCATTGTCTTTAAAAAAAATGTTAACCAATATACAAAAACTAGTGAAAATAAAAATTTACAAACAGTAAATTTATATTTTCAAATAGTCTAATAGATTATTATTAAAAAAAAAAAATTTTTACTAATAATATATTTAAAAACTTTATAAAATTTATGCGATTATGCGCCTATTTTGAATTGTAGTTTCCTAATTCATATCTTCGCATATTGATGAATGACAAAAGACACTTGTCCAGTAAAGGTATAAAGCAAAAAAAATTATAAGATTTTCAAATAACCATGTCATAGAGTGATGAGCTTTTATATTTCAAAAAAAATTTTGTTTATTTTAAATGCCTAATCAAGTCCAATAAATTGTATAAGGCATTACAAGTTCAGTTAGTACACAACATTAGTAATGTCAAACAAAATTCTTCTGCAACCAAAAAAACTAGAGTTGCATGGAAAAACAAAATAAAAAATGAAAAATGAAAAGCATGAAAAAAAAAGTAAAAGATTAAGTATGTCAAGAATCAAGTTAAAAAATTTTTAAAGGACTTTAAGAAATTTTGAATAAATATAATATATGGGGATCTATAAAAATGATTATGACAGACACTAAAATATTAACACTGAATAAACAAGTAGTATGATAAAGAGATTAATGACACATTTTAAAAGTGTTGGCTTTGAGAAACTTCTCTACATTGATCGTCAGCACCATATATTAGATTGAATATTAAAGTCAAGTCGGGATGATTTTTATGGAGGTAGTATCAATTCACCTGACTGATTATTTTGTTTCAAAGTAATATGTAGTTATTATGATTATTTAGGATGGAATTTTGACAATAGTAGTATATAATTGAAAGAGAATGAACTAAAATGGAGAGATTATATGCAGTTTTTGATGGGTCTCATTAACATAGTGAAATACTTTTGGAATGAAAAGAAATATCCAAAGCTTAATTTTAAAAGTTAACGAAATATTAGCCAAGCTAGATGGAACTCTCCGGCAATTTATTTACTACTTGCTTAGATACAAATTTCTTTAGACAGACAATGACTTGAGATAGCATTTAGGCTTGTTGCTGGAAATGGGAAGATATCTGGTTTTCAAACAAAATGTTAAACACTGAAAATGGTAAAGAATTAGAGAAAGTTCTTAAAGATCATCCAAAGGCTATCAATACATTCACAAAGTTTTGGTGTGATATTATTTCACTTATAAATATGCAAAGATCCAACATTTGTTCCAAAAAAGCAGTAAAATTTGTAGAGGATATCAAAAGTCTTTGCAAATCTGAATAAATTTTGTATTTGAAATACTTATTAGGAAATCACAGTTAAAGCGAATGCAAACCTTTTTAATTAATATAGTTTTATCAATATTGTTTTTTAAACATTTTGATGTTTTAATAATTTTATCAATATTTTTTTAATGTGATATATATCTTTTTTTATGTGATATATATCTTAATTAGTTATTCTAATTTAACTTATTCTTTTAGGACAAATAGAAAATATTTTAAATCAAATTACCAGTAAAAAGACTCTAGGCATATTTGCTATGTAAATAACAGCTTTTGGCTCAGCTTTCTAGTGGATCATTGCGTGAGGTTTTTTCTAGAAACACGATAATGAAACTGATTACTGGTAATTATATACAAAAGCTCATCAGAATATAACATGCTCATTGTAAAAATATTTTCCCCTATTGTCCACACTTGACAGTTTCAAGAAAATAGGTTTTCGAAGTTTGAAGTCCTCAATTAATTAACTAAAAATTATTTCAGAGGGTCATTAATGTAATCTAACTTTTCTTTTTTTTTTAAATAAATAATTGATAAATAATTAAATACTTTTAATGTCATTAATTATTTGCAATAATATGGTCAAAATGTCAAGTAGCATTTTTTATATAGTATGTCTTTTGTGCTATAAACTTTTGATAAATAAAATATCCTCATATAATAGTATATAATGTAATTCATATAATGTAAGAAATAGAAATAAAAAGTACAAAAAAAAAAAAGTACATTTCTAGGTTTTTTTTAGGTATTTGAAATAACACGAGGCAATTTACAAGAATGACTTTAAATCAAACTTTAAATGAGAGCTTAGAAACAAAAAACTCTAACATGTCACAATATATGAGAGCAATAAGCTTCAAAACATTTTTTAGCCAGATTTGATTAACAAAGTTATTAAAAACTTAGAACAAAAATAGTTTACTGTCAATTTGTTTTTAATCAAGTCCTCAAAATTGTCTCCAATCAAGTTCTCCACAACTTTTAGATTGATTTTATTTATTTTTTTAAATTCAAAACAAACATTTAATCAAAAACAAAACAAAAATAACAAATTTTTTACTAAAATAAAACTAATATAAAAAGAATAATAAAAATTTTTATATATTTTTTTAGTTTGTTTTTAAAATAAACTCTCAAAGTCTTTCTCTGCATTTTCAAATCTAATGTAGGTAAAAAAAAAAATCAAAATATTACACCATAAAAAAATATAATTAGCTTTAATTTTGTTTTAAGGCTCTAACTTCCATAGTTTATTTTCAAGGCATCAACAAGTATACAAAAAAAACCTTATAACAGAATTTTATAATTTTTTAATTTTTTTTTTTTTTTTTTTTAAAAAAAGTTTCATTATCTCAGAAAAATATTTTTTTATTCAGAAAAACAATTTGTCATATTTTCATCACATGACATTTTATGTAATAATTAAATATTAAATTCACAATAAAACCTTTTTTTTAGAGAACTTTGAATTGAATATTTCCCAATGATTTCTGATTGGTCTACAACAAATATATAATATGATTTGTTACACTCAATGATATGATCGGATTTTATTTCAATCAGATATTATCTACTTTCTTTCAATACTTCACTTCATAAATAAAAAAACAAATCTTTATTAAATAATGCATAAATGTTTAAAAATCACTTCATAAAAAAAAATAATTACAAATAAAACCTCACTTTCTTTTTGTGTGAAGCAAATAGCAAATACAAGTTAGTCAATAGCTTTTTACATATTTAATATTTAATTTCAAAATAAAAGTTTAATGATTTGTGAACTTCTTTAAAATATTTTTTATTGTTTTAATTTTGTCCCAAAATATAAAAGTTTCCTTATTTATTATTCTAATTTGTATGACAAAAAAAACTTTCATTTTATACTTGTATTACAAAAAATATTTTCATTTGTTTA
>NC_061162.1:41274265-41341765 GCF_022113875.1 Hydra vulgaris | reverse complement strand
TCTCAAAATTTTTTCGATTTAAATAAGATGAAGGTTATTTAAATACGTACTCAATTTCTTTTAATAAGAATATTTTATAAATATAGTTTGTTTGAGAATATCCGAGTTTTAGTTATTTAGGTATTCCTAGAAGTCCTTACGGTCTTATCACAAAGCACAGAGCACCGCCTAATAGTATTTAACCTGGAAATTCACACTTCCTTTCTTAAAAATGATGCATATATAGTCAGAGCCAGCTTCGAACCAAGCACCTCCAGTTCTGAAGCCAGAACTCTAATAACTTCACCATGGCTGCTTATTTTTAAAACAGTATAATCTAAATATGCCTAAATATTTTATTTCAGAATAAAAATTATTGAAAATTGCTATGTGTTGCTATGGTAACCAAGAAATAACAATAAATATGTTCAACTTTTGCAAAGAATAGCTTTTTTAAAAACAATCGTATTCTGTTTTTTTGTAACTAATACTTGAAACTGTGATCTTTTTTATTTATTTATTTCATGTGCCCCAAAGAAGAACCGTGGAAGAGCATTTGAAAGGAAGTTCGCACTTCCTTTTTTACCGATGTTATAAAATTTGCACAGAGGAGGCGACGCCACCATGGCGTTGAACCACGGATCTCTAGCTATTGTGGCAAGCGTGCTAACCACTGCACTACGGCTGCTAATTTTTAAAGTTTTGAAGTTTATGACAGCTAGCATTTCAAAATTTCATAAATTTCAAAACTTTTCACATACTGATTTAGCAGCCGTAGCGCAGTGGTTAGCGCGCATGCCTCAGAAGCCAGAGATGGCAATTTATTTTCATTTAATGAAATTTAGAAAAATTTGTTTTAAAGTGAAAGTTTAAAACACAGAGAATATAAATTAGAATAATCAGAGAAAATTTCATAATTAAACTGGTTACACCAAAGTTACACTTACGTTAAAGTGGTTGCACAGCCGGAGCATTAAAAACTTGTTTTAAGAACAAATAGAAATAAAAATAATTTTTTTAAAAAGTTATGACTTCTTTATGTTTAAAATGCAGTTTAAAAATGGGCGAAATGTTAACTAAACGGGTCCAACGGGTCTGGGTTAAGCGGGTTTCGGGTCAATAATAACGAAACCTAGACCCAGTTTAAACGGGTTGGGTCTAATCTAGACCCGATTCATTAATAGCCCTAGCGGGAATTCTTAGAAGACCGTCGTCAGGATTTTTGCCGGTTTTGTTCATACTGAAGAACCCGTTATAAATATAAAAAGCAGGAAATACTCAAAATTATTGAAAGTATATTAATCAATCATATACTGTAAAATTAAATCTTTGAGCTTTTGTTTAAACATGGAAGTGTTTTATACTTCCGTGGTTTAAAAGAGCTACATTCTTAAATAAAATTTTGAGAAAGATTTTTTCAACTTTTATTCCATAAAAGTGGTCCGTGAAAAGGAAAGCTTCCTAACATTTGTTTTACGATTGTTGTATTGTTGTAAAAAAATAGTTTTTCAATAAAGTTATCATCTTGTAAAATATATTTATTTTTATCTTTTGACAAATACAAATCATGAAAAGAATTGCGGGAAAATTGATTTTAAGTTTAAACATAAAACAAAAAAAATTATAAACTTTAAGTTGATATATATTTATATTGGTTTAGAGGCTTTGCGTGAGTAAAACGTTCACTCACGTTTATTAAATGCGTCTGATATCGTTAAGAAGATCAAGTTTGCTTTTTCATAATTACATCACATTGATCTCAGTTTTAACTAAAAATAAAAGTTAATTTTTATATTTAATCAAAAAATGTCTTCGTAAAATTGGAATTTTCCACTTTCAATTTTTGGAAGCGATTTTCAGTCAAAAATTGATTTTTAGCCATATCCTAGCGCCAGTTAGCTGATCACACCAATCCGTACAAAGGCTATAGGATTGGGTATTATGAAAAAATATAAAACGTGTTTAAAATACTGTTAAAACTTGTTTTATTGTTGGCATAATATTATTTTGCCTATAATGACCAATATTTGACATATTGATAGAATAAATATGTCAAATGTTGGTAATTATGCGTATAAATTACATATTACATTATTGAAAATCAATAATACTCTTTAGTATAAAGTGGAGAAAATAGAATTAACCTCACCTTGTTCTAATCAAATATTTTGTAACTCTGTAAACAAATTTGTATGGTACATATTTTGTATTTACACATTTTTAATTATTGTTACGAACAAACAACAGCTTTTTAGATTATAATATAGCAGAATTGAATTGCTGCACGCTTGATAAAAGCATAAAATGCATATTAGCGGTAACAAATTAAATTAGCCTCAATAATAATTATTCAGGTTATTTGTATATTGTGATCTAGTAATATGCATTTTTGACCTAATTTTTTTTATTGTTTGCAAGTTAAACAAAAACTGTGAAATTAGTTCTCATAAAGTTTTTAACGATTGGTTTTTGATACCTGAATACGAAATGGGATGTGGTAATAGTTTAACAAATGAAGAAACAGCTGTAATCAAAACATACAAAGATACAGGCTTATCTAATCTGGAAATTGTACAGAAAATTAAAAGATCTCCAAAAGTGAATAATATTTACTTCAAAATGGACGTTAAGTATTATAGGGAAGCTTATAAGGGAAGTGGTAGCAAACGTAAAGTTTGTATTAAACAAGCTATTGCAGCTGATCAGTATATAACTGCATCTCGAATTCGTGCTGATTTACAATTACCTGTAACTGTTCAACATGTGCAACAAACCTTTTATGAAGATCTAAACTTGGTTTGGAAAGCGTAAATAAAAACCAAAACTTATTGTTCATCATAAAAAAGCTAGATTGTAATTTGCAAAAGAACACTTGTCTTGGCAGGAGGAGTGGCATCAAGTTCTTTTTAGTGATAAAATAAATTTCAATTTAGATGGTCCTGATGGTTATCAATATTACTGGAAAAATAATTTTGAGGCTAATTTTATTTTTTCCACTGTATTTTGAAGTTAACTATTTGACAACTACAGCTTTAACAGAGTAGTTTTTACAATTTTACAACTTTACAGCTCAACTTATAATGCAATTGTTTAATTAGTATATATGTGACCGTGGCGGGGTGGTTAGAGTTCTGGCTCAGGACCAAGAGGTCCGAGGTTTGACGTCGGCTTTAGCCCAATAAACGACATTGGTAAGAAAGGAGGCGTTAACTCCCTAGTTAAATGCTCTTCCGCGGTGCTCTGTGATAAAACCGGGAGCATCTTAATAACCACAAAAAAAAAAAAAAAAAAGGAAAAATTTTTTTAAGTGGTTTATTTTTTTATAAGTTATAAACTATATAAATGCATATAAAAGAAAACTCATTAACGAAACATTGACGAAAAACATTTAAATTAAATGGCCGTGTACTCTCGGGTGCTTAATTCAAGGATGGGGATGGAGAAGGGAGATAATAATAGGAGGGGTGGAAATTTTAGTTCAGATCTAATAAACGGGGAGAGAAAAAAAGATGGGTGTGGGAATTAATAACAAAACGCAAATAAAACAATTTTAAACCTAGTTTGACTTCCGGTCAAATGCGGGTTTCTTATACTTATGCACAGTGGACAAAAATGCCAAAAAATCTGGCCATAATCATAATTTTCAAAAGAAAGAGAATATGAGTTTTACGTTTTTTCCTACCCTTCTACAATATTAACTTTTTCGAATTAAAACGATGTAATTTGCACATAAACTGGTTGCTATTGAAACCATCAAAACAGTGTTAAATATATTATTATACGGATTCAGAATTTTTTCATATATAAGTTAAGTAACTTCCAAATATTTTCTAAGCTTCAACCTTTTGTATATTTATACTTATGTCATTAGAGTCTGGGAACCAAAAATGGCCGAAAAAGTAGGTAACAACGGCCCAATTGTAGGCGGAACTGGTTTTTCAAAATATAAATTCTAATATCCTAAACTAGGTAAAAGCATCTTCAAGATAATAAAAATTTTATTGAAAAATAAAAAATAAACCAGAAATTTAGAAATTATACCAAATTTAAATTTACAACAACGTCGTTTTAAAGTTTGTAAACTTTTTGTAACTTTTAAATGCCATATAATTTTTTGATAAAATTTCAAATATATACAAATTTCAATCTTATTAAATATAATAAATTTTTTTTTGGTAAAACCATTCCCCTCTATTTTGAACATGTGATACTTATTTTTTAGGGTATCAATGTTCCCAGGCTCTAATCTACCTAATTTATGGCAAAACATCCTTTAATGACATAAGTTTGAGCATACAAAAGTTTGGAGTTAAGAACTTACCTAAAAGCAATTTAAATCAAACACCAAAATATCCTGGATCCACCCCTGTCATTTTCAAAAGTGAATAAATTCTTTTAAAGGATTTTATTTGACTAGGATTGAAAGTCAAAGAAAATAAAAGATATCTTGGTAAAACGCAAGAATACGCAGCCAATATTATTAATTAATAAAAACTAATAATTTAACTATAACAGTATGCAAAAGTAGTTGCTAACATATTTTTTTTGAAGGCCAAAAGTTTACTTAAAATTAAGTATAACTAATTTAAAACGTATTATTTAAAATAACGATCAATATTGACTTAAGACGTTAAAATATATTTTATAGCTTCTGTTGTATGTTTTGAAAAGTTAACATTATATTGTAAACTAATTTTTTATGAAGTTAAGTCTTATACCGGAGACGAAATAAGATAGTGATAACGCAGTTACAAAAAATGTTTAAGTGACTGCTTTTAAAAAGACTGAGTAATAGAAATACTAGGTGTCACATGACCTTAAATACTAGGTGTCACATGACCATCTTTTAATGTGTCCTTTAGACTATTTATTATGCGTCTTTTAAACGTCTTTTTAAACTTTAAAAATACGCATTTTAAACGTCATTTTAAAAACGCATTTATAAAAGACGTCTAAAAGATGTCTTCAAAACGTCTATAAAAGTGCGTCTTTAACTAGACTAGTTTTAGACGTCTATAAGTGTCGAAAATGCGTCTTGTGCTTACTGGGAATTTTGTAACTTCTTTAGATTCAAAAAAAAGGAAAAATTGACTTAATATTAACTTAATCATCAACTTCAACATGTAGTATATCCAAAGAAAAAGAAACAACATCTTCTGATAAAAAATTTGAAGAGGACGCAAGTTCAGAAGTTTATGATAAGGACGCGAAAGGGGAAAATTCTTGTCATATTGTTGTCCAGGAACAAGCAGAGGAGTCTACAAAATTAAATTCTGAATCAGATCATTTACCCCAATTTCCTGGCAGAGAAGAAAAGGATGACAAGAATATTATTAAGTTGGATATGCTGAAGTAATCAGTGAAAAAAAAAAGGTCTTTGCTCATGGGGAATATGAATGTTTTTATTGATGTTCTAAAAAAATGTATTAATAAAAAATATTGTAAAGAAAAATTAAATAAAAAAAAGTGAATGAAAAATTCGCTGCAAGTGAAATTGTGAATGAAACAAGTTCTGTAGTCGAAAAATGTTTTGGAAATGAGAAATGTTTTTTTAGAAAACTCAATGTTAAAGCTTAAAATATTATAATTGACAAATCAGATGCACCAGCATTGATAAATCATGACCGAGGTTTACGTCTACATATAGTTTACTCCAGTTAGGGTTACACTAAGCAAAACTTACTCGTTTGTGACGGTAAAAATAGATTTAATCTCCAGTGGTAAAACGAGTTTAAACATTTAAAATACAGCACCCAAAAAGATGCCGCATTTGCTTTGCCTGCTGCCTTTTCTTCGAGGATGTTGAAAAGGTTGCTTCAGACGCATTTTACTTCTTAAGCACATAAAGTTTCATTAAGTAAATATTGTCACTTCGTATGAAAAAGGGGCATATAGATCAACTAACTGGTTTGAACAACGGATCCTTTGTTTCTGAGACAAGTGCGCTAACAATGCGCCACGGCTGCACTAATTTGTTTACATAAAGAAGGTATCGACACATTAAAAATGGTCTTTTAGCGTTATGACTACGCCAGTACAATATCTGGACAATTTAAAGATAATGTATTAATGTAATTAAAAAAAAATTGCCACGAACCTACAAAATATTAGTAACGACACAGAGACTATGACTGATTTAAGTGAAAGTGCACTTATAGTTTTTAGGAAATTACGGATTGATGCTGAAAATGATTACAAACAGCACCATAGAATAACAGCCCTGGAGATAAAAGATTTTTACCGGAAAAAATTCAAAAAGGGCATAAACTCTTTAGCCATGGGTTTAACCATAAACTCAGAAGCTTTAAAGAAAATATTGGCTTCCATCACCAAAATCTTTAGTTTTCCTTTGAATAAAGACAATTTTTGTAATGAAACCTTAAAAAAAGAAAATAAACAGTTTCCGCTTGGATACAATGATCAAATTCCATACGTTCATGTGCTGAAAAATCCAGATGGAAATTTTGTTAGATATCTTTTTAGAAGAACATGATAAAGGTTTTATGTCATTAAAAACACCAGTTAAGAAGCTGCTAGATATTTTGCACGATGCTTTGAAATTAAAGGAAATACTGAAACAAGCCATTAAACTATGCTTTCTTGTAGTCACAGTTATTTATGGTGTAGCATCAAGCGAATGTTCTTTCAGTTAATTCAAGATGTTTAGTTGCAAGTTTGAAGAAATGAAGGTTAATTTTAACAACACTATAATAATTTGTAGATTTTGTAAATAGGACAGATATCGATTTCTTAAAACAAAAAATCAGTCAAAAAAATTATGTTAAGCAGTTGGGAAAATTAAGGTTCTCGCCAATCTTACCCCCCCTCCTCCCCGTCCTAGGATTTTCACAGCAATCAGTGCTGTGGCAACGCCGCTGATTTTATCAGTGTTACAAATAATTGTTAAATATTTTTTATTCAGCACTATTTTACCAATTATGTGAATACTTTTGTTTTCATAGTGTCTATAATATTGTCATTATCGATAAAGATATCATTTTTGGTAATAAATCTCATTCTTCAATATGATTTTTTACACTTTTTTAAAACAAACTTGTATTGTGTCAATAATGTTATGAAATAACAACGTTATATGTTTTTAAAGCAAAACATATATTTTAAATACTTATAATAAAATGTGTGTTTAATTACAAATATATGAATACTTGAATATATATTTTTTTCCGATTTAGTTAATACGAAAGTTAATCCCTGACAAAAAAAAAAACAGTCTTAAAAACATAAAAATATAAAGTAAAAAACTCATAAAAATGTTTAAAATAACTTCTAAAATTAGAGCAAAGACAAAATCTAAATTAAGAACTCCAGATTATATCAGTAAAACAGAAATAAAGTTAGAATTTATTTAGATTAGATTTTTAGATTAGGGGAAAGTAGGGCAACATGGCGAATGGGGCAAGATGGGTTTTCAAATAACAAGTCAACAAAAAATCTTAAAGTTGAGTAAAAACAAAACTGTATTTGCATCTTGTATTTTAAAACACCAATTGGTTTTTTAAAATATTATTAACGCAATTTTATACGCATAAGTTTACTTTTTGCGCTTAAAAAAAATTCTTCAGTTTCGGTTTCTCATAATGGATGGTGTCCTTCAAGTTTAACTTCTTTAGAAGTAGTTTTTTGCAACTTGTATTTATTTTGTGTTACTTTAGTTAGAGTTATTGGTAGTTTTTAAAATTTTATAAAATTGTCAGCAAAAATTGCATAATAAGCCATCTTGCCCCGGTCACGTGACCAGATGACAAATTTATGAATTTTTTATTTTAATATTTATTTTAAGTTGTTATATTTGCAAACTGAAAATTCATGCAGGCAATGAAAATTAAAACTAAAAAAAGTCCTCTATGACTAAAAAAGAAGACTTGATACCATCACGATGTGACACCTTTTTGTGTCACGTAGTGATAGTGTCACCCTAAGCGGACCGCATCCCTTCCCCCCCCCCTCCATTCCTAGCGACAAGCCTGGGTTCCACATTCTTATGGTGTGTAAATACGGCTTTTATATTTAGATGCTTTTTTATGCGAATTGGTCTTGCTGTTGGACCACCAACTTTAACAAATAACAAAAAAAAACTCGAGTCCCAACTTATGTTTAATAGGTGAGAAACAAAACCAATTGAATCAGTATTTTTAAAATTGTATAAAGGTCTATAAGTTTTTTCAGATTGGTTCTAAATTATAGTGACAAAGAGGACAAAGTCATGGTCACTTGTACTAAATGGACACTTTACAATTATATTGCCTAATAAGGAAATAATATTCGAAATACCGAATCCAGATCAAAAATATTATTTTTGCGGGTAGGTTCCAATACCTATTGATCTATTCGAAGATTGTTAACTGAAGTTAAAAAACGATTCTGACATTTTCTTATTTGAGGAAATGTAGTTAATCCAATATTCGGTTTTTCAATTTCGGGTAAATTGAAATCTCTAAAAATAATAAATTGAGTAACAATATGGCACAAATTGGTAATAATTGGTATAGTTAAATCTAGATAGATATAATTTTCAAAAGAATAGGATGTTGGGTGGTAACAAGTAATATAACAGAGTTTACAAGACCCAAAAATATACTTAATACTAAAGATGTCAATTTCCGCGTCAATTTTAGAAATGATTTTATTAACATTAATTTTTTCAGAAATTGCTTTTTCGCAAAGTAGCAATTTCTAAAGAAATTAATGAACCGTGACTAAAATGAATTATGTTTGCGCGATTATAAAATGTCGATTTTTCACTTTGTACGAAGGACCGGCGAATATTCGTTAAAATTCGGTTTACGAAGTTTACTGGTGTCGAAGTTGAAATTCGGCTTTCAGTTAAATTCGGTAATAATTTCAAAATTTCATTTAACTTTCAGTTAAATTTGAAAGCTATGAAGTTTTTTCAATTTATAAAGAATAAAAAAATCATAAAAAATATTATATGTTTTATGAATTGTTTCTATTGATTACAACCTGTTTCTATTGATTACAACCCTCTTTCAATTCTGTAACTCCGAAAAATGTTTCAGAGTTAAAGAATTGAGAGAGGGTTGTAACCAATATATTATTATTATTTTTTGTTTATTTATTTAGGTGCCCCAAGAAGACCTAATCTTGTCACAGAGCACCGCAGAAGTGCATTTAACCAGAAAGTTCACGACTCTTTCCTTACTGTGACGCGAAAATATGCCCAGAGCTCGTTTCGAACCTGGATCTCCTGCTTATAAAACAAGCGCTCTAACCATTACGTCACGACCGCACAATATATGCAATTATATACGGCCGCATAATATATGCATATAAGAAGTAGCTTCCTCAATTAAAGTGGCCCACTCGACCTTGGGAAACATAAGTTCGGTGAGAAAAAAAAAGTATGTTGGAAATAAATATGTCTTACTGAGTCAATATCCGATGCAAATTATTGATGCAAATTGTTTTTTGTACTCGTATTTATTTTTTTGTATACCGTAATGAAAAAAAAGTCTTTTTTATGCACAAAGTCATAAAAAAGATCATCACTTATTAAATCTTGTTTATCGCTTTTAAAAAATCGTAAAGGTAAAAAACAGGTGAATATTTAACCTAATATTCTTAACAATCTTTTTCCTTTATAAAATTGGCAATCGAAATTTTCAATAAACGTTGTAAATATTTTTTTGTTCATGTTCGTTTAAAAACATTAAGAGTTGTAAAGATTTCATAACTAAAATTTTCATTATTACTGAATTTTTAGATTTTTTATTTTGATGCAAATTGTTTTTTGTACTCCTATATATTTTTAATTAGTTAAAATTAACTTGGCTTCACTTGTTTTATATCATGTTTTAAATTATGGTTATTTACAAGCTAAAAAATAATAACTCTAGTTTATAAAAAATGATACAGCAACCGAGGCGCAGTGGTTAGAGCATTTGCTTTAGAAGCAAGAGATCTGGGGTTCAAAGCAAACTCTTGGCATATTTTGCATCATCGGTAAAGGAAGGAGGTTTGAACTTCCTAGTTTAATACACTTTTTTTTTTAGTTTTTTGATTTAAATGTTCCAAACGTTGTAAATGTTTTTTTGTTCATGTTTTTTTGTTCAAGAAGACCTAAGGATTGTGTCACGGAGTGACACAATCGTAAGGTCTTCTTGAACAAATTCGTGCAACAAATACTGCTTAATTTCTTCTTTTAGTTAAATTCGGTATGTGCATATGATTTAATTCGTCTTTCATTCAAATTCGAGTCTTAAAAACTCCGGTCCTTATTTGTATACCGTAATGAAAAAAACAAAAATTCCGATTTTATCAAATTTTTTTGTTTACACTCCACGCGTAATAACGAAGCTTTGTATTTTTCAGCTACTGTTAAATCAGGATTGATGAATATTTTATTAAATTCAGTTGTATCTTTAAACTTTTTTGAAGTTTTATAATAGAATTTTTATCATTTTTGTCGGTGAGAACAATAACAAATTGTACTTCATTGTTGGATTTCGATTTTAAATTTATTGTTTAATTTCTATGTTTGCGTTAACTGAATTTAACATAGCATGAATCAATACTGCTTAATTTCTTCTTTTAGTTAAATTTGGTATGTGCATATGATTTAATTCGTCTTTCATTCAAATTCGAGTCTTAAAAACTCCGGTCCTTATTTTGTATACCGTAATGAAAAAAACAAAAATTCCGATTTTATCAAATTTTTTTGTTTACACTCCACGCGTGATTTCTGGCGTTTGTTAAATCTGAAGCATTTGGCGTTTTAATACCAAACACAACAATATTACCCAACACACACTACAGCATTACACTCACGATTTTCTCTTTCATTTGCTTCCGCAACAGCTGCTTTTATTAAATGTAGTTGTTCGGTTGATTTTTTAGGTGTCATACTTACTAGGTGTCTATTAGCGATACAAAGGTAGAATGAGTAATTTGAGCTATATCTAAGACATTTAGTCTTTTGATTTTGCAGTAAATTGCAATCTTTTAATTTATTTTTATTAATAATAAACAACAAAAGTAGTTCTTGAAGTCATTCCTTTGCTTGAGCTTCTTATGTTAGTTAGATTTGTAAATCATATAACAATATATATAGTTATTTATTGTTCTAAATATAAAGAGGAGGTCAACTTATTTGGATGTATTAGAAGTGAATACCATGGGGCATCATATGAAGGTGGTACATGTAGGCTTATTCTTAAAAAACGAAGAACAATTTTTACTAAGGCTAACAATTGAGATCTTATCACTTTTATGAGCAATGAGAAAATTTGAGAAATTAGTATAAGGAATTTTCGAAAATTCCTTAAACTAATTTCTCAAATTTTCTTAACTCTGGTTGTCTTTAACTAATAGTTGACTTTAATTGTTCCTAATTATAATTAATTTGATTTAAATTTATTATTATGTTACTACTATATTAGCATATTATAGTTAACTTGTAGAATATTTATCAGTTTTTTCTGGGAAAATAACTTAATGTGAACTAGAAAGAAAAAAGTATAGTCTCAGCTCACTAGAAACAGTTTATTGAACTTTCTCTTAAAACAATGAACATTCTCTTAATACAATGAACAGGTGTCTGAATTGCCTCATTTAAAAATGAAGCTTATAAAACAACTTAACTAATTCAATATTTCGCAAACAAGTTCAAAGTACTCTCTTAGAAGCAAAAGAATTGCTAAAACGTGCAGCAGCACTAATTTATAGATTGAAAAAAATGAGATATTGTATATATATATATATTATATATATATATATATATATATATATATATATATATATATATATATATATATATATATATATATATATATATATATATATATATATATATTAAAACAATCTCTAATTATATACATATATATATATATATATATATATATATATATATATATATATATATATATATATATATATATATATATATTAAAACAATCTCTAATTATATACATATATATATATATATATATATATATATATATATATATATATATATATATATATATATATATATATATATATATATATATATATATATATATATATATATATATATATATATATATATATATACAACAATGAAGTAATTCAGAAGCGCTAAACAAGTAAACTATGAGTTTACTTGTTTATGAACTATAAGAAAAAAAGATTTTATAAAAAGTTCATATTTTGTATTTTCTAACAAATGCATTTTATAACTTGAATAGTCTTTTTGTTTTTTAAAAAGAAGTTTTTTTTACTTCGGAAAAAAATTTCTCTACCCTTAAAATTGTTTAAAAAAAAGTTTTTAAAAAATCATTTTTTTCAAAAAAGGCTGTCTTTTAATTTATAAGGTTCTACACACAGTGTTCTGAAGAGTCTCTCATAAAAGGTTTATAAAAATATTTGGGGAGTTCTTACCTATAACCAAAAACCTATTTTTTTGATGTGTGTATATATATTCAGCTGTTATGTCATTATTAGTTCAATTATTGCTGATTTAAATAGTAATAGTAATAATCTAATAACATTTAATTAATATGGTTTTTTATCCAAAAGATCTACCTTCACAAGTCTTCTTGAATCAACAAATGATTGGAAGAAAACTCTAGATAACCATTTAATAACCGAAGCGCTGTACATTGATTTTCGAAAAGTAATTAATTCTGTACCTCGCTTTAAACTCATGAAAAAACTTGCAATGTATGGTATAAAAAAAAAACCTCCCAAATTGGATCTCAGAATTTCTTTTGAACAAATACCAACGAATTTTGGCCAGAAATTTACTATCAAAACTAGCTAGCATTATAAATTCCACAAAGAAGTTCCACAAAGTAGCGTGTTGGGTCCAACGTTTTCTTATTACATCCTAACAATTTACCCTCTATAATCAAAATTTTAATTGCTCTTATATGCTACATGCTTACGATATCAAACTATATAGCACATTTAGGATCATAGATCGATTTAGCTAGCTAAATCAATTTCAATCAAAGTTTTGTTAATGGCAACAGCTAGCTGTTGCCATCAACAAAATTTTCTTTGGTCAGAAAAATGGTTGTTAAAAATTGCCAGCAGTAAGTGTTTTACACTTAGAATAGCACCTGCTTCATTTTGTAAATATATATAAATTTCAAATATAAATTAGGAGTTCATAATTTAACTTGATTTAAAAATTCGAAAATCCTTGGTATGACTATAGGCCCATGCAGCAAATATCCAAGCATATTTAATACTTAAGTGTTTTAAAAGTCGTGATTCATATGTTCTCATAAAAGCCTTTATACTTACAATAAATCTGAGCGTCAAGAAAATTTAATTTACTATTTGAAACAAATAAACTCTCAAGGTTTCCCTCGATTTTTATCGAGGTCCCTAATTATAAATAAATAAATATATAATAATTATAATAAATATAAATAAAATTCCTAAAATAAATTTTAGGAGTTTTTTTAAACTACTTTTATTCAAAACAAAAATCTAAACCAAAATGTTATCTAACATTAAAAAAAAAATTTATTAAAAAAATTTCCTTAATGATATTTACATCAGCTACAAAGTAAAACAACACGTCTAGCATAAAGATACTCAATGACAAGACTGATTTCCAGTCTTCCGCAAGCTCTCTAAAAAAAATATTTAAAATGTTTGATAAATTAATACTTACTGAAACATATCAAAAGATGCAAAAATTTAAAAAACTTAGTAAAATATTTAATTTGTAATAATATAAAGATACATTTATTGGAGCTTTACACGTTTATATTATGCTAGTGTCGTATCATCTTATTATATCATTATATATTATATTTATTATATTTATATCATCTTATTATATTTATATCATCTTTTTTTTTTATTCATATATTTGCCGTACATATAACATTTACAAGTTTCGTAAATTAATATTTACAAGTCTCGTGAGTCAAAATATATATAGTGAAATTTATAATTAAATAGTACAGGCCGGACTTCAAGAAGATCGTAATGATCTTATCACGAAGCCCTTACAATGTGTTTGATATATTATTATGATTATGTTAAATATATATACAAATATAAATATATATAAAATATATAAATATAATTATATATTAAGTACAACTATGTTTATATATTCTTTAAATTTAGCTCATAATAAAAAATAAACTCAAAATAAGCTCAGTATAAAATATTAGACATAACTAGCAGCATAATAACTAAACTTGATAAGAAAAAATCAAGTGTTTTTTTTTGTGTTTAATAAACACATTTTGATATATTGTTTGAGAAATTTGAGAAGAAAAAAAAAAAAGATTCATTTAGATAATACACATAAACGAGTCAGTTCACTTTGTAGTTGATATATATGTATTTTAATTTATAGTCTTAAAAGAATTCTGAGTATCTGTTTAGATTCAGTATCAGATTTTTTAACTTTTTTTTCAAGAAATTTTGATTGCAAATTGAATCTAGATTGCAGATTGATTTATTTTTAGTTACTAGTTTGTTGTATAAATAAGGACCCCGATATGAAATTGAGAACTGGGAAAGTTTTGTTTTTTTGAAAGGTGTAATAAAGTTTCCTTTTTCTCTTGTGTTATATTTATTAACGTTATTTATAAAAAAGTTATTTAAAAAATGGTTTGGTACTTGACTTAATTTAAATTTTAGCATAAACAGTATATTTTGGTAAATATTAATTTGATAAATATTAAGCACATTCATTTCTTTAAATAAGGGTTCAGCGTGTGTAAATTTGTCTTTATGGTAGATAAGTCTAACAGCATGTTTCTGACGTCGATATAAAGTTTTCAATTTGGTTATATGCGTACTCGCCCAAGCTATATTCGCATATATGAGGTAGCTGTGTATAAAAGAGAAATATATAAGTTTTAAATTACTTTGCGACAGCATAGGTTTTGCTTTATAAAGTAGACCTATGTTTTTTGATATTTTAGTGTTTAAAGCATTTATGTGACTTTTCCAAGATAAATTTTCATCAATTATAACTCCTAAAAATTTAGTTTCGTGAGTTCTCTCAATTACTATATTTTCTATTTTTAGAGAGGGTAGAATATTTGGTAGTGTGTTTCTTTGCTGGTTTGAGTGAAATAAAGTGTATTTTGTTTTTTCTATGTTTAGCGATAACTTATTTGTTTTAAACCATATATTTAATTTTTGGAGTTCTATGTTTACATTATCATACAGATCCTTGATGTTTGTCGAAGAGTAAAATAAATTTGTATCGTCTGCAAACATTATAAATTCAAGTTTGCTAGAAACTTTTGGAAGGTCGTTTATATAGATTAGGAACAAAAGAGGAGCAAGAATCGAACCTTGAGGAACACCACAAGTTAATTTTAATAATTTACTGTGGTAATTATCATCTGTAATAACACATTGTTGTCTGTTATACAGGTAACTTTTAAACCACTGCAGTGTATGGTTTTTTAATCCGTATTTTTCCAACTTTTTTAGTAGGATTTCATGATTTATTGTGTCGAACGCTTTTGACAAGTCTACAAAGACTCCTAATACGAACTTCTTTTCATAGATTGATTCACTAATTCTATTGACGAGGTCTACGATAGCATGCTCTGTCGAGTGCTGAGTTTGAAAACCATATTGGTTTTCATTCAGGATTTTGTTTGTGGTTAGGTATTTATATAAACGATTGTAGATTATTCGTTCGAGCAGTTTTGAGAATACGGGAAGGATTGATATTGGTCTGTAATTATTTAAGAAAGATGTATCTCCGGATTTATAGATAGGAATAATTTTAGCTATTTTTAAATAGTCGGGTACAATTCCTGTAATTATTGAAGAGTTAAATATTTGAAAAATGGGTTTACTTATTTCTGGGAAGACATTCAAAATAATATTGGCTGGGATATTGTCGATACCTGGACCTTTGTTAATTTTTAATGTTTTAATTGCTGTTTCAAGTTCTTCGTATTCTAGTTCTTTAAAAACTAGGGAGCAACGAGAGTCCTCGATGTAATTCTCAAATGAATTGTTTGTAGGTTGAATTTTAGAGGCGAGTTTGGAACCTATACTTGCAAAGTATTTGTTAAATTTTTCAGAGATAATTTTTTTATTATTAAACTCTTTTTCACTTATGAGAACTTTTGGAGGTAGTTGGTTCGAGTTTTTTTTATCTTTACCAATTATTTCTTTTATAATATCCCAGATTTTTTTATTATCTCCTTTAAATTTTTGTATTTGCTTTGAAAAATATAGTTTTTTGGATTTTAATTTTATTTTTTCAAATAGATTTTTATATTGTTTATACTTAGACAAATTAAAATGGTTTCTATTTTTTAGATATTTTATGTAGAGTTTTTGTTTTTGTTTTGACGATTTTCTTATTCCTTGGGTAATCCATGGAGTGGTTAGGTATTTTGCTTTAATTTCTTTTTCGACCTTTGGAAAATGTTTATTGTAGAGATTTAGGAAAATATTTATAAAATTATTGTAAGCGGAATTTGTGTGTCCGAGGTTACATTCATGATATATTTTTGACCAATTTACTACCGCTAGTGAGTCTTTTAGTTTTTGGGTCGAGAATTTATTTATGCTTCTTTTGATGATTTTTATTTTCAAGTTATTGACACGTGTTGCTTGTTGTGATAGTGAGAAGTAAATTGGGAAGTGGTCAGATATATCCGTTTTAATTATTCCTACTTTTAAGGATGGATCTTGAATTGAATTTGTCAATATATTGTCAATAGCTGTAATTGAGGTGGGAGTTACCCGGGTGGGTTTGTTTATAATTGGGAAAATGTAATGTTGTATCATATCATCGAAAAAAATTTTGGTATTAGCGTGTTCATGATAGCTTAGGTAATTTATGTTCATGTCACCAATACAGAATAGCTTTTTATGTTCAACATTGCTTGTTGTATATATTTGTTTCATAAAACTTGAAAACATTATAATATCTCCATCGGGCGGTCTATAACAAGAGGATATTAAGAGATTTTTTGTAGTATCATTAATGACTTCAACTGTAAAGACCTCACTATTTGAATCAGAAATAGAAAGATCATTTCTAATTTTTGTGTTTAAGTCATTATGGATGTAGGTTATTATTCCACCTCCTCTTTTGTTAGCTTTTCTTTCATAAGAAATAAGATTATAATTAGGGATTAGGAGGTTTGAATTTGTATAAGAATTTTCGTCAGAACACCAAGTTTCTGTAAGACAAATCATGCTAAAGGAATATTTGCATTCGAAAAGGAAAATTTTTAACTTATCGATATTTGTATTTAAGCTCCTAATGTTTATGTGTATTACCGTAAACTCGTCTATATTGTTATGAAGTTCAGCTTTAAAAGTTTTAGTATCAAAGTATGGAGAGTCAGGTCCATTAAAAATAAATAAATCGTCGTCGTATAAATTATTCGCAAAGATATTATTTTGAGTTTTAAAAAAGTCAAAACGCAACTTATCAAAATCTTTTGTTATAAAATCATTAGCCATGACGAAAAAAGAATTAAATCAATTTTTTTTTTTTTTAATAGAATTCGATTTGAGTAAAGTTATTTTTGAAAGCGCGTATTTTTAAAATCTCGACTAAAAATTTTATCGTACTTTAAGATAGCGTATTTACCTTCGCTGCGTAATTTTTTCACTTCTTCCCAAAGCTTCCTTCGATGTTCGATAGTTTCTTGGGCAAAATCTTCGTTTATGTAAATGCCAGTTCCTTTAAGATGAGTTAATGAGTTGAGTATTTTGTTTTTGTCGTGAAAGTTCAGGAGTTTTAAAACTATTGTTCTTGGTTTATTATCTTTTTTTTGACCGATGCGATGTGCTCTTTCTATAACGACTTCCTTTGATATTTTTAATTGATTATTAAAGAATTTTTTTACCTCTTTTTCACAATCATCCCAGCTTTCTCCTGGAGACTCTTTTAGTCCATCTATTCTTAGATTATTTCTTCTGGAACGATTTTCCAAGTCTATTGACTTTTTATATAATGTATTTATTTGATTGTCATAATATTTTTTTAAGTGTGAAATGTTTTCTAAAGTTTTATTCTCTTGAAAACTGAGGCTGTCCTTTATTTCGTTCAGGTCTTTTTCGATATTCTTTATTTTCGACTTGTTGTTGTTGTTGTCTTTCTCTATTGTGTCTAGTCTATCAGTTATAATTTTGAGGTTTGCACTCATTATTAAAGTAAATGATTTTTCTTGCTCTTTAAGTAGTCGTTCAGTTTCTTTAAGAATACTTTTTTTGTGTTCCTCGAGTTGTTTTGTGATAATTTTTTCGATGCTTTTCATTGAAATATCCATTTTTATGTAAATTTTATCGCTAATAAAAAACACGTCTTGTTTCCGCAAAATCTCCGCGAATATGTCTTATATTATTATCTTATATGAATATCTTATATTATGCGCGAATATGTCTTATATTATTATCTTATATGAATATCTTATATTAAAGTTGTATACAAAAATAATGTAAAAAATATAATTGATGGTAAAATAATATTTTTTGATAGTTTTGCATAAAGCTAAAACTTTTAAAACGTTTGTCAACTTGCTCCAACTTCCCCTAACTTTTATTTAAACAAAATTAAAACCAAAAAACAAAGAGTTTTTGTCTTATTTTAAACTTTTATGCAAAAAACATCCAACTTACCTAAAAAAAGATTCAATTTAATTGAATCTTTTTATAGCTAAAAAGATTCAATTGCAAAATCTCGAAGTTTTTAAATTAAATGAGAATTTAACTCACTAAAATGTTGAAAATCTATTTTTCCCAAAGAATCTTTTCTCTAGATTCCCTCTAGATCTAACTGTTTGTAGTATATAAGTTATATACAAGATGTAACTCTGGTTTGATATCCAAATATCGCCATTTAAAAACGCGGATATCTGAACATTACAAGAGGCAAAAAGTCTTATATCTATAAACATTTACATGCTAATAAAAATTAAAAGATGCAGTTTAATGAAATGTGCTACTTTTGATTCGGCATTTAATAATTTTAAGTTATAACTTAAAGAAAGTATGTTCAGAAGAATATGAAAGAATGTTCTTACATTGGTTAAAAACTAATGTGAACAGTTTAGCAAACGACACTTTCTGTTTAGCTATTACTTTTAACCTGTGTTTTATTCTGTAACTTTTTAACTTTTTCTTTTGTTGCTTCCTATTTGTTCTTTAGTAATGATACGTCATGTAATGATACGTCAAACGTTTTGAAAGATTTTGCAATTATATAAAGTTGCATAATTTAAAATCACATGAAATTCGTTAAAGAAAAAAATGAAAAACATGAAAAAACAATGACATTTAAAGAATTTATATAAAGCATTTGTTTTGAAATAATTTTATCTTTTAAATTAAAAAATGATGTTTAAATAACAATACAACTTTAAAGAAAAAATGAAATTTTCAATCACTTTCATTTTTTCAGTCACTTTCATTTTTAAATAATTTTTTCTAATGTATTATTGAGTAAATATTCTATTATACTGTAAGAATTAAAAAAAACGGTAGAAAATAGTTTACTAATAACATTATTAAAATTGCGATTCTTAAACAAATATATTTTGGCCACAATTTTAAGTATTTCTGGACCACTATACAATGCCAAGGAAGGAGGCGTGAACTTAAATGCTCATCCATGGTACTCTGTAATAAGACCGTAAGGACTTCTTGGAGCACCTTAAGGTACTTTACGACCATTAAAATTAAAAATTTAATTAACTGATATCACAAAATAATAAAGTTAACGTGTGCTTAGTCATTAAAAGTAATTAAAAGTGAAGTTAAAAAAATATCGAATTCATTGCGCATGCTTCGACTTTATAAAATAAAGGACAAAAAAGGACCGGATCTATTTCCTAAAATTCTCCACAACTAATAAAGTTTTGAAACTGAAATCTTAAACCAAAGTTGGATTTTAATTCTACTCTTAGTTATAAAAGGTTCTACTAGTTGTAAATGTTTGATTGACTTTTCAAAGTAGTCATTGTAGTCATACCCATTCTTAAACTTTTGGAAAAATTTCAAAGCATTTTGTCAAGAACATCTTAAATATTTTGGGAAACGTTGAATTATCAACAAAAGAAAATATAAAATCTTTAACGTTTTGATTCATGTAAAGAGTTTTTAAATCTTCCAATAGATTACTTTATTGGTTTAATATTTACAAAAATTATTTTCGAAAAACTTTCAGTGTTCTTTTCCTATTGATGTTGAAACATGAGTTGAAAATGAATTAGAAAACATTTGTATGATAATTCATGTTGCGGCTTCTGCTGTTTATAGAGATTATTGTGTTGTTTGTAACTCAAAACAATATTACTATAACATAAGTATCTGTTTACGAATGAGAATTATAGTTGATTAATTGTGGTATGTAAAAAATTGAATAGTTTTATAGAAGATATTTGTATTATTTTTTGAAGGTAGATGGCTGATATATTTAATTAATGTTTCTTAAAGTTACCATGTAACTTTTAGCCATATCAAAGTAATATATTTAATATGATCTCTCGACAATAAATTTTATCGACTAAAATCCCAAGTAATTTTTTTATATAAAAAATTCTCAAATTGGGTAAATAAGCAGAGTATTCATAAAAAATTTGGGTCCAAAGAAAATTTGAAATATTTTCGCGGTATTATGCTGGTCCGTGTGGCGCCATCATAATGCCGTAAAATTATTTGTTTCAATACCGTTGTTTCAAAATAAAAATAGTTTTCTATCAGTTAAGCAACTAATTAAACAATTGTTTTTAAAATCATTCTTAAAATATTTTATAATACTTTAATTATATAATAAATTATGATGGTTTACGGTATCAAGTGCTTTTTGACATGTCTAAAAATATACTTAAGGAAATTAATAACAACAAGATGCTTGACTGGTCCTTCATCTAGTTGCACAAGGGCATGCTCAGTAAATTAATGTAATCGAAAATAACAAAACAAAAACAACAGCAATAAAAATAACAAAAATAGTTTTCTTTCAAAAATGCTAATATATAATACGCCCATGTATAATAACTAATTAGCCTACACGTCACAAATATTCAGTATACCCAGTGGGCAAGGGACTAAAAAAAGACGTCTTTTAAAAGTCTTATGACCGTCTTGGACGTCGTTCAAACGTTTTAAAAACGTCCATAAACTTCTTTTTTAGGTCTTGTGCCCATTAGGTAGGCTTATCTTTGAGAATATGATGAAAGATTTAAAAAAAAAAAAAGTGGGTAACACCAGTATAGGTCTGTAATTCGTTACTAGAGATTTATCTTTAGTTTTCAAAATCGTACTTAATGACAGCTATTTTTCAGTTTTTCTGGAATAACTATTTATTTTGAAGAACATTTTGAAATTTTTTATTCAGTCAACAAGTTCCTTTAGTAAAGTTTTTAAATACAAAGTTTATTTGATAAAAAAATTTTGATTTAAAATAAAATGTTTGATAAAAAGTTTTTATCAAACATATTTTATCAAACAAATTGGTAGTTTGAAATGTGTCAACGACTAAATTAATTTTCACTAAATTTAAAATCATCTCAATAATATTACATTCAATAATACTTGTTTTTTTTAAAATAAACCTCTTTATCATTGTGTTATATGTATATATAAAACAATGATATAGAGGTTTTTATTATGTGAACTAAAAAATATTTTAATAAAATTATTTTTTTTTGCTGATAAAAGCTGATAAAATTTTATCACAATATGTGAGGTAAAAAATATTTTTGTTGTTAAAAGCAAATTATCTGGTTTTCTACAGATTTTCTATATGTAATTGAGAGTATTAAAATCGTAATTAAAAATTCATTTATGTAATTGAGAAATAGCAAAAATTTTAATTTATCAATTTCAATTTACGTCGTGAATTTGAATAAATAAATTAAAATGATAAGCTTGTATTAAATTGTATTATTAAAGGACCATTTTATTATATATAAATATGCTATTTGGAAGTCTGTAGTAAAAATGTATTCATGTCAAAATTTATTTCATCAAACTTGTTAACATCCTGTTCAATCAGTTATATATATATTTTTTTAAATTAATTTTTCACGAATATATATACATAAAAATAGATACTCACATCCTGTCAAATTCATTATCAACCTCATCTGAAAAGATCAAACCAATCCTTTTATAGAAGGATTTTATGTAGATGGGGTTCTAGAGGAAAAGTATATTGTGGAGTTTTGGTAAAATTGACAAAAAATGTTATTGCAAATATTTACTCTCTAAAACATTAGAAGATTTAGAAATTAAAAGAGATAAAAAAGAAGATTAAACCTTGACCTTAACTTACCAACTGCTTTCTGTAAAACAGAAAGCAGTCAATACTTTTTAAATATTTGCCCCCTTTCCCTATCATTTTATTCCTAGAACCACTCCTGAAGGTATAATTTAATTATAAACAGAATAAAAAAAATAAAAACAACAAAACTTCAATTTGACGTGATAGTGATATCATAAGCTTCTCAGAGTACTTTATCAAATTCTGAGTTCATGATGAGATCATTTCTTAATTTCATAAGTTGTTCATGTTATGATATCAAATTTTAACTCAAGTTGAGTTTTGTGATATCTCCAATTTTACTCCATTTTCGTACAGAGCAAGTCTTATATGTAAAATTGCCAGAAAATGTTGTTGCAAAAATTTAAAAATCTTAAACATTAAAAAAAGAAGATTAAACCTTGATCTTAATGTTAAAAATCCAAATATATATATATATATATATATATATATATATATATATATATATATATATATATATATATATATATATATATATATATATATATATATATATATATATATATATATATATATATATATATATATGATTTAAAGGATAACATCTTGTGTGAGAGTATATTTATATATTATTTTAAAACATCAAAAATACGATTTCTCTCAACACTTATAATTTTTTTATTATTATAGAAATTTTCGCTGGATTTTAGATACCAGCTTCTTCAGCTTGTTAAATGTTACAGTAATTAATAAAATCGTTATAATTTAAATTAAAACGTTGCTATTGACGTCAGCTGTTGAATGGCTTCTTTTTCGCTGAAATTTAAAAAATGGGATTAATCTCGATGAGGGTCAATACGTAAAAACTAAGTTTTGGACGCCATTTTTTAAATTTCAGCGAAAAAGAAGCCATTCAACAGCTGACGTCAATAGCAACGTTTTAATTTAAATTATAACGATTTTATTAATTACTGTAACATTTAACAAGCTGAAGAAGCTGGTATCTAAAATCCAGCGAAAATTTCTATAATAATAAAAAAATTATAAGTGTTGAGAGAAATCGTATTTTTGATGTTTTAAAATAATATATATATATATATATATATATATATATATATATATATATATATATATATATATATATATATATATATATATATATATATATATATATATATATAATAGCAACGTTGTTTTAAATATGTTAATAAATTTTTTCACGTATAAACAACGACGTTGTTGTCATACATATTATTCTTATTAAATTTAGAGTAGTTTAAAATTTTAAGCAAATTTTAAATTTTTAACTAAACGTCATTAGGTAGGTATTTACCATTACGGACCAGTGAAAACCAACGATAAATTCACAGGTAAAAGATGACGATATCTATTAAAGTTATTTAATATGCATAATGTATTCGTTGGCACAAGATGACTTTTGCAGATGGCAAAAATGCGAACTTGTGTCTCTTGAAGATTAGTTTTATATTCGGCTAAAAGTTATCTTCAAAAGATCTTCAAACTATGTATTTATTTCGTGTGCCTATGCCGTCTTAAAAAAACTACAAAAACAACGTGTTTAAAACATCTTGTAAAGGTGACGTTAATCTTTAAAAAGCTTTTTAAATACATATCATACTCCTTTGCGCAAGATGACTTTCTCAGGTAGCAATAATACGTATTAAATACGTCTATTAAATATAAGTTTTATATTCCGCTGCAACTTATCTTGAAAAGTCGTATTTAATGCGTATTTTTATTGTCTGCTCTATAAAGGACGTAAATAATATTAAAATAGTACATATTTAATACGTCTTGTTATTGCTGGGTAAACAATCCTTTAAAAATATAAAATATTCAAAAAACACCATGCTGTCAAAATACATATTGAATTTAAAGATAAAAATATTAATGATTTTATGTTGAATTTGTCCATCCTCAAAACAGCACCTGCATTTAATAATATTTCAAAAAAAATCAATATTATGCCTACGAGAAAAATTTGAAATATTTGCACATGCGAAACAAGAATGTTTATTAAACAAAAAATTGGAATTGATTTCTAAATGCAGGCATGGGAAAAACTTTCTTCTAAAAAACTATAAATGGTAAATGAGCTCAAAAAATATTTATATTAAATTCCCCCCTAAAATATATTTATAAAAACAGAAAAATTTGACCTTTCTGCCATAAAACTTTAACCTAAACCAAAAACTAAACTTTTAGTTTCATTAAAGTGTTATTAATTTGATCATTTATTTCTAATAAATTTTTATTATACTGTAATATGTCACACATTTGTAGAAAATGATGAGACTAATATAAAAATAAATTTTTAGAGTTGTTTATTTCTGTCTTTTTTTATAACATATTTTTAAATATTTATTATTATTGCTTTTTGAGCTCACTGATTTTTACAGTTTTTTAGAAAAAATTTATTTTTATGTCTGCATTTAGAAATCGATTCGGATATTTTATTTAATAAGCATTCTAGGTTTTTATGTGTAACTATTTTCATGTAGACATAATATGCATTTTTTTATTATATATTATTATGAGCAGATGCTGCTTTAAGGATGAATTCAATATAAAAATCATAAATTTTTCTTATTTTTTAATTCCCCTATATATTTTGACAGCTGATATATTTTGAATACATTTTATTTTTATAGGATTGCATATGTTTAACGTCGATCATATGTAATCCTAAATTAAAATTCCTTATTCAAAAGATTATATTTTTTTAATTGACTACTTAGAAAACACATTATTTATAATTTCTTAAGTAATATAAATTGGTAAAAAACAAAATAAATCGTGACATCAGAATTATAATGTTCTATTTCTCATTTTTTATGTTGAGAAAATTTGACTTTCGGTTTTTATTTACTATATTACTCTTATGTTTATAATTATAAAATTTTAACATATTAATCTTATTATTTTTTATATAACTTTTAAAATTGTTTGTTTTTATTAATTTTAACTTTACTTCATAAAGTTGGAATTAACAATTACTTTATAAACAAACAATTTTAAAAATTCTTTAAATAATAATATATGATTAATTATAAAATATAAATAGCATAAAAAACATATACTTTACTAATATAAACAATAACAACAGTAACACGTTTGAATAATTAAAAACCGAAAGTTAAACTCTCTCTTACATAAGGAAGATAGAACCCTATTGTTCTAAACAAGTATGAATTTAAACTTGGTTTATTCTAACCAAGTGTGATTTTAAAATACATAAAAGAATAAAGTAATTTCAAACATTCGTAAAATACGTAAAAAACAATAACAATTCCTTTAATAAACAATCGTAGGTTGATGTAGCTAAGACAACATCAAACTACGATTTTAAAAGGAATATTTGAGGTTTTTTTTATATATAATAAAAGATGTAACAACGAGATCATCTTAACAAGCTTTATGAACTTGAGTTCAAAAATTTAGTTAAACTATCCAATTTAAACGAGGTTTCAATATTTTCTATAACTAACCATCTTAAATTAGGTTTCACTGTTTTCAAAGCCAATTATGAAACTGTCAGTTTCTATCTGTTTAAGGGTATTTTGTGACAAAACTTACCATGTTTTGATTCATCATTCAGAACTGCAGACAAGACAAAGCAGATTTTGTCAAAATTGTTCTATCACGATGAAAAGTTCTCAATGTTAAGGGAACAGGTGCAGAAAATAGATTTCTTTCTGAGCTTCGAGCAGTTATTAGAGATCCTAACAATGATAATTTAAAAAATATATTTTGGAAACATGGCTTTTAAGATGGCTGGAAAACGGGGTAAAAAAGAGAAACACTTTACGAATTACACTGCACAGTCAATTTACCAAAAAAGTAATGGTGTTGTAGATCATTATCGGATCGAATCAAAATTTCATTCGTCTCACATCCCACACCCCACCTCAAAAGATGGTGATTTTTAAGTTTTAGTCGTTTATTTTACGAATTTAGTCGGCTAGTTGGTCATTTGACACAATTCAGTCGTGTAAATTTTTCTTTCGGAGACCTTTTTTTTTAAGGATTCACCCCCACCCTCTTCCTCCCTAACTTTATTCGTAGAATCGCAAAATCATTAAAAAGTTTATACTTTGGGGAAGAGGGGTGATTTTATAAATAATAATGCGTACGTAAGCAGAGAGGAGAGAGGTTGTTACAAGCATATAGGTACGGTCAAGGTGTAGGGGGTCCTAAATCAGTGGTACGTAGTTTATGGATCAAAAACCAGATTTGCTTGACAGTGTTAAAATTTTCTGGAAGATTCTCAGAGACGGCAACCAGAATTAGGAGCTTCACACTATTATCTTTGGCAAGCTTTTGAGTTAGCATTCGTTTGTTGGGTGGCGAAGAAACATTTTTTTTTTTATTGTTAAAAGAAACATCTTTGCTCTTTGGATCGTAGTTTGGTTAGAGTTCTGGTTCAGAACCAAGAAGTTTGTGATTTCACGCCGGGTCTATATTTTGATCATTCTGAAAAAAATATAAATGAACGGTACTTCCTAAGAACAAATCAATCAAATCTCTTTAAATTGCCAAAGAATCTAAATAAATATACAGAGTTTTCAATAGCATTTCAAGGACCTAAGATTTGGAATTATTTTCCAAAAAAAAAATGCTATAAGTAAAAATGCTATAAAATAATAAATGCTAAAAAAACCCAAATAATTTTCAAGCAAAAAAACACTTCAATTCTGAGTATTAATAACTCCGATGAATTTTTTTTTAATAATTTTAGTTTTTATTCTTTGAACGAAGTTCAAATTGTTCAGTTATTCTTTTAATTATTTGTGTATTGGTTATTATATTGTAAATCTTTGAGTAGTTAAATTGGAAATTTTACATTTTCTTATATTTGCAGTTCAATAGAACTTTATAACGATATTTTTTTTTTTTAAGGGGTTCTATGTAAAGATTAAAGGTGCATCACCCATATCTTCTTTGAGTCCCGATCTGTTTTTTAAATTGTCTTATTTTTTTAATTTTTTTTTACGTAAATCCTTATAAACAGCGAAATATATACCACAAAAAAAAAAAAAAATATTGTCATCTTTATTGTAACGTTAAAAGTATTTACAAGATTTTTGCAATGGATAACAAAATAATCAGACTTGTTGCCAATTTTTTGATTGACATCTTGAATAGTGGTGTAGGTGAAAAAGTAACCTGCCACCCGACTTCAACTTTGCTTCAAAGTTTGGAAGAACGACATCTATTAGGCTGAGAGATCTGTATTGTTCTATGAAGTGCTGCTTTTTTGGTGGAGATGACTTGCGATGGAATATGATCTGCTGTGGTGCCATCCTTAACAGCAAGTTGTTTAATTTAGCTTCTGAAAAAAGAGTGGTTGCACTTTAGGAAAAGACCCACAATGGTCCATTTGGGCAGTTTTGTAAACAAATTTATAAGGGCTTTTTGAAAATGGGACATAATTATCTTAAATTTTTAATATGAAGTTGTGGCATATGGGTTTACAGTAGCGTAGCAATGGGGCAAAAGATGGTAGTAATAAGCCTAGAGTAACATTTTTTTATAGGCGGCTAAAAAAACCGATAACCTTTTTTTTAAATAGTTTATATCCTTGCTATATATGCATTATGTCCATTGTTGGAATGACAATACCATCGGCCATTCTAGCAATTGCTATGTAATGCCAATGTATAGCTATTCCAAAATTTTTGGAATGCCTATACATTAAAATAAAACCATAAACAAAATTTTTAATTAGCAAATTGTTGACTCAAACTTTGTTTTGGGTTAACAGTTCTCTAATTAAAGTTTTGTTATGAATTGAAATAATAAGCAAAAAAAAAAAATGATTTTGTAAACTCTATTTACAAATAATCAGATGGAAATTTCAAATGTTAGAAAAACTTTTCTTGTTAAAATGTAACTACAGTTATTTAAACGTTTACCCTAAAATACAAAAACTACAAAAATTTATTTAAAAAAACCAAGAAATAAAAAAAGGTTATTATGAAAAGCTATTGGAAAAAACTACTGAAAATACAAAAAAAAAACTTATAATTAATAATAAATTATAAGTTTTTTTATTTTATTTTAAGGAATATAGTTAAAGAAATAATTGGTAAAAATATGTCTGTTAAAAAATAATTTCCTGCAAAAACTGTTAATAGATAAAATACTTGTTTATGACAAAGAATTCATAGCTGAAAAACTATATAAGACTTTTTTCTTTTTCAGATTGGTTTAAATGAGGCTTTAATAATATAAGTGCTCTAACCACTGCGGCCGTGGCGCAGCGGTTAGAGCGCTTGCTTTATAAGCAGGAGATTCATGTTCGAAACGAGCTCTGGACGTATTTTCGCGTCACGATAAGGAAGGAGGCGTGAACTTCCTGGTTAAATGCACTTTTGCGGTGCTCTGTGACAAGACTGTTAGGTCTTCTTGGAGCACCTAAATAACAACCACAACAACAAAAAAATATTATTGAACCCTTATTGTATCATATTTTTAATTAACGTCTGTATTTGTACCAGATCAACTTAAAATAGCCAAAATCACACCAATTTTTACGTGTGGTGAAAACACGAATGTTTCAAAGTACAGTCCAATTTCTGTCTTACCCTGTTTATCAAAACTGCTAGAACGCATTTTTTACAACAGATTTTATAGCCATTTAACATCAAACAATATTCTGTACAATAAACAATTTGGGTTTAAAAAAAACTATTTAATTGGTCATGCAGTAATTGAGCTTGTAAATCATATATCAGATCCTATTAATAAAGATTTTTATACATAAGAAGATTTCATAATTTTTCAAAAGCCACTAATCATGAAAAATGCTTATTTAAAGCATCAAAAATATCATATCTTATATTGTTTACCAAAGATTTCAATTCGTTTTATTGGCACGAAAATATAAAAATTCTTTTTAAAATTTTTAATGATGTATATAAAGGAAATAAATGGTTTATAAGAAATCGCTTTTCACTAAATTTAGATATAACTAAATTTATCTTACTTCGCAACGAAAGGTTTCTATCCAAGGGTCATCATAATCAAAATCGCGGAAAGAGTTCCAGTCAGCTTTAAGATAGTTAAAAGGTACAATGATAGCGGATTTTGATGATGAAGAAGAATGAGATTAGAGTTTTAGAAAGATCAAACAATTATCAGAAGCTCATAAGAGTGAATTTGGAGAAACGTAGCACTGACTAGGATTAGAAACAAAATATAATTAATTAGATAAGATTAACAATTTGGATTGTCTAGAAAACGAGCTAGAAAGCTGTATCAGAGATTGAGAAAGACAAAAGTTGTGGGCCTTAACGCCTGCAGAGTTATTGACACGAGAGCCGAGCCATTCAGTGCGATGAAAATTAAAATCAACAACAAAAACGATGTTTTTGAATGTTTTAAAATCAACAACAGATGTTTTAAAATCAACAACAAAAACGACGTTTCACGATATTGGTTGAAGAATAAATTGAAAGGGATTGATTAATTTGATCAGAAATAAATTTGAAAAGAGTGTAAAGATGAAGAAGAGCAACATAGAACAAAGAGAATCATAAAAAAATATTTTGTGTATTCAAACCTAATTTTCCGACAAATGCGTAAATTTTTACAAATGAAAATGCCCAACTTAGCTAATAGTCACATCTATTGTAGTTTTTACAAATTAAATGAAGATAATCAAAATACATTTATTGTTAACTTTTCTAATGAATGTTTTGCTTTCATTAAAAGAAGATGATATTTGAAGATGATAAATGAAGATTTTTGAAGATGATATATGAAGATGATATTTGAAGATGATATATGAAGATTAAACCAAGATGAAAAAAGAAGTAATATCTCTCGAAAGTTAAAATTTTGTAGGAGGAAATCAGAAGAGCTCTGATTTCCTTGTTATCTTTGTATGACGTTCATCCTCAAACTGTGTTAAATATATCCATATATCAGCTGTGACAGCTGCTACAATTTACTGATGGGTCGTACAACATACAAAAAATTGAAAAAAAATGCTAAGAGCTAACAACATGGATGCTCTCAGCATCGATCACTTCTCTGAGAACATTTCTTACCAACTTGAGCCATTTTTTTGTGTTTCCTCTACCTTTAGAGAGCGTGACCAAAATCATAATACTGGGGTATATGCTTAAGCTTAAAAATTTTTATGTCACATCTGAACTGAAAAATTTATTTTTTAAAATCAAATTTTGGCTATGATGACAGTGGATAACATAAAATGTATCATCAACTTCACAATGTAAATACCAGTAATAATATAACGGCAATGTTTTGCGTTCTGAAACTTTTTAACTCTGATGGATGGAATTAATTTGATATTGGAAAAAAATCCCAAAACTCAGATTTTTCACTTGACAAGTGAAAAGTTTTTGTACCAAAACTGGTGATTGGTAAAAATATGTTCCAAAACTAGTGATTAGTAAAAATATGTTCAAATCGGTGATTGGTAAAAATATGTGGCATACTAAATTGAAAGCACTAATATCTAGTTTCCAAATAATATAAGTTTTCAAATCTGAGACTTTGAAGATACGCGATTAACTATTAAAAGCTTAGGATGTTTTTTTTATGCGTAAACGGGCTTTTTCATTCAATTTTTGTAAAGAAGAAATTGAATTTTATTTAAAACCTTAAAATAAAAATTTACGTAAGACTTTTTATTTTTAAAATTCAATTTTTATAACAAATAGAACATTTTTTTCATTTTTGACTATAAATCTAGTGCGTATATTTTAAACTAGAAAATGTATGTGAAAAATTAAACTATGCTCTACAAACGTTATTTTTAAATACAAAAAAAAAGTTGGTATAGCTTAACAGGCCAGGTCTTTTACATTTAATTATCATTGTATTCTAGTTTTGAAAACTTATGAATTTTTTTTTTCCCAAAACATTGATTTTTTCATTTTTTACTGCAATGACAAGACTGCTGAGGCAGTTCACACATCTTTTGTGTTTTTTTTTCTGGGACACTGGTATCCAAAGAGCTATTTTTATTTAGCTTAAGGGCATAAGCAAATTTCATCTTGTGTTGCTGTCTTAATTTGGATGGAGGAGAAATTAAACCATAGGAGGCAGAAAAGATTCCCCCCCCCCCCCCCCATAATTCCTGCAGTTAGCGATCCTTTTTATATCAGAAATACCCAACAGAGATCATCTCTGCATGGCCACGTGAGTTTTTTACATAAAAAAGAATTTTTTGTAAATTTAATATAAAGATCTTTGAGGTAGGTTGATTAACTGATTTGGTTTCTCACATTTTTGAATCTGGTAACATAGTATTTCATCCTATGTAGGTGGCTTTCTCAACCCCTCAGTTTTTTTCTGTTTTACGTTACTGTGAAGCAACTTAAAATTTGTTTCTTCTAAAAAAGTGTACAAAAGATATATGTTTTTAATCCCTAAAAATCCTCATTATGACAAGTTTCTAAACTGTTTGCTAAATTAATCTCCTTTGGTACTTACTTTTTTCGCTTGTAGCGTCTGTGACTGATCAAGCATTATGTAATGAGGATAAATCAGGCTAAAATATATATTTACCATTGCTGTGATATTATAAACAAAAACTCAGTAAGGTACTCGTTAATTTCTGAATAACCACTCAATAAAGTACATTTTTTTATTAACAAATATTTTAGGTCTTACGTGGAATACAGCAATTTAAACAAGGACTTTCATACATACTTTACTTTATTTAAATCCCATAATTTGCATCCTCGAGTGTCTAAATCCCATCATTTGCATAGCACAAGTCATTCCCAGTTAGGATTGAATTAAGTTTACTACTGATTAATTTGAATTCGGGTTTTGCCATTAACAATAAAATCAGACATTTTAATAATTTTTTAATAACCACCTACATTTCGGACAAGTCGCAAGCAGCTGTACAGAATTGAAAAAGAAAAAAAAAGAATCAAACAGATTTCTGTTTGATGATATTTTTGTTTATAAAATAAAATTGGTTTCCTCTACTTTTTTTTTCTATATTTTTTTTTATTCTCCTATTTCTCAACATTTCCTAAATAGCTTTGTTATGTTTCTCAAATGATTTTCCTGATTCTTGAAATAAGATCAATGCTGTACTCAGACATTATCCCACAACATTTGATCGGTATGGGCGGCCAAACTAATGTGTCGAAACTAAAAATTTAATAAAACATAAATCAAAAATTCCAACATAGTAAATATATGAACAAAAATAAAATGAAAAAAATTGTAAAAAATTTGACAGCGGTACGTTATGTTTACAACTCTTGATGTAAAGGTGAGTTTCTCCACTCATCTATTTTCTACGGGAACAAGATAGGGAAAGGAAAAGTAGTTACATGAGCATACATAGCTTTCCTTTGGACAAGTTAAAACTTATTATACGCATCCCCACGTGATTATTTTTCCCTTTCCTTTGCCATTCCCATGGAAAAAAGGATAAGTAGAAAATTACCTTAAACAATTTTATAATTACAATAGAGTATTACTTATTTGAGATTAGCGGGGATGAGAAAGAAGATTTGTAAAACTTCTCGCATCAATTAATTTTTAATGATAACAAAGACAGTTGTGATTTTAGTTATATTCAACCAAGAAGTAATACATTTCATATTATGTGAGGGTGAGGGTGGGGTGGGGGTGGATGGGTGGGTGAAATAAGTTGGTTGGTTATTAAACATTGAACTGCGTTTCTTAGTATCAGTTTTAAAAACAGCGGTGGAATTTTTAAAAGAAAAAAAGACCAGATTTATAAAGTTAGATCTGACAAGTTGCAGAGAAAAAACATTTATACGTAGCAAGAAGAAGATATTGTTTCTAGATTCTAAAATATAAATCACTGCTCTTTCATAATAATGCATTTTAAACTGTCGCTATTGATCGCACCAAGTGTTGCTTAAGTTCAGAGTGATTTTCTGCGCTTAATTTCCTTTACACAAAGCAGAATAATTTTGTATCTGTGCCGTCTTTAGATAAGTTGATTCATTTGGTGCTGTTGGTCAAGAAAAATTTGATAATGACACATGGGAGTCAATCATTTATACATTTTGAAAGAGTACAGAAAGAAGAATTCCTAAATATATACATAAATTTTTGAAATTGCTCAACATAGAAGGGACGTGATACCGATAATTATTATTATTTAAATACTAAGAACAACTTTAAAACCATTCTTTACGAATGAAATTAAATTTTTTTTTCACACAGTGCAATCTTAATAGGTTGCGCTGGGAAAAAAGCAGAGGAAATTATGAAGGGAAAAAATAGTTTATATAAACTGTATATCCTAAGTCAACATTGGTTACAGCACTGAAGAAATATTTACAAATAGTTGATCAACTCTTTGTAAATATTTCTTTAATGCCATAACCAGTATCATAATACAAAACAACATTAGGCCAAGAAGTGTTTTGCTACAAACAACTTATTTTTGTCAATGTTTTCAGTATAAATTTTTTCAGTATAAATTTTAATGTTTTCTAAAAATTTTTTTGTGTTATGTGTTTGGTGTTTGGATTACTTAGGATCAAAACATTACTTTCAATTTTAATTTCAATTTGAGATGCATGTTAAACCAATGAAATATTAAGAATAAAAATAACGTAATAAAAATAATGTTAATATATTATTATGTTAAAATAATGTTGTCAGAGTGATTTGACAAAAGAAAATTAGAAGTTTAACAGCATGTCAGCCGCTTTTTTGCTTTTGTTTTAAGCTCAAGAAATCATATGCTAAATTACGACTCAATAGGGCTTTTAATATTATTTCTTCAAAAACATTTAATCCCAAACGCAGAAACCCAGATAAATCTCAAAATCAAAACGATAAATCATTAAATTAAAAAGATAATTAAAAATTGAAAAAATACGTCATAAAGTTCAACTGAGTCCCTGTTGGTACTCAGTTGAACTGGTTAGTTAGGAGTAAAATCGTAAAATAACCATCCGAGATCGTTTTCGACCATCCGAGATCATTTTATACACACTGATTATGCAGTGCTTGATGATGACTAAACAACTAAATTGGTTTTTAACACTTGGAATGTACGCACATTAGGTACATATAAAGTACTTTTTTTTTTTAATTATTCTTTTCCTCAAGGCCGAGAAGGCCACCAGAGCCAAGGAAGCTACTTTTTGTGGTTACAACCCTCTCTCAACTCTATAACTCCGAAACACGAACCTCGGAAAATAAGGCCACTGCGCGAAGAAACAAGTTGAGCGCGGTACTACCAGGGATGTGGCGGGGATCGAACTCGGAATTTCTCGCTTATGAGGCGAGCGCTCTACCACTACACCACTACCGCAAGTACATGTAAAAAATTTACAAAATGGATTTTTTGAATTTACTTGAGTTGTAATGCTGAAAATTAATATCTTGATTAACTTTCAGTTGACTACCCAGCTAACACAAAACGTTCAACGAACGTTACGAACATTCAAGAACATTCATAGAACCTGCTCGAACGTTCGCAACTTTCGTCGAACGTACTTGAGCGTTTTGTGTTAAGTGACAAGTTTACGAGAGCAATTCTATCTCTCCCATTAGGTCACGTAGAGCTGTTTCTTGTTGGGCTGGATCCAGACTATCTAGTAAGAAAGGTAGTGGCTATTTTTTGTTTTTTTAGATCTAGATTATCGGGACAACTGAATAAGCGCGAATTTCAAAAGTATGAACTGGCATAAGTGCGAATGGCGTAAGTGCCAACTTGCATAAGTGTGAACTGACATAAGTGCACAGTAGTTTCAAAAACTGCTTTGCACTTATGCGAAATGTCAATTTAAAGATATTTTAATATTTACAACTTTATTCAACGCACTAATGCTAATTCGCATTAATGCCAGTTCGTTTATTCAGCCTCCCGAGACCATCTACTAAAGGGTAGTTTTTCAGTTTTTTTTCTTTTTATTGTGGGGTGGTAAGCCTAAAAGTCATTTTCAGTTAATTTTTCTTTGAATGTCAGTCTTTTATTCTCTTATGCTATGTAACATTGAAATAACGTGATTTATTGGTATCCAACAGATCGATTTAAAATTCGCAACTTACGATTTTAATAAATATTATTGCTAGATTACTTCCTTTTTTTCAAACAACATGCTGTGTTAAATATACAGGTATACAAAAAAAATTATTTTCAAAATATTATTAAATTATTTCCCAAGAATACACCCCTGGTTCTTTGTAAACTCGTTACTTAGCCTTGTAAATATTGCAAGTACTGAATTAAAATTAACTAGTTTTTTGAAAATCAAAATAAGAATATACTAAAAGGTTTCATTCAAAAATAACCGAGTTATAAACTTATTCAATTCGCATAAAAAAACGCACCAGAATCACTCTTCTGCAACTATTTAAATTATTATATACCTGCAGATACATAAAAACTTTATCAATTTATGTGGAAATCTGTGATGGAAAAAAAATGAAAACTGACCTTTAATAGATCGTTTAAAGATCAGTTTCCACTTATTCTTCATTCTACGGGAACGGAAAAAATAACCATGCGAGTAGAGTTTTCACGGTTTTTAATACCAGTATTGAAAACTGTTATTTAACTAAAATTTTCCAATATCGAAATTGTTTCCAATACCGTTTTTTGCGGGTTTTAAAATTTTAATAACCTGACTTAATAAAGATAGCAACATGCATTAACAGGACATCCGAGAGCCGTCATGCCGCCTGTGACAGCAACCCTGATTAGCGCCCTTATTTATCAAAATTTCCCTGTATTATAGATGAAGAACCTTTTCTTTTCTTTTTTTGGATACATTTTTTTCATTTGGCACCCCTAGGATATCTGCCGCCCGGGACAAACCGCAATTTTCAACAAACCTTTTGCTCCCCCCCTTTCATCTCGGCGCCTCAGTACACTAATGTAAATGAACTTTGTAAATGAATGACGAAAAATAGAAGTCATTTTGTTATGCTGTCTGCAAACCACAAGTTTGTTAAATTTTTTTAACAAATAGTTACTTTTTGGTATTAAAATTATTGCACTACGATTCCCCTTGAACAATTTCTATAACTATATTTAGATAAGTATTAACGATTGCACTACAAATTCCTTGGACATTATTTCCGCATGAAGAAGTTCATGAACGAAGGTATATAATAGCTGTTGCGTTATCTTAAGTTTTTATAATAATAGTTTATATATAACAAACAATAAATTGTTTGGCATTATAAAAATTATACATTTAATTATAATATTTAACATATCTACTTATATTAAAAATGATATACAAGTAAGTAATGTAATTTTATTTGCGTTATATTTATTTTACTTTACGTTATATATATAAGCAATAAAATACAAATACAAAAAAAAAAACATGCCCAAACAATGCTCTGGAAGTGTTCTGTCTGGAAGTGTTTCAGAAAATCATACGATTCAACTAGTGAAGAAAAATGTACCTTGTGCGATTCTTTCATAAAATGCAAAGGTTCGAGTAAACCTGGTCTGATTACCTACATGAGAACTATCCATAGTATAATATAAAAATTAGAAGTTAGGTGGAACATCTGTTGCAGAAAAAATAAATAAAAGTAGACGGATTCTTCAAACGTGAAACCTTGGCTGAACTGCTACCAAAATGTGCCGCAAAAGATGGCATGTCTTAAAGAACAATTACAAAATCCAATGCAATACGTGAGTTTATTCAGAAACGTGTTTTCTAAATGCCAAAAAACCAAACTTCAATCGCAAAACTAATAATGTCGTAATGTAATAGTTGAAAAAATTAAATGAAAAATCTCCATTAAAAGGTATATAAATATAACTCTTCAGAATAAAGTTGCTTATAAAATGGGTCTTGTTAAAATCGGTGCTTCCTGTGATGCTTTCACAACAAATTTTTTAAATTGTCGAGCGTTCGTAGTTCCATATTGCAAAAACATGTTTTTGAACAAAAAATAAAAAACTGATATTAAAACTTGACAGTAAAAGTCGGTTGAACTCTTTTGTTATTATGATTGAAATGTTGGTAAAATTAAAACCATGCATTGAAATGCAGTTTTGGACAACAACAAATAGTTGTTACAAGGAAATCAATTTTAAAGTTTTAAAAGATAATTTATAAGTGTTAAAACCTATTGAATTGGCTGTTAATGAGCTAAGTAAGGATAATTCAACTATTCTGACCAGTGAAAGTGTTCACATGTTTTTGTTCAAAAATCTTTCTGAACAAACGTCTAACTTAAGTGTAGATATACTAAATTCCCTCAAAAAGCGATACGATAAGCGACGCAACAAAGATTTAGTGTTACTAATGAAATATTTGCAAAACCCCAAATTTAAATACGTTACAAAATAATGATGGGTTTAAAAATTCATCAAAGTCAGCAGCTATTCAATATTTAAAAAATATAGTTAAACAAAATATTTACCAAAGAATTGGATAGTGTCAATGTCGAATCATCAGATGAAGAAGTTGCTGAAAGAGCCAATAATAACCTTAAGACACAGCTGCAACAATCCCTAACAAAGACGATTTCTTTCCACCCTAATATTAGTTTTTCTGAATCATTTTTAGAGATTTTATTAAGGGAGTTCAAGCTGCTTGAAGCAAGTGGAGTTTGAACATCGAATTTTATTTAAATTCGATTGATGCTGCTCTCAAAACGATTCAGCCTACGTCAACATCTAGCAAGAAACTTTTTCGGTTGCTGGTAACTTTTCAACTAGGCTTCAAAGACGAATGAATGTTGATATATTAAATGGATTATTTCTAAAATACTATTTTTCCGGAATGTTAAACTGTTGAGTTATTACTGCTTGATAAGATATTTTAAATAATAAATTTAATTTTTAGATATTAAAAAGTAAAATAAAATAAAATATAAAAGGAAATATGGGTAAACTTTTACTTTCTTTTTTTTTTTTTTTCTTTTCATAATGTTTTCTAAGGATTTAGTTGAACTTTTTTAATATTTTTTATAAATACCATGCAATACCGGTTTATACCGGTATTGAACTATTTTGAAAACCGAAAACCAGTATTATATTTTTCCGGTATTTTGGAAACTCTACATGTGAGCATGGCATTATAAAACAGATGGAAGTTCAACCGCATTGAAATTCTTCGGGACTATGCAAGTAACCTTTTGTTTCGTAAACAATAAGAAAACTACATCAAGACTGTACTTAAACGCTTAATCTTTATACGTTGACGCAAATAGGTATGTTTATAATAATTTAAAAATGTTGTATTTTAAATAATAATAAAGAAAAACATTAAAAATGGCGCAACGAAAACGGCAAACAACAACTTTTTTATAAACTTCATATTAAATGATAATGGGGTATTACAAAAATGAATGGAATTATGATATACAACAAATGAAACTTTAAACTTTGGTCATTTAGAAAACAATTTTTTTGATTTTTTAAAAATTGTTTTAGTTGTCTTTTTAATTAAATGTCGTGTTATGACTTAGCAAGAAAAGAAGCTTAAATTAACATATGCTTTTAAAACCAAGTGGTTCTATTTAATTACCGAGTTTTAATAAACCTTTTGCTGAATAATTGCAATTACTAATGATTCAAACTTTTCAGCATATCCCTAAAATAATTCATTTTTTGATGTTTTAATAAAAATCATTTCAGTGAAATTTGTTGTTTTTTGTGCAATGAAACTTGTTTTTTTTTTTGTTTTTTTTATTGAAGCTTACAAGCATACTCCCGAGACGACTTGAAATTGCTTTGAGGTTTGCGGCTTGATGAACTTCCATCTGTTTTTTACTTCCATAGGGTTGCCAAACGTCTGGCTTTCACGAAGAAGAGCACAGTAAAAAAAGTTATTTTTACAGGTTTGGCGATGTATTCTCCTCCGTAATAGCCGGACGCCTGGCAACCCTATACTTCCATGATGTGAACTAACTTGAGTGCGCATACTCACGTAATTACTTTTTTAGTTCCCGTACAAAAACGACGAGAACTTTAGAGAAGTTAAAAGATTTGATAAAACTTAATCTGGTCTTTAAATATTTAAAAGATTTGTTCGATTAATTAATTCCTACAAAACTTCTATGAAAAGGAATTCAAAATTTAAAAATTAGTTAAAAGTTAAATACAAGTTGTTATTTGTGTGCAAAACGCTAATTATGTTAATTATGTAATCAAAAAATGTTCAACTATCTAAAATAATATAAAGTAAAAATACGGAAAAATGTATCGAGTACAGTTCCGTTTTTAAAAATTAAATTTGAATATTAAAGTTATTGCGTTATAAAAATATATATTTTTATTTTAATATAAATTTTATCTTAATAAGCATAAAAAAACTTTATAGCATTAAAAGCATTTCGGAGCTAAGTATACCGGAGCTAAGTATTCCGGAACTAAGTATTTTTATTTGGGCAACAACAAAAACAACATAGCGAGCTTTCATTTTGAGATACGTATGCAACTTCACGTTCAATTAACGGTGTGTTTTCATCAGGATCGTTTGCAATTATACCTTGAAGTAAAAAGAAAAAATCGTAAAATAAAAATGCAAAGGATTAAAACACAGCACACACACATGCACATACACACACACACACACACACACACACACACACACACACACACACACACACACAGAAAACTTATAAAAAATATTTCTGGCTTTAGTTAAAAATAATTTTAAAAATATATTTTTTACAAACTTGAAATAATATCAAATAATGTAAAATAAACAAAATATTTAAATATTTGTTATCAAATATATTTAAATATTTAAATATTTATTATCAAATATTTGATAATAATATAAATAGCGATATCAATAGTACATTAATAAACATTCCTTAACTTATAATATAAGGATTAAAAAAATGTTTCTTAAATAAAAGACAAAAAATTAGTTTTCAAACATGGAACAAACCTGTTTTACTTTTGACAGTTTTCCATTTGGCAAGTTTGTACTATTAAGGTGCGTTTCCACTTACCCGTTTTTTCACGGGAAAAGGATATGGAAGGGAAAAATAATCACGTGAGCATGCGTAGTTTTCCTTTGGACATATTAAAACTTATACTACGCATGCCCACGTGATTATTTTTCCCGTCTCTTCGTTCCCGTGAAAAAACAAATGAGTGGAAACTCGCCTTTATAGACAATAGGTATGGGATGTCCATAAATTACGCAATCTTATTAAAAAAATAGAAGTAGGAAATCATTTGCACTTTTGCGCAGCGATTTTCATTGAATATAAAGAACTAATTTGAGTTTTGGTTTAATTAAAGATCTGCGAGTGATATTTTATGGACGACCTCTATTGGTATTTAATGGTAACATAATGAAGTTAAAAAGGTTTTATCTCAAAGATAAAACAGGATGTTGGCCACAAAGAAGTGGTTAAAAGTAAAATTTTACCTAAAACCACTTGATGTACTTAGCTAATGTATATTAGAAAAATAAATTAGGAAAGAGATTGAAATATTTTTATATTCTTTATTTTCGTCTTGTTGCGTGAGTAGTTATAGTCACGTAATTAGCTATGAGTCACATAATAATTATAATAATTAGCTATGAGTCACATGAGTAGTTATGTGAATATTTTTTGAATTTTATGAGTTACTTTATTATTTTTCATATTATCTTTATTGCATAACTATTTATATAATATCACAGTCTTTAAAAAAGCAGAGTATTGAGTGTTTTCCATCGTTAAATTAATAGTAACATGTTTAATTCTTGATTTAAAAACTCTTTTAAACGTTGAAGAGTTTATTAACGTTTTTGAATTGAAGTTGCTGCTTTTTATTTAACGTTGGAAGATTTAATTGACATGATTAAAAACAGTAATAAAAAAAAGCAACCTATTATAGAGTTTTTTGTTGTATATTTATGAATCTGTATTACATTTTTTATTAACAATATTACTATAAATAGTGAGTTTCACTCATCCTTCGCGGAAACGGGAAAGGAAAGGAAAACAATTACAAATTTACTTTAGGAGTATTTATAGATCTATCTAAAGCATTCGACACAGTCGACCATTGCATTCTCTTACAAAAAATTAAGCATTATGGTATAATTAATACAACCTATTTCTGGTTTAAAAGTTTTCTTACTGATAGAAAGCAATATGTTCATAATGTGCAATCCGGAATATTAAATGTCGTTTGCGGAGTTCCACAAGGATTAATCCTTGGTCCGCTCTTATTCTTAATCTATATTAACGACTTTTGTAATGCATCATTAAAACTGAACTCAATAATGTTTGCAGACGATACTAATTTATTTCTTACCAATAATCATATTAAACATCTTTATACATCTTTAAACATCTTTATACAGATATGAACATAGAATTGAATAAAGTAAATAGTTGGTTTAAAGCTAACAAACTCACACTTAATGTTGAGAAAACCAACTATACCCTATTCCATAAAAAAACACAAGAATTTAACATTCCTCTTAAATTGCTCGAACTGTACTTAAATGATACAATAATTAAAAAGCAAGCAAGTATAAAATTCCTCGGAATCCTTGTCGATGAAAATTTATCCTGGCTTCCCCATATAAATTACATACATTCAAAAGTTACCAAAACTATTGGGGTAATGTATAGGGTGTGACCATACGTCAATATGTTAAGTCTCAAATTAATATACTTTGGACTGATACACTGTTTTATTAATTATGCAAATATATCATGGGCAAGTACGCAAACTTCAAAACGTCAAAAAATTTATAGGCTCCAAAAACATGCTTGCCGTATTGTATACTGTAAACATAAACGTGAACATGCAAAACCTCTTATATGAGATATGAAAATGATGGATATATTTGAAATAAATATTTATCAGCATCTAATTTTTATGTATAGATACTATAACAACCTCTTGCCAGCAAACTTCAAAGATAAGTTTGAAATAAATTCAAATGAAAAGTATGGTCTAAGATCAAATAGAAATAAAAACTTTAAATTGCCTCGGAAATGTAATAAACTCTCAGAATTTTGTATATCTTATCGAGGACCTAAATTATGGAATGACTGTCAAAAGGAATTTAAATTTATGGTGAAGTCTTTAAATTCATTTAAGTTTCAATTAAAAAGAGAATATTTTAAAATTTGAACTTAAGATAAAGTTTTTTCTTTTTACTTTTTTGATTAATTTAACCTTGTCTTGACTTTTTAATTATAACATTGTTATTATTATATTTTTATACGAGCTATTTATTCTTACGTTGTATTATTTAAACTTGTATCTAGGGGTTCTATGAAAAGATTGCGATAACGTAATGTTATCCTTATCTTCTTTGAGCCCCTATCTGATTTAACTTAATTTTGTTGTAATGTATATACTTTTATATTTTATTTTATGAGATTCCATATGTATACGTGCATTGTAATAATATTATACAATGTTAATCAGAAAAAAAAAAAAAAATCTCGGGGCATGCGTAGTACAAGTTTTAATTTGTCCGAACGAAAAACTACGCACGCTCACTTGATTATTTTTCCTTTCTCGTTCCCGTGAAGAAACAGATAATGGAAACTCACCTTGACATATTATTTACAATCATTCATACATATTGTGTTGCTATGGAAATTTTAACATCTAAGAATTTGATTGAAAAAAACAGAAGTTATCCTGGTATATAGTGTATGTTAACCATGTTGTTTTAACTTCATGTCTTTTTAAAATATTACTTTTGTTTGTTGAAAAACACATTTCTAAATCTAACAAGTAAGATGACGTGTATACCACTTTTTAATATAACGGTGTAAAGAATTTTACACCGTTTTATGAAAAAAAAAAAATTACTTGTGTGTTGATTTACTTACATAAAAAATATATGTCAAGATTATTTAAACAAGTCGTTAAATATAGCAGCAATTAGGGGAAAGGCGCCTATGATGGCATAGCGCCTAAGATGTCATATTTCCATAAAAATTTGTTTTTGTGAAAAACTGATAAGATCTACATGAATAAACTGACTTTACATTAGTTTTAGGAAAATACGTCCCTTGCGCACAATTATTGTTTTTATAATCAGCAAAAATCGATTTTGTTGTTTTATTCCTTTCATATATTTAGGATTGTGATTTTATTATTGACTGTGCAGAAAGGGAATTTTCATGCATTTTATATCCAAGTTTTGTGTAATTAGTGGAATACTCACATTAATTTTATTTTTTTTACTATTTTTATTTTTTGAATAAGGCAGACACAGTTTGTTTTAATGAAAAAGATGACTTCTTCCTGTGATGGCATACTGACGAGTTGAGTGTGTCGCAATATTGGCGATTTCGGGAAACCTTTTTTTTTTTATAAGAAAAACTTATTTTTAAGTAAAGTAAAATAAAAACGATGCTCCAAAAGTTTTTTTTAGGTCCAAAAAATGCATAAAACGCAATATATCCTATGCGCATGTGCGAAACTTTACAATGCTGCTGTGTAGCATGAAATGGTAAATTAGGATGGTTACGAGTAATTTCTGGCATTTCTGAGGGAAGACTCTAAGGTTGAATGAAATCATCAAGTTACACTTGACCCTAACCAGCCTATCCTCCTCTATGCCATCATAGGAGAAGTGGTTGCCTATGATGGCATACTTATGCTTTTTTTAAAAATAGGAATAACTTATAAAAAAAAAAAAAAACTGATAAAAAATCCGAGGGTTATTGTTGTTCTACTTGTAATAAGGAATATATCCATATCAAAACTTTAGTTATTGTTCTTCAGGATACTGAATAATGAAGCTTCAAAGTTAAGTATGTCATCATAGGTGCCTTTCCCCTATACGTTTCAACTATGTTAATTAATACGTTTTAATTATGTTAATTATGTTAAATTTTAATTTTTCAAGTTTTTATTGATTGCTTTACTTTGACATGTTATATTTTTGTAACAGGTAATTTTTTCAAAAAGTCATGATAATTAAAAGGGTTTAGAAAAAGTTTTAAAAAATTACGATTTTGTGAACCTTACTTTTTTGCTTACTTTTTAGTAAGCTTACTTTTTTGACGACCTTTTTCAGTAGAAAGTTGTTGCAATTTTCCTGTAAAATGTTAAATAATTTTTTGTTTAAATATCTATGAAATTTTGTAACATTTTTATATAAAAAGAATGTTATCCGAAAGATCACAAACAAATAATTAAAAATATCTGTATAGTATTTTGTAACTATCTGTATGTATCTGTTTAGTATTTATTTTGCATATAAAAATAACAGGATGCGTGAGCTTTTTCCAGAAATTTGTTTTTTATTTAAGTTTTTATCAAATTGATGTACCTTGTAAACATTAGGTCTATTTTTAAAATTTTAGCAAACATCATTGAAATCACTTTAAAGCACAAAAAGTCATTTTACAAGAGAAAAAATTAAAAAAAAAAAAAAAACCACAACTAAAAAATTCTGCACAAGTCAAGAAAAGCTTAGTCTCACTTTTCCTGGTGTCTCGCTTTGCCTTCGCATGTTGCAAAGTTAAGCAAATAAATAATAAAAAGACTTGAAACGTTCTATTTACTAATCTGAACTGAAGTTATGGTCGATGAAACTTAACTCATTTTGATCGAGATTCTTTATGCTTATAATTTAAATCCTTAATGGATTACAGTACAAATTTACACTTTACATAAAAGTTAAATATTCAACACAATAACAGGTGACAGGCCATTCTTTAGGACAACAAGGGGTTAAAATGATCTTTGAAGCAGATTTAATAACGGCTTAAGATTATCTTAAAAGATAATCCTTCAAGATGGTCTAAGAATATGATTTTAAAAATTCTATTAAGATGGTTTTAGAGATTTTCCAATGATAATTACTAATTTTAATGTAATTAGTAATTATCATTTAGATATTTATAATATTTTTACATGAAAAAAAAAGAGAATTTGAGCAAATTTTAATTACTTTTATACAAACAAAGAAAAATGTTATTATTCGATAAAAGAGGCGGGGGTTATTTTGTTTATACAAACTTAATTGTTTTTCAGTTTTTTATCTATTTTTTTGTTTAACAGATTTGTTAAAAGATTTTAAAATCAATATTAATTATGCAATATTATTTGTATGTTTTTTTAAAGGTCCTAATCTTAATTAAGATCGTTTTTTTAAATATGGCGATAACATGTTTTTAATATCAAATATTTGTTAGAAATATCTTATCAGTTTGTTATTACTCAAAATAAAAAAAAAAACTCATTACAATAAAATAACAATTACTGATTTTCGCTGGATTTTTGGATTATCCTTCTCCGACAAATTACCATTTATAGGCCACATACCAAGGTCCGCTAAGTTCAGCTCACTAAAAAGAAACATAAGCCGGATCGAGTTAAGAAGATAACATAGAGATATGCAGACAGACCTGTCATTTAAGAAACATATCAACTTAGAAACCTCAATCCTCCATTACTAGTTTGAAAACTTCAGTGTGGATTTTTTTTCCAGTTTTAAAATTAATTTTAATGTTGCATTTAAAAAAATTTCTTTAAAAAAAAAAAACTGATTTAAAAAAAAAAAAAACAAAAAACTGATTTCATTTGATATTTCCAGCCGGTCTAGACAAATGTCTACTTTGCTAAAAATTTAATAAATGCCCGCCTATATATAACAAACATAATCAATTTTCATAACAAATCATAAACAATTTTATTTCAAATCATAAAAAATTTTTTAAAACCAAACAATTCTACTTAAAGTAGTTTCAAGCAATAAATATTAGAAGGGAATTGTTTACTTTTCAAGGATCAAAATACTTGATCTAAAATATAAAACTTAAGATAGTTGCATAAAAGACTTTATGATATTCTGGCTAAACTATGAGTGGTGACTCTGAGGATTATGAATGATCGTAGTTTTACACAAACCAATGACGAAAAATCTTTACCTAGCATAATTAGACGAAAATAATTTTGATATAAAATACTTTAGAGAACTTTAATATAAAACAAAAATATTTAACCATCAGGGAAAAACGTCGACTATAGGGGTATCACCCTATATTGCCGTTTTTGTTAAAGAAGTTGAGATCCAATGTATAATTGCTAAGAAATGTTAACTGAGAATATGAGGCTATATCTCTCTATCTATATAATCATATATAAATCTTAAACGGTACTTATCTATAAAAACATATATAAACTGCAAACCTTACATCCGTATATGTATTAAAAATAAATTCTTACAATCTGAGAATGAGTTGGTGCTTGACACCGGAGATGCCGCTCCAACGTCAATATAATTGACCGACCTTCCTGAACCAAGAACTGTAATATTGTGATAGTAGCTTACATCCATTTTAATCGTGTCTGAAGAGGCTATTAGGAATATAAAGTGATACAGGCCTAAAGGCAAATATAAACTTCTCATAAAAAGTCTTTCTGATGTTTTGATTAAGTCAAATTTATGCAATTCTTGATCTGAACTTTTTTCTGCGTTTAAAAAAGGATCACTATGAACCGACCCGGCTTTTGAGATGAGTAACTGACAAATCACTGATTCGCATGTTTCTTTACTTTCCCATTTTATCAAAACATCCATCTTTATTTTATTTAATAATTTTTGCACATTTTTACCATTAGCATTTTAAATGTTTATAAAAAAAAATTGTTTTAAAAAACCATCTCTAAACGTCGATTTTTTAACAAAAATCATTCAATTTTTTTTATCATTTCAAATACAAAAAAATCAGCAAAATAAAACGTTTTTCTATTAAGCCCATAAATAATTTATCTTACATTATATGACTTCACAGCGTTATTTATTTAGTATATTCCAACAACTTAGAGTTATTAAACAACAACAAAAAAAAATTAATTAAAAACACAAGTGAACTTTTAAAGGATTAAAAACAAAACAAAACTGATTGTACTTATGGGAGCAATTATATATTAAGAGAAAAAGCATTCGCAATAAAAATTTTAGTTGATATTAATTGCAATACAAATAAATAAAAAAAAACCCAGCAACATCTAGCAAACTGCGTGTCACGAACCTTTTTTGAATACAATTTCAACTCGAAACTCGTCCTATGTAATCCAGACTATATATATAAGAAAGACTCTTAGACATCTTCGATTAACTAATTTATATGCATTTATCAGGTTAGTATAACCGGTGTTACTATTTCCTTTCTTTTTTTATAAAAATTAATTAGACTTTCATATATTTCGCTTTCAAGTTCTTCTTCATAAAGCATATAATTGATATACTCGAGGAGATTTTCTAAAGTGTTTAAAAACTTATCACTTTTTTTATTAAAACTCAACTCTCCAGAAAAAGATATTGAAATTGTGCTGAAGGATGTGTCATCAAAATTTAAGTTTTTATGTGTTTGCGGTTTTACAACTATTTTATAGTCTTTTATGGTGTTTTCCAAGACTTTTGGATCACTTGAATAGTTAACCGAAGTATTTTTCATGTTACAAGTGAATGTATCAAATTGTGCAGTAACTGTTTCTAATTTAGAGGCTGCGCTAATGACATTTTTAGAGGTTTTACAGCTTGCATTGCCTTCAATGCAAGGTAAAAAGTTACGAATTCGGCGGGAAACAAACTCCAACAAATCGTATTTGTTTTCTTTCTCACGCAACTCTTTCTGAACAGACGAGAATGCATCAAGGATAATTGATATAAATACTTTTATTAATATAAAGAACACAACAAATGCATAAGACACAATAAATATTGGGCCATAAATATATTCAGCATTAACAACTGTTCGAAATCGAAAATTTCCCAAGATGATATTTATCAATGAAAAACACGAGCTTAACAACGAAGAGAATGTTTTCAACTTAGTAACAAAGATCAAATAAGAAAACTGTAAGTTAGCGAAAAAAAATATTGAAAAAGGTATAGAAAAATAGAGTAACGGTTTACTTGCATACCACAGAGTTCGTATTAATAACGACATTCTTTTATTGAAACGTAGCAATTTTAGAAATTTCAGTACAATGACGCTAGAAACGGTGGCAATCACGTTTCCGTAAATTGCATCATAATAAGCAGCATCACTAAAGTTTACGTAAATCTCTATATATTCAAAGTATTGCTTTTTTGCCTCGTTAACTAGAATGTATCGGATTATATAAAAAACCACTGCTAAGAATACCAAGCTAAAGCAAGATAGGTCAAGCCAATTTCTCCAATCTTTAAAATAAACCCATTTTAATATAGTTATCTTCTTTATTTCTATACACAAATAACTAATCGTAAAAATCACAAACAAAAATTCACATGCTCCTATAAAAACAAAAAATCCAGACGTATAATTATCTAGACGAGTTGCTTGAAAGTTAGACGACGTAAAAACTCCACCCGTGGTGGTCAATTCAAATATCATTTCTACTATTACATAAAAGTTTTCCTGAGTGTTATATACCGTAAATTGAACAATTGCGGCTCGGGTCAATTCATCAAGCCAAGTGTTATTGCGAAGGTAGCTAAAAACATTAGATGCTACATAACTACTGTTTTGAATTACAACAAAGTATCCTCCGTTGGAATAGGTAGCAAAACGACCTGACGTTTTATAACTACCAAGCTTTGCATAATTATGGTATTGCCAATAATTTGGATAGTAAGCTGATTTATTTTGAAGGCATTGTTTCCAGCCTTCACAATACTGCGGAGTCTTATCTTCAAATTCACTAGTATAAGGGTAACTGCACCTTAAATCTTTAAAATAGGAACGAACAGTATCCAAGCATGTAGCTAAAAAAAAATTTTGTACTCGGTAATTGCAACTACAAAACTTGAAACAAAACAAAAAAAATAAAAATTGGAAAAATAAAAAAAATCAACATCTCTTTGTACGTAGCTGATGAATCCGAGCTGAACCCATTAGCCAAGTTACTTTGTTTAAAATAAAACCTTCTTTTTCTCCATACAAACCACGAGCAAAAGTATTGCAAGCCCATACCCAGAACTCCGTAATTGAATCAATCTATATATATATATATATATATATATATATATATATATATATATATATATATATATATATATATATATATATATATATATATATATATATATATATATATATATATATATATATATATAAATATATATATATACATATATATATATATATATATATATATATATATATATATGTATATATTATATATGTATATATTTTATTTATATATTATATATGTATATATTTTATTTATATATTATATATTTATATATTATATATACTATACATACTATATATATATATATTATATATATGCAATATACATATACATATATATATATATATATATATATATATATATATATATATATATATATATATATATATACATACATATATATATATATATATATATATATATATATATATATATATATATATATATATACATATATATATATATATATATATATATATATATATATATATATATATATATATATATATATATATATATATATATATATATATGTATGCACTAATAAATAATAAAGTATATTGTTGCAATGAAAAATAGCACTGCAGCGCTGCAGTTTTATTTATTTATTTATTCTTTATTATCTTTCAGATGACCTCTAAAAAATGTTCAAATAAAAAAAAAAGTAAAATATTATTTTCATTAAGAATTTAAATGCACAAACTAAATTATTTTAGAAAGAGAATTGACATTTTCAATTTACTGTTGGTCAGATATTTTAGTTTTCTTTAAAAAAATTTTAAGAAAATAACAAAAAAACTTTAGGAATTTTTATGAAATATACTAATAAACTTTTATGAAATATAAGTATTACGAAATATTCCAAAAAAAAATCAGCAACCAAATATGGTAATTTTGGTACGATAATGCGGAAAATTAAAATAATTCAACATCTAAAAAAAAAAAAATTAAGACAAGTTTATTAGAAAACGAATTGATAAAATTAAAGTGTCATTAACAAACATAATAAGTTTATATGCACATTTTAAAATTGAGAAAATGAAGTTTTTACGTTGTTTGTTATTAAAAGATTTTTTTAACACTCTTTTAAATAAAATTTTAAGCAATATAATTAAGAAAATGATTTTAAAACAATTTAAACATTTTATGTTTTTTAAAAACGTATTAATTTTTTTTTAAATACGACTAAAACTAAAACTAGGTATATCAAAAATATGCGTGCCTAAATAAAAAATATGGATATATTCTGTTTGCACACGGTTAGCACGGATCCTTATAATGCCTACCTAGCTGTTCCAAGAACGCCACTTATACGAAAAGTTAGCGTACACATAAAGGTACCCTGTGATGCAAATTTTGAAATCATTTTATTTTGTCCGCGGAAAATAATTTAATTTGAATGTTGAAATTAAGTCAAATTTTGACTTCATAATGCGCCAATAAAAACACTTGTAGAATTTGAACCACTCAATACAATTTGATAAAAATTGGTGGAAATGTAGCCAATAGTCACACCGAATTCTGGACAAAATTTCAGCCTGATTGGATGACTGGTGTAGGATTCATTGCAGTTTTAGTTAAAGTTTTGTCAGTTTTTTGCTATTTATACCTCAAAGCGTTACCAATTACTTTGAAATTCGGTCACTTTTTTTAAAATAACGGTTACATGGGTGTTCTACAATGTAATACCAACAATTTTTGTTATAATTATTTTATCGGTACATGTACAGTTTTCTTTTTATAAACCAAAATAGCAATTTGCTACTTAAAGTGTGATTTAAATTGTCTTATGCTACACGGCCTTCAATGTGGAGGGGGTCAACCCCTCAATTTCTAAAATAAAATCCATAATTTCTAAAACAATTGCCTATATTTCTAAAACAAAAAATCCTCGCAAAAAAAAAGCCGAGAAGGACATGACCCTCTAGCCTCCCCGGCGTTGACGGCCATGTATGCTTCGCTTGAATATACCAACATTTCCTAAGGTATAAACTGCTGCCAAAAAAAAAAAAAGGCTAAAAAAAAGTGCAAAACCTAGTCAAAGGACTACCAGTTAGTAAAATAAAAAAAAAGTAGATCTCCTAAAATATTTTGTATTGACCTCCTTAAATACATTTACTTTTAAAATGAAGTGAAAACTATTTAAACCCTATTTTTTACATTGTATTACCATCAAATATCTAATTACATTTTAAGAAATGTTTTTTTGATTTTCTCCACCAAAAGATTATTAATAAATAGCTCAATGTACTCTTTTAATACAAATACTTTATAATACTACTTTTAAAGATGGTGAAAATATTCATTATACGCCGTAAAATATGAATTTCAGCAGCCTTCTTTCTAATAACTCAAATGATGTTCTTTAAACATGCTTAATGTTTATATCAATTATGCAGCGCAACAATTTTTCTCTTTACACTGGATGATTATTATTTCGCTTATACTTCGACCATTGTTGATAAAAATCTTGATGAGAAGTTTCGACAGTTTGTTTACTATAGGGTCCCGAGGGGGATCCTTTGTGACTGATGAAATCCTTGATTTGGTAGAAGACGGCGTGAATTTTGGGTGTTACGCTTGCACCAGTTATCATTAGGTAACACTTTTTGAAATTTTCAATTTTTTCAGCGAAATCCGGCTGAAGGATGTATCCAAAGCAAGCCTTGACAACTAAATTGAAGCTTTTAAATGCTTCAATTATGCACACAATATTGGAAACTATGTTTGTCTCAGTAAGTTGCTGCAGCATATCCACATTTTTAAGAAGCTTCCTGCATTCATTTTCCTCAAACTGACCCCCGTGATACGGGCTCAGTTGAATGTGGAGGGCGGCTGGCTACTTAACAGTTTCTATCTAAGCAGTTTTAAGGATCTTAAAAAGATGGTTGACAACTCCTAATTCTATCGGTGAAATGATTTCCAAAATTAGAACATTGACAGGCCCGCAGATAATTGGTTTTCGAATGACATTGCCAAACAGCTTTGCATTAGCAACAACCCCTCCAGATTGCTGAAAAGACTCAAGGCTTGAATTAATTGAGCCCAGTGTTCGCAAGTTTCCATATTTGGCAAGACAATTGAATTTGACATCACACCAGGTGCAAGGGTGCGTACTTGAATGAGTTTGAAGACCACAAATTATATTTGCAACTTTCATATCACAAGCCAAAATTAGTTTAACTCCATTTGCATTAATCAGTGATCAGATTTGTTCAATAGTGGAGTGTGTTTCTGGCAAATCTTCTGAAACCCCAACAATAATTTGTCTCTTGACTCCAGTGTCTTTACCAGTCCTTTGAGTGAGAGGTTGTTGTTGGCGCGGTGAGCTGGTTTCATCTCTTAACGCATTATTAACAATGCTTAGGCAAAACTTGAGAAAACCTTTGTCACCATCAATTCCGAGCTTAACAAAATAGCCATCAGAAATTTTGCGGGACTGAATAACATGATTCACAAGACTTGATAAATCATTGCAGTGAGCAACAACATGAACTGTACAAGAATCTGTTTTTTCGTCTGTGATTTTTAAGTCGCTGCAGGTGAAGGAATCGCTCAATTGTCGACCTAGTCTTAGAAAATTCATGTAGAAATTTCGCTCTACCATCTTGCTGCTTGATGTTTTGCTTATAGTTTTAACAAGTTTCTTTAATCCGTTGTTTGACAGGCCCGTATTTAATTGCACATTTACAAGGGCTACAGTGGTCAATTTTGGAGCGCTTGATGGTGTCTGCGTACTAGTTTGACCTAAAACCAAAACATACATATTTTGTAGTTACAATAAACTTTGTTTAGTAAGTTTGTGCAAAACATTTAAATTATTCGTTTTTAAAGAAATTAGAAACTTGTCAAAACTATACTTCTATCTAGTGTTATTTCTTGTTTATTGCTGCTAAAGATTGAATGTTTTCCCTTAACATTATTTGAGGGCATTGGTGGGGCAAACCTTTTCCTAAAAGGCTGAGGCATTTGCTGCAACGCACCTTTGGTTTTTTCTCAAAAGGGGTTTGCTCTATAAGAGTATGCTTTGAACGACAAATTTGGCATATTAGGCAACAACACATTGTGCCTCTTGTTTCAGGTCTCACTTGTATTGACTTAAAATCAAACAAAGGAGGGAGTGCAACTTCTTTCTCCTCTTGTTTCTTGCGCAAAGTAATTCTACATGATTTACAGAATCCTTTTGGTACCCGAGTATCACTGATATCGATCTTGGTCTTGTACAGTTGGCATATTTGATCTGCTTGAAAAGTAGTAAGCTGTCTTAAACATTTTTTCAAACATAGCAAGCACAAAAACTTTCAATTTTCATCATGATTCTTTGCTTGATTTGGAATCGTGGCAATTCACTAAATTTGACTTCACTAAATCAAACTCTGCCTTTTACAAAATTTGACCTAAATTTATATTTGATAACAATCCACATAACATAGTAACACATATTATTAATTAAAAACAGTAAAATAATGGAAATATTTACTTGATTTAATTGAGGTAATATTAAATTACAAGGAAATAATTCTTGAATAGTTCTTTCCTCACCAGGAAACAATTGTTTAAACTATTTACTTGTTAGGAAATTACATTATTGATAATTGTCACACTTATTAAACTAATGATACTTGTCACACGGGTTGTTTTATTTCAAAACAACCCTTCAACCTAATTAGTTATTCAGTTAGAGTAATTTTCCTCCGATTGGCCCTCCAAACTTTGTAGTGGTCAGATATCTTAGTTAACTTATCTTAATTTTTAAATCAATAATCTTTGTCAATATAAAAAATATTTGGCTTTTTCACAGTTGTTCTGTTTTCCAGATAAATAAATATCTTTATTTTCTATGTAGGTATCCCTAAAAATCCTTCTTAACCATTTTTTTAGAATTTTTTTGCATTCTGGCAGTAGTTTATACCTAGGAAATGTTGGTATATTCAAGCGAAGCATACATGGCCGTCAAGGGAGCCATGGCCTGCCCACTTTTTTTTTGCGAGGACCTTTTGTTTTAGAAATATAGGCAATTATTTTAGAAATTATGGATTTTATTTTTAAAAATTGAGGAGTTGACCCTCCTTCACTTTGGAGGGCGTGTCAACGCCATTGGCATAAACCAGTTCAAATCACGCTTTAAGTAGCAAATCACTATTTTGGTCTATAAAATGAAAACTGTACATGTACCGATAAAATAATTATAACAAAAATTGTTGGAATTACATAGTAGAACACTCATGTAACCGTTATTTTAAAAATAGTGACCGAATTTCAAAGTAATTGGTAACGCTTTGAGATATAAGTAGCAAAAAACTGACAAAACTTCAACTAAAACTGCAATAAATCCTACACCAGTCATTCAATAATGCTGAAATTTTGTCCAGAATATGGTGTGACTACTGGCTACATTTGCAACAATTTTTATCAAATTGCATTGAGTGGTTCAAATTCTACAAGTGTTTTTATTGGCACACTATGAAATCAAAATTTGATTTAATTTGAACATTCAAATTAAATTATTTTCCGCGGACAAAATAAAATAATTTCAAAATTTGCATCACAGGGTACCTTGATATGTACGCTAACTTTTCGTATAAGTGGCGTTTTTGGGAAAGCTAGGTAAGCATTTTAAGGATCTGTGCTAACTGTGTGCATTGTTTCAGTCAAAGTAACCATATTTTATTGACTTTTTTAAATAACATTTAAGAAATTTTTTTTACACAAAACAAATATAATTGCAAAAAATATAATTGCTTTTTTACACAAAATAAAAATATAATAAAAGATATATTTAGTTTCTTCTAAATAATTGATGAAAGGTTTTTAAAATTAATTGAACACTTTTAAGTTTTTGCAGAACTTTAACTTTTCCTTAGGAATTCATTTTTTTATTGTATCAAATTTTCTATTCTTTTGATACCAAGATCTTGCGTGATTCGCTTTTGTTTTGGAAATCTTTTATTGGTTTCTTTAAAAAATCTCATTTATTGAAGTTCAATTCTGGTGATTGTTGTAGTCATTTTTGAAAAAATAGATTTAGATTTTCTCTCACAACTTTTAATTGCTTCATATCATGTAAGTGGCAAACATAAAAGTTTGTATAATCGCAGTCTTTTAATGATTAAATTTTAGAAGTTGACTAAAATAAAACTTTAAAATCTTCAAAATTATAAAGAATTATTTTCTTTTTCGTTGCATATTCAACATTATGGTGAATATAAATCCAGAGACATGCAGGTATGACCAGACTGAAAATAAAATACTTTGATTTCCTTAATTTTAGATTCTGCAGATTTATTTATTAGTATTAGTAATCGCTGTAACTAGTGTGAACCAGTGAGTCAATACACTATGAAAATCGATTTGATTGATTGCTGCTTGTTAAGGCTGTTGACGGGTATCCGGGCACCTGCCCATTAGCTACTGCCCGGGTAGTATTATTATATAATAGGTAACCATTCATCAATTTACAACAAATAAATGTTTTTTAAAAGCTAGTTTATATTTTTTCTTTTTTTTTCCTTTTTGAGAATTAGTTTGCAATAGTTAGAACAACGTCAAAAAGTTTTACTACTTTGAATTCTGGGATTGATATTCATTCAGGTAAACAAATGGTTCGTATATGCATATATTTCTTACTATAAGAAAGCCATTATTACTGAAAATAAACTATTTGCTTAAATACCATATTCTAATCAGGCATCTAACTATGAAAATTGATTTTAGGCTAGGAGGTTTCGTATAACAGCTTCAGATAGCAAGAGTATAACAATCAAAGGCGGAAATTTGGATAGCAAAAAACTTTCTTTGCAACAGTGCTATAACTATTTTAAAAAAAAACTTTGGTTTCCTAAAAATGTAAAACTGTTGATATGATATACTTAAAACAAGAGCCAATAACAATTACAAAATATGAATTGTTACAAATACAAAAATTGTTACTAGTGGTATTTGGATACGCGAACATTATTCTCATCTATATGCAATTCCTGATGGTCTTACTTATGATCTTATTAATAACATTATAGGAATAATAGAAGTAAAACGTTTAAAATTAAAAATAAATCGAATTATTGATGAAATCTTGCAAATTAATGAACTTTTAAAATATATAAAGAATCAATGTTTTACTGTTAAAGTTAACAAATTAATTTTTATCACTCATGCATACTATCAAATACAGTTGCAACTTCTAAAACAGAAGCTAATTTTTGTGACTTTGTTTTAGATGCTGTTTTAGTTCAAAATATAACTACTCTTGCATGCTTAGTTTAAAGAAGATGGGGGGGGGGAAGGAGGGAAGAGTGGCAGTAGTTGTAGTCCATTTCTAATAAATGGGCGGAGGGATTGTTATAAAAGGTGGAAATTTTTCTACAGAACACGCATAAATTACACACAGAAGCAATTTAATTCTTGTGTCACTTGCAGTCAAATGCGCATTTTTTATTTCAAAAGGGTTAAATTCTGCTTATTAGTTTTATATTATGGTGAGAAATAAAACTAAAGCTAATTTTTGACAAATTAAAGTAGTTTTTTTATTCTTATCGGTGACTGATAATACACTTTTTATTAATTCTTTTTTTAAGTTTAGCATAAATGTTCAAGGAGTAATGTAACTGGTATTCTATCAAGGAGTAATGTGGTGATCTATCTTTTCTAAATAACAAATCCCAGATTTTGGTAGTGATAATTTCATGATAATGATGTCTGTAAGCAAATAGTGACTTTCAAGGGCAATGGCAGTACTTTAATTCTATTGGTGCAAAGGGTTAATGCATTCTTTTGTTTGTGAGTAAGTTGCACCTGATTTTATATTTTGAACTACAAGAATTTTTTCTTAATAATATTTAGAAAAAATAATAGCAAATCTGTCCGACAGTTTTTTTTTCAGTGTTAAAAATAATATCTCTGTGAAGAATTGCATATTCTTTGTAGAAATACATAACTTCCTGTCTTGCTATAACTTCGATTGGAACTTTATCATAATTAGTTTTCATTTTATCACGCACTTTAAAAGCTGTAGTTAAAATTTCAATGCTCCTGATTGCACAAAAGCAACCTTGAATAGCTAATTAACAGAATAAAAAAGACTAATTTGGAATACCTTCTTCATTTATTGGGAAAGATCGTCATAATAAAATAAAAATAGTTCTTCTATTTGAACCTTATGTTTTTGATGGAACTGGAACACATTTGCACTTATTTAGAGAAATTAAAAATATTGCATTTATGCCATAATATAAATTACTACTAACTTTATACTAGTTGTACTGACCGCTAACTAGCTATCCTATTTACACTTTTATTTGATAATAATCTGTGTTTTCTATTGGCTATTTAAAGTATGAGCAAGTCTATTTAATTTAATTATCATGTATTATATATTTATTTAGTTATATATTCTTGTTTAAATGTAAATGTAACTAAAACTCTAGTGTTAATATGATTTCATAAGATTCAAAAAAAATAAATAATATAAAAGATAATATATTTCATCATATGTTTTATTTACTTATTTAAACCCTCCATTTAAAATTCTAAACTTAAATTATACGTTCTTAATTTAATGATTTTGCATAGCTGCGCTTCAATGTCTTCATGAAGGCAGTTTTTGCAAACTTTTTAAACTATTTAAAACTATTTAAAATACGGCTATACACATAACACGAGAAGTGTGAGTAAAATTTTTTAAAATCTGAAACACTTATTTAATTGAATGAGTAAATATGTAGAAAATAAACTGTCATGATAAATAATATTTGTGACGTCACATTTATCAAGCTCCCTCCCCCTTGTCACAAATAGTCACAAAATTATGCCTCCCCTCTCCCCCCCACCCACCTAGTAGCGTGACGTACTTTATGGATGACCCCTAATCAGAAAAATTACCTTTTCAAGAAAAAAAATTCTTATTTAGAATGTTTTGTTAAGAGCGAATTTAATATGAGCAAATGATAATCTTTATACAGATATCGCCAAAAAGTCCCAATCACCCAATATTTATAGTAAAAAAAAGTTTTTGTACTATATAGTGTACGCATTTATTAAAAGAAAATATTTATAATTCAAAATTAAAATAATTCAAAAAACATTAACATTAAAATGAATAAAGAACAGAACAAAACATGTTTTAAATGAATAGAGATCAGGAAGTTCTTCAATAAAACATAGGTTTAAGTTTAATAAGTTTTAGTAATAATTTTTTGATCAACCAAAATGTAATTGCAATTTTGAAACTTATTTTAAATTCAGTATGAAACAAACTTTTCGGTTGAAATAACATACTAAAATTCAAATTTTCAATTATATGATTCTAAATTTTTATTCTATTTGAAAAAATACTCGACAATTTCCCACAAAATTTTTCATCATATTCAAACTAAATTTTAGGCTTATTCTTAAGATTTTAAAATAGTAAATAGTTTCTTAAAAACTAAAAAAAAACTGCAAATAATAAAACCACTGCATAGTTTTAATAGTTGAATAGAAAACGAACAAACATAATATTTTGTGGATGTAAGCTTTTAGTTTTTTTTCTAAGAGTTTTTTTTTTTGCTACTTTTATTACTTATTATTGATTATTTGTTATTACTTTAAAAAGTACAAAAAAAAAAAAGTCTCTGTGAATTCAAACAAGTTTCCAAAGAGTTTAATATTACGAGCTTTTCAAACTTGATGAAAAACACCATTGCCCAATCTCAATCATCGATAGACCAAAAATTCTAACTAAAGGAAAGCTGAATGACTATCTGAAATCTCAATTATCTTCTGAGTGTCTTGACTTCTGAAAAAATTGCAAAAACAATTAGTGAAGGAAAAACTTGCTTGATAGCAAGTTGTATAACTGTGCATGAAAACATCAAACTTTCTAATTCAAAACCAATTAGGCACATTGTTTTTCCAAAGTAATTCATGGAAGATTTACAATGGAAATTAACAATAAGAACAGAAAAAAAGAAATATAGTTATGGAATTCCAATAATTGGTGAAACATGTTGAAAAACCAATTTGGAGACATAAAAAACAACCAAAGACATAACAGAAAAAAAAAATTCCATCTTGATTATTTTAAAGTTAAAAAATTTATAATAAAAATAATAAAGAGAAATGGTAAATTAAATCAAAATTTCAAAATAATCAATAATAAAAAGAAAAGAATTTTAAATGAAAAGCAATATTTTCCTTTTCTTGAAATACGCATACTTTTAAAAAAGAAAGATACATAAGAACATTTTTACCAAAAATCATAGATAAGGTATAACACAAACTAATTGGTGTACAATCACCTAAAAGTGAATGTACATCAAACCATAATTGCTGGATATTGCTTGACAGAAAGTGCCACATTTAAAGCACAAGTGTGGAGGCCAATAAAATTGACTATTAAAACAATTTTTTTTTTTAATTTTACTTTTTTTAACAGTTTAATTTTTGTGCAGCTTCAAGGCAGCATTTTTAAAGATAAAAGTTTTTGATAAAGCATTTAAATGCTTTGTCAAAAACTTTGAATGTTACTTTGAATGTTAGTGCCATTTACATCACATTGATGTAATCTCCCAGTAAAAATACTTAAATATAGTAGTAATTTTGACTTGAGCGGGAAAACTCTAGAAAAGTGAAGGGAGGATTAATGTTAAACTTAGCAACAATACAAAATAGTTAAAACTAGATGTAAAAAAAAAATCTAGTACAAGAAACTTAGACAAAATAGAAAAACAATTAAATAAAACAAATAATCTACCTTGTCAAATTTACTTTTATCAAAAATTGTTTCTAGATCTTTAGTCATATAGTAAGCCTGAGGATCTCTACGCCCATAAACTATCAACAGACACAGTCCAACATATATTACAAAAGCAACTATTTCTATAAGGAGCTTTATCATTTTGGCTTCCTTGATATGATTCAATCTGGTTTGTGTTATGTAGGAATCCGTTGGAGGTACAGGTACATTAACTTTAGAAAAAGAATCCATTCTTAATGAGAAAACTAAATTGTGAATTCCATGTTTACGAAAGTTTTCAATTTCCATAATTATGTATTCATCCTTAAACTCTTTGACTACAAAGGTGACCAGTGCAGCGATAACAATTAACTAGATTTATCAGACAAATTTAAAATTAATATATATTTATAATATTTTTATTCAGTATATAGAAATATTATTTATATGTTGCCCTGCCCATGATGTTAAACTTACTCTATATTAGTAGGTACGCGTAAATCTGACCTAAACAAAACCGTTTTCTGAGTCCAAATTTTGTGCCACCCTTTTTTCATTTTTTTAAAGAGTGACATGATATGAGCATGTTATCTTTTTAGAAATCTGTATCAACATAGATATTTTTTGAGTACTAGAATAGTTTAACTTTAATTCTGCATGGAAATATTTTTTGAAAAATTTTGTTTATAATGAATTTACCGTTGTTTAAAACTTCTGTGTTGTTTGTGCATCAGGTATGTATTGAAGGAATGAGACTTTTCTCTAATATATTCAGACATCAGCAAAAACCTTTTTTCTTGCTACCTGCCAAATTTTATGAAAAAAAAGGCACCCCCAGACACCCTACTAACTCACCCAAAATAGGTACCTATTTTTGACTTAAGTTACACTATACACAAGGGTAGTTGGGGGAGGACGTATCATAATAAACATTTAAACTTTAATAATGTTTAAATGTATATTATGATATAAAATAATATTGAATAGTATATATTAAACAAATAAAATTTAAAAAAAAAAAATTAAAAATTCAATAAAATATTAAAGGGTGTTATAGACGCCCTTCTAACATCTTGCATACATCTTTTATGTATCCTTATTCTCCTTTTTAAGACCTTTCTTTTGATACCATGTTTTATGAATTTTGATAAGAATTGACAAAGTTATGGCACTTAAGTTAAGAAAAACTTAAAATTTGGTCAGGGTTTTTTCAATAAATCCATCTAAAAATGGTACTTAAAACGCTTTTAAAATAACTTTTTGTAGAATTATTCAATTTTGATAATTTTTTCATTTTTAAAATACTGTTTTCAAGGTCTTTCTAATGATATATAGTAATCGAGTGTTTGATTACTTTAAAAATTTCATGTCGCATACCAAATATTGGGGCAGGTAAAACTCATCATACACGTGAAGATATATATATATATATATATATATATATATATATATATATATATATATATATATATATATATATATATATATATATATATATATGTATTATATAAAATACATATATATCATAAAATTTTTTTTTCTTGTTACAGGCTCTAAATATTGCTAATAGTTATTAATATTGATACTATCAAATATGAGAATGATTGTGATAGATTTAAAGGGCGCAACTTTATTGGGAAAATTACCGGTACCCTAATATTTTGGAGAAAAAAAGTTTTTCAAAAGTAGGTCAACCTGGTACTCAAAAGAAGCGAAATTTTATAAAAAATTCGAAAATAATAATCGTTTTATAAAAATCATATTGCCGAAAAAAATTGTTATTAAAAAATATGTAATTAAAAACATGTAAAAATACATCTTTTTCACTTTTAGTTAAAAAAACTATAGCAATAAAATCTAAAATAATAATTATCATATGAAAAAATTATTATTTTTGAAATTTTTATAAAATTTCACTTTATTTGAGTACCTACATCACATAATTTAGAAAAAATTTTATTTTGAATAATAATAGAGCCTGCTAATTTTTGTAATTATAGTTGCGGGTGGAAGTACATAAAAAAAAAACTTTCTAGCAATGTTCAGAGCCTGTAACAAGAAAAAAAAATTTTATGACCCACCCTAATGTATATATATATATATATATATATATATATATATATATATATATATATATATATATATATATATATATATATATCAAAACCCTCATTCAATGTAGCAGTACTCCTCACATGTTCTACTTATTTTTCAGTTGATGTGCAGCACTCCTAACATATTCTACCTAATGGTCAGTTGATGTTGTAACACTAATTTTCTACCTATTTGTTTAACTTTAATTTTTATGATGATATTTTGATTGTTAAAAGATAAATTCTTTGTGAGAGGATAATTCTTTGTGAAATAGTTAACTAAAACTATGTGTACAATGTAATTTCCTAAACTAAAATCTTTTTCAAACCATTGTAAATGGAAAGGAAGTAGGGGGGAGGGGGACATGTGCCCTCTGGCCCCCCGGTATTGTCGGCCCTGCAAACCATTGTTTATAATACTACTCAATATAGTCATCCGCCAAATTATTTTCAAGGAGTTGAACTTGTAGTTGAATCAGTGTTAAAAAAAGTGCTAAACAAAATGTCTTTTGATCAAATTATTTTTGAGATTTACAATTAAAAAATGTATATATTTAAGCTACATCTAGTACTAGCAATAAACAAGAAAAAGAATATATTGCACAAATAATAAACACAACAATTTTGATTTTGTCAGAGAAAATATTGAGAGACTGTAGACAGAGAAGAGTAAACTGCTGGAATTCGAAAAGAAAAAATAAATAAGAAAGAAAAGCACAAAAAAATAAAAAACAAAACAACAACAACAACAAAGAGACTGTAACACTAAAAATGACAAATAATGAGTAATAAGAACATCTTTATTATTATTTAATCATAAAAAACACAAGTCAAATAAACATATTCACCTTCAATGGCTGATTGAGAAAAATATCAGAAAATACTGATGTAAAAAAAGAAAACAACCATCTTTCTTGACCAATTCGACCAAAGCTCAATCCATATAGTAATGTAAAAAATGTTGAAATAAAACAAATTGCGAAACACAGAAACCAAGCAGTACAGTTCAACAAATTGGGTCCACTCTTATCTAATGCAGTTAAAAATTTTAACTTATCAAAAAAATGAATGACATTCTTTTGTTTATCAGAAATTTTACCTTCATATTCATAAATAGAGTCAAACAAAAATTCATCATTATTAGGTTCATTTGTTTTATAAACTTCTTTAGAAGTCTGGAAACATTCGTTGCCCGAAAGAAAATATTTTTGCTTGTTTTCATTTTTAATTTCAGGTTTCTTTAATTGCATAACTTTATTTGAACACTCATCAAAAGCATGAGTTGATAAATCTACAGCTGATAAATACTCACGCATTTTAAAACTAGATTTACTATTTTTATCTAAACAGAGACTTAATGTGTCTAAACTGTTTAATTCATTAACAACTGAGTTGTTAACCAAACTAAATAAACTATTGTCGTCTGAATTGTTGACCAAACTAAATAAACTATTATTGTCTTCAAAAGATAAATAAGACTCCTTAACTGATAAATTTACTTTGTGTAAATCATGATATTCTTTATTTATTACATTAAAAATGCTAGGTTCAAAAACTGAATTAACATTTTGTATGGTACCAATAGATTCTAAAACAGAATCAAGATTTTGTTTAACTTCTTTTGAAACTGAGATGGTATTTTGTTTAAAATTAGTGGACAGTTCAGCATTTTGTAAAGTATCGTAGTCTCTTAAAACATAGCTGGAATTTTGTGCACAGTCATAGTTTATTGAAAGTGAGTTGGGATTTTGTGTTAAATTGTGATTTATTGGAACCAAGTTGGAATTTTTTGCACCAAGTACATTCAAAACTGAGTTTGTATTGGTAACAACTGAATTTTTTCCTTTGACTTGTTTTTTTGAGCACTCTAGTGAATTAGGTTTACCATATCGAAACAAAAAAACTAACAATAAATTTATCGGAAACACAATAAGACTTGATTCTAATCCTACCATTATATGTCTCCAAGTTGTTGTAAAATTACCAAAGCCAACTTCAGTACCTAAAATAATTTTTCTAAATTAAAAATTAAGGATTTTATTTCTAGAATTATAGAAAAGCAAATTTATTTTGGAAGTAAATTAGAAATTAAGTTTAAGCAGTAACACCTGTTTAAAGCTTAAGGTCCATGGTACACATTTCATGGTACACTTTAGTGTGGTTTAGCCCTAAACACCACACAAAAGTTTCCATAACACCATTTTCTTGTTTCAATATGATATTTTGGAAGAATTAAAGAAATATGAATAGGTTTTTGGACTGGAATAAAAGCCTTATTTTCGGAAAATTTTTTTTTAATTCAAAACTTAAAGATAATAATAAAAAAATAATTTTTTTTAGTATTTGAAAAGAAAAAAAAATTAGACACCATGCCTTCTCAAATGGTTAAATCTTTTCCTAACGCCCAAAAAATGGTTTTGTACAAATGCAAGATCTCTTTTCAAGACAGTAGATAATTCTAGATTTGAACTCGTCAAGATTCTTTAAAGTCCATTTGCCTTCATAAACTTTTTTTTTTAAGTTTCCCCAAAAATCTTTTATTGGCCGTGCTTTAGGGACATATGCAGGATTGATAAATTTTGATAAAAAATTGATTTTTTGGTCATTTAGGTAATTCATCTGGCCAAAAAAAGTACTCTCTTGTACTATAAAATTTATTTATAAAAGGCACCAAATACTTTTTAATTATGGTTTCCAGGTAGACTGTTTGGAATAAAAAATGGTGTTAATACGCCTTTTGGTGAAATACAAAGCCAAACCAATAATTTTTTTTCATATTAGGCTTTAAAATCAAACTTTACATGCGGAGGAACCAGATAAATATTTGAATAAAAACCAAAGTTACCAGGCTGCATAGAATGAGTTAAAGTAAAAAACAATCTATCGTCTAAAACAAAATCAATATTTTTATATTGTTAAAATATAAAAATATTGATTTTGTTATTTTAACAAAGTGTTGAAAAATGTTATTTTTAACAAATATTAAATGTTAAAAATAACATTTTTCAACACTTTGGTCATGCTTGCTTCTTTTGATTAGAAGTAGTCTTTTACTTTTTTATGATACTTAATGTTAGTTCTTTTATTTAGAATCTTTGAAACGTAACTTTGATGACATTTTAACTGTTTGGCAACATAATTTTGGAAATATCCAGAACGATGATTAAACTTTTTTTTAATACATCAAATGTTGGCTTTTGATTCAATTATAACAGGTCTACCGCAAGATTATTTTTTTCCAATGATCTGTTAGTTTCAATAGACTTCTTTTTGTTCATCTGCATTATTTTCGCAAACTTATACAAATTGTTTATAATGTTTTTATATTTTGGGATTGTTTAATAGTTATTAAAGAAAAAAATTTTTTTTTTTGATTTTTTCAAATATAATTTAAGGATGGCTTCAAAATGAGACAATTACGAACCTCCTTGTACATTTCTTTGCAGAGATAACTTAAAATTAACTCCAGTCCAAAACTTATTCCCTTTATTTACAACTGAATGCCTTTTTTGCAATTCAGGGCTATGTGTCAAGCACAAAAAAAGAGGCATTTTTTTATTTGCTATACTTACTTTTTTGCAAATCAGAATTGTGTCAAGCACAAAAAAAAAGCGTTTTTTTATTTGCTATACTTGCCTCTAGGGTATCTGAGGAAAAAATATCTGCTTTTAATCTGCTTTTAACTGGAATTAAAATAAATTCTATAACAATAAGTTAAAAACTAAATATTAGTAGAACTAAGTATTGCATTGAGAAATAAAAAAAGTCATCATCAGTGTCGAAAATCATATAGTGGTCACATTGTTGCACAGCTTAATAAATGCAAGAAATCACCAGTAGTAAAATTTTTCAGTGATATATGTGAAATTCTAGAAATTGACAGTTCTTGTTCTAAATAAGCTCAGCTTTTAAATCAAGCAGCTGTTCCGAAAATTTATTTGTTTATGAACCTGGCATATATTCACACTCAAGATGGTTAACAACAGTAAAGTTTTACAACCCAACAAAGGACACATCTTAGTTTCTTTTTTTCTTAAGTCATAAACCCCTGTGTAGTTCGATACCAAAAAAAAGTAAATACTTCACAAATGGTGCAGAATATCTATTTAAATTGATAAAAGGTTTAAAGTGGAACAATTAAAAGAAAAACATTTTTTCCAATATAAAAAACTTGCTTTTCACAGTTATAGTAGAAAAAGGGTTTAGTTTCTTAAAAACAATTTAATCAAGAGTTTTTAATTCCTTAAAATTAATTTTTCTTGCTACTTATAAAATGATGATCAACTGGAACACTGTTCAGCACTAAAGCATTTTTATCTTTTACTTAGTATATTTGTTTATGCAACGCAATCGTTGCATAAACAAATATACTAAGACCTGGGAAATATGATAATAAAAACAGATTCTAGCTAGCATCCTTAAATAAAAAATAAAAAATAAAATAAGTAATAGGAGTTTTGTAAAGTAGAAAAACAAAGTATAGTTGCTCAGGGGGCAGGGGAAAAAACAACTAACGCTCTAGTCACTCTTTATGTAGATTGTATGCAACAAAGAACAAATTTGTGATTTACTAATATTAAAAACTGTTCAAATTTCCAGGTGTGATGGTGTAATGCATTAGTATGTTCCATTCATTTGTCTGGTATAGTCTCATTATGTTTTCATCCACTTTAATATTAGATGAATAGAAAGCTAAACTTGCACACTTTTGGCATTTATGGGCTTGCACATCAGAGCCAGACATAAGATCTGCAGAATGAATTTCAATTAATCAAATGCACATATTAGTCACCGTAGGTCACAAGCTTTCACTCTTAACCAAAAGAGATATGATCTTGTACTGGTGTGGAATGATGTACTATAAAGTAAACTTTTATATCCAAGTGCATAGTCAGCAAGTGCTGATCTGATGTGCAATATAGAGCTTCCAAATGAATGTGTGCGTGAGTGTTAGCATAATCATTAGGTTATCGAGTGCCGTAACCACATCCAGTGGGATAGCCTAATGTCCACTTTGTTGTTGTGGTGTAAATTGGAAAAAGTCAGGCTCACCAGCTACAAAAAATATATTTATAATTGTTTATGCAACACAATGATCACAAAAAGTGACCAATGGAGCCATCTAGTTATGTAGAACTTGGAGATGTGGTAATAGAATCTGATCATAGATGATGTCATTGGGTAAGAATCAGCAATAAATGCAAAGACTAGTTACTAAGAGGAATAAAATTTCACGAGAGAAACCATAAATCATGCTCTAGCCATCCTTAACAAATAATAAAACAATAGCCAATGAGTTAGCAAGCCTATATAAATCTGTTAATGTAATAATGGCTCCCATGACTAAAAATATTGTACATAATAAAACATAATAAAGTTACTAATATATTATATAAAGCTAACAAAAGACATAGGTGTTAGAGGTAAAAATGTTAGTACCATTATAACCAATAAAAACAAAGAAGTGGATGAATAATGATGTTCCTCCTCAGGAATGCACTGCAATCATCAATGACATTTCAGGGAGCCTGAGACCTGCCTTAACACCACTCATTAGGGGCATGTCCTTGCAACAGATCTCACTGCCTACCCTAGTGACAGTAGTAGAAATAATACATAACTAAAGGAGCAT
>NC_061162.1:41061765-41269265 GCF_022113875.1 Hydra vulgaris | reverse complement strand
TAATCTTATAGAAATTATATATTATAGTCAACACTTAGTAGAGACACTTAGTAAAGAAGTTGATGGCAAAATGGCAATTTAGTTTTAAGATAAAAAACTGTATATTACTTTTTAAAAAAATGGAGAAAACTTGTTAAATTTATAGAAACTTCAGGAATGTTTTAGATTCTCTGGATCTATAGCAACATTAAAGCAAGATGTATCCATATACCAGTACTTAAGTGTTTAGAAAGAAAGTAGCTATGCTGTATTGGTGCAGTGATAGAGCACTCTTTTTTAATGAATGAGGTATAAAAATTGACCTATGGTCTCTAGTGATACCCATCATCTATGGTATCTATAGTGATGCCCATTATCTCAATTTTTCATAAAATAATTTTTTTGTTTTAGTACTTTTTTAAAAGTAAGGGTGTTCTAAACTAATACAAAATACTTCTTGTTTCTATGGTTTTTTTAGAAGAAAGGGTGTTCTAAGCAAGGATGCTGAGTTCTAAAAGGACTCCAGCTTTATATCTCTACTTTTTCCAGGTCTGTAGGGTATAGAAGTTCTAAACATATTGGTTGACTTATTCTGCTATGAGAAAAAAATTTATTGACTTGGAACTTATATTTTTAAGCCCAGAGTTATATTTTGAAACCCTTTTTTAAAACAGTTTTATAATTCATCTAGTTATATTAATAGTGTTAATAACTTGATATGATTTTTTTTCACATTAAGTTCCTATAAATCTTATCATTTAGCAAGAAAAAAAAAAATTGCTTTTCAGAACATTACCCTATTTACTCCCATAAATAAATTATATACATTTATAAAACTTTTTAAATTTGAGAATATTGCTTTATTGTTACAGCTAGCCCACATAATTTTAAAAATTCTTGAATTAAAAATTATTGTAAGCAAGAGCTGATTTGGATTGCCCTTGTATTGTAATAAAAAATTACAAAACATTGTAGCATAATAAACTATAATAAAAAGCTTATATGTGACTGTACAATAAATTTATGAACATATTCAATAGATGAACATAAATTTCACTTCTTTTGTTAAATTTTAAATTAGAGTATTAATATCCAATTGCTATAATTTTTGTATAAGTTAATGTAGCTTACCAAACTACTCAAAATTAAGATTAAAACAAAATATGAAATAAAAATGTTCTCAGAGTCCATGTATTTGCATGGAGTATTTTCTTTATGAAAAAACTCTGATGTTTAACTCTTTATAATCTGCATATAAAATTTTATTTGAATGAAATATTTTAATGATCAATTTTGAATGAATAATTTTATTTGAAAAAAAATATGCTTCAAGGCCAAGAACATTATATTTTATGACATTTACAGATTTATAGAACTTTTGATACTTTAACAAATCCACTTTTTTTCCATTTCTTCAAATTAACAACAGATAAAATCCTCATCACCAAGATAAACTTTATTAAAATTTTTTATGAGTGAAAATTCTCTTGTACAAATAGATTTTGATACTTTTTAAATGCTCTGAAAAGTAATAAAATAAAGTGAGTTTCGTGTGTTGATAATAACACAAGACTTGTATTGATAAACTTAGTTTATCATTACTTTGAAATTTATTTCGAAAACCTGTTTGCTTTGATTTTAATTATATTTTTCAACAAAAACACATTTGCCTCTCTTTTAAAATCAGCGAATCAGATTGCTCACATTTCTGCCTATTCTGAGCCTGTATATGGTTTTTTAAATATGTAGCCCAGAATCCAGGCGTCCTTGCTGCCATTATAACTAAGAACTCAAGGTTCAAAAAATGATTGTTTCTCTCACTTAAAAAATCTTCATTATTTTTCCCATTAGTAGTCCATAAGCTTTTTTATATTTTTTGAGCTCCTTGATACCAAAAACTAGGAAGAAGTTTTTTGTGACTTTCAAATCCAGAGTCTTTTTGGGGACTCTGCATCCCTGGTTTTAAGCTAATAAAAAGCTTATATTCAGGCTAGGCCAGGAAGGCATGCAAAAACAAGTCTTTTTATGACCACGCATATAATACTTTGTTTTGACTATTTGACCATGGTTATAACATTTTAAAAATTCGCTGAAAATGTGGTTTTTAATTACCACAAAAATAAGTACCTTTGACACATTTATCTTTACATTACTTACATTTAAATAAAGTAAGAAATCACTGCTAATGATTTTTTAAATAAAGTGTTAATAAACATTGTATATATTTTTTTATATTTATATAAAGTATGTACTTTTTATTAAAACGCCTTAAATTAAAAAATTATATCAACTTTTTAAAGAAACGATTTAATTATTTTTTCTTTTGTTTACGTTACTGCAAAGAATTGTTAAGAATCTTTTTTTTTTAACTTTTAAATGGCGTATTTATGAAACAATCACTAGATGTAAGTTGTTACTTTATTTAAAAGGGTTTTGCATAAATTTATATCATGAAAATATTAGTAAAGATAAATAATTCAAAGTTATCTATTTCCAACATAATTTAAATAATCTTATCGTTATAGTTTATTATTTATTTTCGTTTTAATTTTATTTTTTTGAAAAATAACTTAACTAAAACATACATATCATCATTATAAATAAAATTTCTAACCTCTAATAGATCACGTTGGTCTCTTCTTCTAGCCCAAACTATAGCTAAAATAAAAATTCCATATAAAGTGCATATGGTTGCCAAAAGTGCTGGATAATTTTCTACATTAGTTAAAGCCATTATTTCTTGTTTAATATTTAGTTCTCTTGGAGACACAAAAAAGCTGCTGCTTCCAAACCATGTGAGATGATCACATTGACAATGAGTTTGAAATTGATTTGTCAATTTTCCAACCTGACGTAAAAATTTAAATAGTATTTGTAATAAAGTTGATCATTATAGAATAACATGTTTATTGTTAACAACATAAAGAAATTTAAGAACATCTGTTATTACATTAAATAGAAAAATATATATTTGATTTTTTTGAACTTTTTATTTTGAACTAAGTCAATTGGAAATGGTAATATAAGAAAAAACTGAACAAGAAATTTTATATTTATTTATTTTAAAATATAACAATATTTAACCTCTAAAGCCTTTTAAAACTAAACTAGTGTCTTTAAAGCCATTAAACTAAAATACTATTGAGACAGGTATATTTAATTGTGTAATCAAAAAACTATAATCAATAAAAATTAGAAACACTACAGTAAATAACCTAAAACTTTAAAGTATGAGATTATTGGAAGAAAATCATTATATTATCATTATATATCAAGTACAATTTATATTATATGATTGTATTTGATTATATTTTTAAAATATTTTCTAATACTATAAGAGAGCTTATAAAGGAGACAAAGGTATATGAAGAGAACTTTTAAAAGAGAAAAAAAACTTAAAGATTCAAAAAACATTGTGATTTAAAAAAAAAAAATTTAAAAGAAAAAATTTAAAAGAAAACAAATTTAACAAGTCTTTGTCAAAAGCCTTTTATGTGCTGAGAACAATGACTTTTGGCTTTTTAAGTAACACACAGTAATATCTCTGAGTTACTGCTACAAATAACTAAATCCATATTTTTTGACAGTAAGCTACGTTATGTTTTTAATCGGTTAAAATTGGTAAAAAGGTTACATTCCCTAAATTTTAATATAAAGTAAATAAACTTGATAATGCAGTAAATGTTTGTTTATTGCTGTATTGCTAATTATCATCTTTAATTTTATTTTTATTGTAAAATAGCTTTGTCTCAATTGGTTACTTTGTCAAAAGTTTCAATTCGCAATGTTATATCTCAATTTTTTTAAACTTTTTATAGTGTAACCAATTAAGACCTAATGTAAGGTAACTAAATAAAATAAAAAAAGACGTAATGTAAAATAAAAAAATTTTATTTTGACGTATTTTAATTACATTTCAATTCTTAAATGTTTTACGTTATGTTAAATCTCGATTGGTTACACTTTTAGAGGTAATAAATAAAATAATTAACCTTAGATTGCTTAAGTAAGTTATTTTAACTTTTAAAGGTACTTTTTTTATGTTTTATATTACGCTACTTTTAAAGCTTTAAAAGAATTATTTACCTTTAAAAAGTCTTTTTTTAAAACTAACCCACTAGGTTGTGGGTTTTTAAGCTTGTGGGTTGGTTTTTAAAGAAATTTTTTTTAATTACTATAGTTTTGATAAATGTGTTTAAAATATTATTTAAATAAATTTTTTTGTTAAATATTGTAACTCATTTATGAGTTATAGTATTAAACAATGCGTTTGTCGAGACTTTTGTAACTATAAAAATCTTTTTAAAAAACTGCTAAATATCAACATTTATTTTTATTGTTAAATAGATTTGTCTTATTTAGTTTGATTTTTTGGTTTGTTTTTTTGGTTTGTTTTTTTTGTTTTTTTTTTGTTACTAATTAATAACAAACAAAAAAAGTAGCTAATTACATGTTGTTGTTTTTTTATAATCATAACGTTTATAAGCACACCTAGGCTCAAATTTTGTTAAAAAATAAGCATTAAAAAATAAGGATATTGTTGAACCTTGATAAACCATTTGAATGGTTAAAAAAAAATTTTGAATAAAATTTTGAATATGTTTTTTTTTTTAAATTTAAACCATTTAAATCAATATAAAAAATTCATATGGAATCATGAATTTATGATGTCATTGCATAGCAAAACATAAACTTCTATTAACAACTTAAGAACATAAATTTTAAAGAAATGTTTATTGAAATACTTTGGAAAAAAGCGCTTTGGAGTGTAATATTCCGCTCTCTAATACTTTTATTCAAATACTGCAAAAACTTGAAAATGTGTGTTATCAATTTTTCAAAAAATATTGAAATAAGCATATTTTATTAGAAATATGCTTAAGTTTAAGTTTTGAGCCTCGCGAAGCTTTCAGTATAAGCATACTTATGCATACATAAGCATACTCGAGTCTGTTTCAAAAATTTCATATGCTTATTGAAAAAACAACATTTAAGACAAATCTATTTTACAATAAAAATAAAAGCATATTGAGACATTTTTTAAAGTTGCACTTTAATAAGTTTAAAAAAAACAACAATTTAGACATTACTTTGTGAATTGAAACTTTTTTTTGTGACAAATTATAATTTGTTGCAAAAAAAAAAAGTTTCAACTGGCAAAGTTATAAAAAGTTTCAACTTGGCAAAGTGTTACATATTATTAGAACTCAGTTTTGTAAAAATATACAGAAATTTTGCATGCAACAAATCTCGTTTACATTAAAATACATAATGTAAAATTATACAATACAAAACATAACTTTGAAATGTCATAGGGGAAGTTATCAAATTTAAGGTTAGATATTATATATTATTTTAATTTTACAGTCTCCTATATATGGTCTGTGCACTCGCAAACTATTTTTCACAAAGTATATATCAAGAGCCTGATGTAAAATCAGTTGTGTGACTTTCACATTTCTGTGACTTTTTGCTAAATATATATATATATATATATATATATATATATATATATATATATATATATATATATATATATATATATATATATATATATATATATATATATATATATATATATTACTAATGCTATACACAAATATTAACAATATTAAGTACAACTCTACCTGACAACCTTTGTTACTCCATATATTTGCAACCTCATCCCAAAAATGTCATAGGGGAAGTTATCAAATTTAAGGTTAGATATTATATATTATTTTAATTTTACAGTCTCCTATATATGGTCTGTGCACTCGCAAACTATTTTTCACAAAGTATATATCAAGAGCCTGATGTAAAATCAGTTGTGTGACTTTCACATTTCTGTGACTTTTTGCTAAATATATATATATATATATATATATATATATATATATATATATATATATATATATATATATATATATATATATATATATATATATATATATATATTACTAATGCTATACACAAATATTAACAATATTAAGTACAACTCTACCTGACAACCTTTGTTACTCCATATATTTGCAACCTCATCCCAAAAAAGACATCCAATAGTCAATACTTCTAAACCAACTTTGAATTCATATTTCAATGCATCTGATTGATTTTTAGTCATTATTCCAATGTAATATGAGGTAATATTGTATTCTGTCTTAAAAATAGCATAACTCTTTGTGGTATTGTAAAAAGCTACATCATCATATTTTTCTTCAGTTGGCCATCCATCTTTTTTGAAAAGGATTTTGAAAGCTTCATTGTTTGGTGTATCAAGTATACATAAAAAAGAAACACCTGGTGTTATGTTACTAATGTTAAGTTGATATATAATGATTTTATTGTACATAAATAATGCACTGTCTATGACAACCTAAAAAGAAATTATAAAAATAAAAAAAACTAAAAAACTCTATAAAACAAATTTTTAACAATATCGCTAATAAGATGTCTAAGTTACTTAAGTAAAACTAACTGTTTTCTTTTTTTTTTAAATTATTTTACACAAACTTTGGTTACTCACTACTTTGACAGTTAATTATTTAAAAAAAGATAAAAGTATTAATTATTTAAAAAAAGGTAAAAAATAATAATAATAATCAAGGTTCTTAGTCATCTTCACTTAATTTCATCACTATAAAAAGTGCAAGAGGTGTCGCAATAGTAATTTTGAACATGATACACATCTATGGGCTTTGAACAAGATACACATCTATGGGCTATGTTAAACTATATGTGCATAATCTAGAAATATGCAAGGTACTTCTTGGTTTCTATTTTGTTTATTGAGGTTATGGCAAGTTTTGGGGTTTTTGTTTTTTTCAGATTTTGTAAAAAGACTATCGTTATAAAAACACTTTTATATTAAATGCTTGCTTTGGAGGAAAGAGGTATGGAATTCAACAAATTACATCCTTGGAGGAACCAATCTAAAATTGTTTCACTAAATTTAAAAACTTTTAGAAACAGCTTGAAAAAAACTCAACTCAAGACCCAGGAGTTGATTTCAAGTGCACTCAAATTTCAAGTGCACTTACTCAACTTCTATTAAAAAAAAAAAGAAAAGTATATCCATGAAACATCCAAATAAAAATATAAACAATGATTGAAATAAATAATTTAGTTTTTTAAATTTTCCTAAATCAGATGAAATTTTGAAATAATTTGAAGTCTTTTAATTGTTTAATAAGTTTTGAAAACCCAGATTACAAAGGCCTTAAAAATAAACAAATAAAAACTAATAACAGAAAAAACCTTTGATATAGGAACTGTTTGATTAATAAATATATCCAGATTTTTACGCAGACCATCTACTACTGATCTATTATTCAATGCTGAAGGGATTTGTTTTATGATTGTTAGCCCAGATATTGCTGCACTGATGCCACTTGCTGAAGGATTAAAAATGAAAGGATTTTTTAACAAGGTCAGCATCTAAAGAAAAATTAAGAAATTATATTACAACAAAATAATTACTGTTATTAATTATTAAATAATTACTACTGTTAATATTGACCTTTTTATTTTTATATAAGTATAAGAATATTTGTAAAAGATATATTATAGCAATTAGGTGGTCGGGATGGCTTTTTATGTTAATATTTTGGGATACTTTTGGCATGATTTAAAATTAAAGAGAAATTGACTCTTTTATAGATAGAGCACGACCTTCTAAGCATCTAACAAGCATTTGCTAATCTATATATGTTATATTGACATAAATATATATGTATATATATATATATAATATATATATATAATATATATATATATATATATATATATATATATATATATATATATATATATATATATATATATATATATATATATATATATATATATATATATATATATATATATATATATATATATATATATATATATATATATTAGGGTGGTTTTTTTTTATATGGAAAAAATTTTTTTTCAACTTTTAAAATGCACAACCGCTTATTTGGTGAGGTCTGTTATAAAAAGTATATTGTTAAAATTTTTTTGCAAACTGAAAATGGGAAGTGGTCCCCCAAACCTTATTTCGGAACCCTAAATTGACCAAAATTTTTCTAAAAACTTAATCTTGTAATTACATTTTTATTTCATAGAAAATACTGCTATAAATTGATCTAAAAACAAACAATATAAAGTATTATAATGTTACAACATAGATAGTTCAAAAAAGACTGGAAAGTACAAGAAAATTTAGATTAAATTTAGCATTATTTACCCTAAATCGCTCCTAAATGACTATTTTGATTTCAAAAACATTTTATTTGCTATAATTTCAAGTAAACTTTTTCTAAGTAAACTTTAGCTCAGTAACTAAATTTGTATAAATTTAATAATAGTAAAATATTACATAAGAAGATGGCTGCTTCAAACAAAGCAACACGCTTAATTACAAATGTTCGGCTAGTTGGACATATTCTCTCCACAGTAGATGGACAGAGTCAGTTGCCAACAAGTGGTGTTGCACTATGTAGAGTTTATTATGAAATGATAGTCAAAAAGTCAACTCTTTCAATATCCTGCAACACAGTTGCAGACAAAGTTATGATTTTCTGGCTTAAGGCTAATATTCCAACTATAGCAAAGCCTCATGTAGAACTACATGAGGCTTTGCTATAGTTGGAATATTACTATATTACTTGCGTTTTCTGTATTTTACAACTGCTTTTTTATACATTAAGTCTTCCGATGTCATTAACATCTTTCAGGCGCCTCTCTGGTCTATCAGAAATTGTTTATCTTTATTTATCTTGATGGGACAAAAAATGTTTTTTTAATTCATCTTCTCCTTTTGGGAGAAAATAATGATATAACAAGTATTTGCACTCCTAGGGCTTACCATCGTGCAAGATGGATGGCTAAAGGAATAAAAATTGCTAGATGGATGGCTAAATGACTGCTTAAAAATTTTTGGTTTTCGTCATCAATTAAATGTCACAGATAAAAAAATTGGGGTTTTAAGAAGAATTTGTCTCTTCATAACCACAATTTATGTATGTTTCTGTCAAGTTGACAGCAAAGTTGCAAATGTTGCAAAAAATAAAATTAAACTTCAAATATGGCATTTAAGTGAAGATCTAGCTGCTCTTCCATTATTCAGTGAAGAAATTTCTGTTGAGGAGAAAATGGAAATTGTAAATGCCTTACAAAAAAAACCATTACCAGGTGACAATAGAAGGCTTGCTTCAAACAAGATTTATACATTCTCTAAACTTTCTATAGCTAACTTTGTTACACAACGCTCAATGAATTTGTTTGACTCTTTTAATCTACCAAAAGAATTCTTGACATTGTCTCCTAAAACTTGGGCTAATTGTGATGACCACAAGGCTGCTTGTAAGATTGTTCCTGCCATGAAAGTAGTTAATGACTGTGCAGAACGGGCAGTTAAATTAGCCCCTAACTTTAATGAAGTTTTGACAAAAAATGACAATCAGTATCAGCTTCTTTACCAAGTAGTTGAGTATCATAGAAAAAAAATTTCAACTGAAGCTACAGAGAGACACATGAGTCATAATCATTCTAAATAACAACAATTTAATAAATTCAAATATGCATACATATAATATGAACTAAATATATAGTTAAGTACATAATATGCCTATTGTTTTTCTGTAGTATTTTAATTTAGTTATATGTCAAGGTTTGATTAAATTATGTATGTTATTTTATTAGAATAATTTTAAATGTTGTTATTTGTAATATGTTTTCTTGAACGCATAAAATCATTTTTTTCATTCTTTTAAAATTTTTGTTTGAGTACATTATTTTTTGTAATTTTTTGATTTATAAATTTGAATTAGGGCTGAGTTAGAAATGACTGGTAGAGGAGCATATGGGCATCTAGTTTGGGGCATATGGGCCACTAGTACTCACAATTAAGAAAACTGAAGAAATGTTAAAAAATAAGAATCTTTCTTAAGTTTTTACAACAGCTTTTAGTATTTTTACCCCCTTTCCCCTTGCCCCAAGTTACCCCTGCTACATACATTCATACACTTATCTTTACCCTAATAAGTAAAATTATTGCATATAGCACTGGCAATAGTTTATTCTTATGCATTTCAGAAAATTATCATTTTCAACAAAAACGGGCTTCAAAAGGGCTCAAAAAAACATATCCAGGTCCTAGCGCTCTGAGGGTGGGATTTGGGAATTTATCACTGCTAAATACATTCTTTTTATTGTTATCGCCCTAATAAGTAAAACTGATGCATGTAACACTAATTCAAGCAGATTTAAATAGATTTCAGAAATATATTACTTTAACAAAAATGGATCTCAAAAGAGCTTTAAAAACAGGTCCGGGACCTTGCGTTACTAGGGTGGAGTCTGGGAATAGGTCATTGTTATATACATTCTTATAATTTTTTTAACCCTAATAAGTGAAACTGATGCATGTAACACTAATACTTATTGATTTTAATACATTTTAGAAATAGGTCATTTTGGACAAAAACAGGGTTCTAAAGGGCTTACAAAGCAGGTGTGGGGGACCACTTCCCATCATTAGTTTGGAAAAAATTTTTATCAGTGAACTTTTTTTATTGAACCTCACCAAATAGAGTATCTCACTTAAATACTTGAATAAATATACTCTTTTTACCATTTTTCTGATAAATGAAATAAAATAAAATAAGTTATATGACAAGTAGCTAGAGACTATTTAAGGTTAACAAAGTATTAAGATAATAAATAAAAAAATTAAAAATTTATTTATAAGTAAAAAATACCTTTCTGCTCAATAATTACAGAAAGATGGTAATAAAACTACTAATATTATACATCTGGATCTAACACATTACAAATTGAATTTTTGAAAATTGTTAAAAATATGATTATTAGTATTCAAACAAGAAACGAAAAAAAAAAATGCTAAAATTAGAACTTTTAACTTAAATTTAATTACAGCTCTAATGAGTGTTTGTTGTTGATTATCAGACAGAGCAACAAGAGCCATTGTCTCAAGTTTTGCAAGGTTTTGGTATTGTGACCAAATATAATTACAAAAATAAAGTTATAAGTAAAAAAATATGAATAACCACACTTCACACCTTGGATTGCAGAGCAAGAACAAGATCAACCAACTTCAATGACTATATTTTGATGGGTAGAAGGATAAAACTCTGTTTTCTGTTGTAAAACCTAATTCAACAGGGTTTCAAAGAACTATAAATTAATTGCTTTTTTTAATTTTAAAACAACTAGGCTCCGTTAATGTGATAATGTTTTGCTTTTTACTGATGAAAACATTACCAGTAGCTTTATTTTATATATAAATTAATTATGCCATTTTACATATATATTAAATAAAAGCTGGGTTTTGATTTTGTAACTCGACATAATTGAATGTGATGGTGTGCTACTAACACATGTTGGATAAAAAAATTATAGCATACAACAGTAGAGGTTTTGCATCTTACTCTTTAATGAATTCCCATCTTAGCATACGTTTTGAGTGTTAGATGGACAAGACCTTTTCTGTTAAGAGTCTCGGATATTGAGATTTGGTAAAAGTTCTAAGTAGGTTGCACAGCAATTGAGTGTAACTTTTAAAAATTTATTCTGTCATACCAAACATTAAATTGATGAGTGAAACTTGTAACAGCTATCCTTTGAAACATTGTATGTATATGGGTGCACCAGTTGGACTTTATGATACTTTTGGAATTCTCCAATTGTTTGAACAACGGACAGTTTCTAAAATGCTCTAAACTTAAATGTTCAAGTCAAAATATAATTTTTCTTTGAAAGTTATGATCATGAAAAGTTTAAAACCTCCTCATTTGGGGAGGGTGAAAACTTTATACAGCTATATCTTTTGAACTTTAACAGATTATTAGTTAAGAAATTAAATCTGTTATTTTAGTTCTTAACTAATAATAAATAATAATAATAAAACTAATAATAAAAAAAACAACTAATAAATAAATTTTTAGGGTATTCCAAATCACGATAATTTGAGCTAAATCACTACAATTAAAAAATACTTTATTTAATATTTTTTTATATATTTAATCAATTTATACAGTAGGCAAACAAATAAAAAGTTATACATTATAAAGATTTTAGAACTTTATTCTTCTACATATATATTTTATTCTAGATTTTTGTCAACGCTCTCAATATTTAAATATAATTCATCAAAGTCATTAAAAAAGAAAAGTCATTAATTTCATCTGATTCCATATCAGATAAATTTTCTCTATCACCGCTATAATTTCCTCTATCAACGCTATAATTCCCTCTATCACCTCTATAATTTCCTCTATCACTGCTCTATCACTGCTATAATTTCCTCTATCACTGCTATAATTTCCTCTATCACCGCTATAATTTTCTCTATCACCGCTATAATTTCCTCTATCACCGCTATAATTTTCTCTATCACTGCTATAAATTGCTAACAAACTTTTAGGTTTTAACAGTAGAAACAATATTTTCTCATTTTTCAATCATTTAGTTAATGAGATTGAACTAATTAAAAAATTACTAACAAAGATGTAAAAAATTACTAACAAAGATGTAAAGTTTGAATTTTTCCTTGCATGGTGTACACAATTATATTTATAAATTATATGTCAAGATTCAGTTGCTTCTTCTCTCAATAAAAAAGTGGAACTGATGAATTAATGATAATTAACCCAGCATGTGCTAATACTTTGAATAGAAGCTGGGACCTTGAACCAATCATGTCTCTAATTATTTTTTATCTCTATCATTGCAGTATTTATCAATTTTTGTGGATCAATAGGGTCATTGCAATTGTCTGCTATTAGAATGTTATGTAATCTAATAGTAATTTTTTCATCAATTTCTAAAATTTTGATGAGTAATAGAAGATAAGAAAAAGCTTTGCATAAATTTTGTTTGCATAAATTTCCAGTATGACTAGTTCCTGATCTGCCAGCTCTTAGTTTATCAACTCTCAAACCAAGTTCTTCAAAAATCATCAATAATTTTCTTCTCAATAAATATTGGTCTTTTAAAACCTTTTTTACTTTTTTTAAGTTTTTATTTTAATTCAAAATGAAATATGTAAAATTAAATTTAAAAAACCTAATCCAAGCATTTAGTGGTGAAATGCCATATCACCTGCTCATTTGTAACAAATCCTTTATTAAAGATTTTCAGATTGCTCATCCTGCTAGGTGTGGAATGACAAATCAGACAACATTGTGTCAAAGGGGTGTTTGTTTTATATCTTAGTTTACACCTCTTTGACAATTGTGTCAAAGAGATGTAAAGTAAGATTTTCCCATCAATCATTGAAAGGACAAAACGAGAGTTGATCAAAACATACTTATGTCCTGGAAGGTAAACTTTAACAGGATATAAATGAAAAAATTTCTTGTTCGATTTCCTACTTGATTTTTAACATTGCTCCTTTATTTTTCTTTATATACTCCAGTATAAATGGTCTGCAGAATCTAATACTCTGAGATATTAGTTATTCTATAAAATATTGTTTAAATCTGAATGCACATATAGTCGAAGAGGTGATGTTGCTGTGACTAAGATCCAAATCCTGAACATTATTTTGATTGGAATTATTAAAATGTTAATGGTATTTTGAGTGATTTGATGCTTGTTCATAACCTAACTACTAATTACTATTCATACATCAAAGTAATTTTTTTATTATCCAAAATTCTTTTGAATGAGTGATCCATAAGGTCCTGTAGTTTAACTTTGGCCTTTGTTTCAGTAACTTTAATGAGTGTTTTTAAAGGTGAACACCCATTTTTTATTTTGGAAATGGCTCGATAAGATGGAAATCTGCATGGTACTTCTTTATGAGTATTTTTGTAAAATGATAAAATGATATATTTGCTATCAACCATCTTATGGTGTGAGAACTCATCAAACTCTTTTGTTGGTCGACCTCTTTTTGCTGATTTATTTATTGAACCCTCTTGGTTAGCTGGTGATTGAACTAAACTATTTGTTTTAAAACTAAATTAAGCCGAGCCTGATTTCTACTAGCAAATATTTTTTTTTATGATATGATACATGCCATATTGCAACATACTTTGCAAGAGTAAGTTATAATATTTTTCTTAATAAATTAATTTTGTCTTCTCTGACTTGAATCCTAGTAATATACTTAAATCCTCTGTTTACATTATCAAAAGTATTTTTCAAAACCTGAAAACATAGCACAATTTATCTTAAATTGATTTCCTACATTACAAAGTAAAAAGAAACATTTTAACAATATTTAGAAATTCATGTGGTTTTTGGTCAATCAGTGGGACATCAAAAAGGCACTATATAATTATTTTTTCTTAAATTAATTGTGTATTTTAAATCCATTAACATTTGAAATAAAAATAAAAAAGACTTTTTTCCTTTTAAGAACAACACGAAAACAAATTTACTTTAGTCTTTCATGCCTTAAAGTAGTTTTTTTTAGTTTTAGTAAAAAATGAAAAAAAATTGTTTTTATTCAAAGAAATTTTTAATTTGCTTAAAAAAAAAATCAAATTTCAAAATTATTTAGCACTCATCATCACAGATGATCGCAGCCACACTTCACTGGATAGTTAGTAGACAGAATAGACTAAAAAATATCAAAATATAGAAAAGGTACAAATTGGAACAATTTTTTAATTCTTAATCAAAGTTGAAATTCAATACGCTTGTGATGAACTTTTTACTCAATGCAAAAAATTGTAGTACTAACTTTTTCAGGAAATTTTTTATTTTTAACTATATTATATTCTTTTTAATGATGTATATATTGTCCGATTTTTAAGCATCTATATATTAAAATAATAATAATAAATGAAAGCGTACATTTAGAATTTTTATCAAAAATACATTAAAAGCCTTAATTCAAGAAGCCACTACCATCAAGCCTCTCACATTTAGAATTTGATAAATCAAAAAATTCTTAGTGAGGGTGCTGATAAAACCCACTATCAGACATAATATTTGAATCAATTCGCTTTTTTGATTTTTGGCCATGTGATTTCTCACTGTGCAATCACAGGTTTGAACATTAGTTGTTCCAGTACTTTCTTTCATAAATTTGATCATTGAAAAGGAAAAACATTTTTAACACTTCTATTTACTGGATTTACAATTCCAAATTAAACTTAAGAACTGCTAACAGTACAAATTGTATAAAATAATTTTCTCTTGATGTTATGGCATTGCAATATCTAGAATAATTTAACACCTGAGAGATTTTTCAAAATTAGGAGTTTTTTTAATAACAATAGTGGATGACCTTTCTAGTTTAAATATTATACTAAATTTTTATTTTAAAAACAAATGTTTACTTGAAAATATTGGTAGAAATTACTCATTGTACTAGTCTGGACGCTTGTGCGACATGATAGATAAGCTGTTCAATCGGTTTTGGATTATTCTTTTTTTCTAAATTCTCAATCTTTTAAAAAAAAACTTCAAAGATTTTCCCCTTCTCAATGGTATTGTTGCATAAGAAAGAATACCCTAATTTGGTGACCGCACTGAACAAACCCGCAAGTTCTGCAACTACAGCATCCTGCAAAGTCCTTTTATCTAGAATCTTTGCTCTATCTGTGCAGTTTTTCTCCTAAAATTCAAATAGCTTACTTGTATGAATAATCTCTAAATTGTCTAATACGTGTTCTTTCACATAGTCAAAGAGCAAACGCATAATTGCATCTTCTGTTAAAATAAAGAGAACTTTTTGGGGTCTTGTATAGTTAAGGTAACAAGACCGATGATAATATAACTTTAAGGAAACTATGGTTTGTCCAATATACTAGCTGAGTTTTCACCTTTACTTAAGCGTTTTCTTTTAACATGTATTTTGCCCAGTAGGCACGGACATAAAAAGGATGTTTTTAAACGTCTTATATTCGTTTGGATCTCTTTTGAACGTCTTTTGAATGTTTTGGACATCTTTTGAACGTTTAAAAGATGTCTTTTTTAGGTCCAGTGTCCATTCGGTGTAAGCGTTATATATCCGTTCTTATATTTATTAGTCTTTTTGCAATAGCAAATGCAACACTCTTCATCCGCAATAATTTTTACTGAAACAAAGGAATTGTTTTAATTTTGAAGTAGTACATAAAACATTAAAAAAATGTGAAAACTGGGGGCAATATTCTTTGCTTTACATTTCGCACTCAAGGGTTTTTTAATTTACCTGATCTATCTCTTTTCCGAGCTGAGATTCTGCGCTTAAATTAGGATGCATTATCCACGCCTACACTCTGGCTGCCTTTTTTCTATTTTTCTGATTTTGTAAAATGTTTAATGTTTTATATTCACATACTTATCTTAACATCTTTGAAGAAATAAGAAAGTTGTTGGGCACGAATCAGGTAGAATGTTTATGATTTTAAAGTCATTTCGAATTTGACGATAGTAAAAAAATATATTATTATCAAATTTACGCTATTTATTGCTTTTTCCGTTCCATTGTTTAAAGCATATATAAAAAAATAAAGTGAGTTGTACATTTAGTTTGTGACTTACCAAGCATTGTAAGTCACAATGCTTGGTTTGTAAGTCACAATGTACAAGTCTTTACTTACGCAAGCGCATTTTCAGTAAAACCATGCAATTTGTTATTATTACGACCAACTTCACCTTGATGAAGTTTACTAGCATTTTTAATTTTTTTTTAGGAACCAGATTAAAATGCTGCATTTTTTGGCTACTCGCCATGATTTAGTTTAATAATAATAAATAAAAATTAAAACACGTTTTTTTAGTTTTATGTTTTATATTTTTACAACCATTTCTTTTAAAATGATTGCAGTTTGTTATGCAAATATTTTGCTTTATTTATAAAAATGACTTTGCTTTTTTTCTTTTATTTATGACGGTAATTCTTTACTTTTAAAAAAAACTTTGATAACATAAAAAAAAGTAAACAGTTTTTGAAAAGTAAACATTTTATGACATAAACAAAGAACGGGAACATTGTTTATTTTTTAGATTTATTAAATTAAAATTATTTCATTTTTTTAATACAATATTAAAAAAAATAATTATAAACAAATTTTTTTCTAAATAAGGTTTATGAAATTTTGGTTACATAGATTCGACTAATTATATTTAAAACATCTAATTTTATAAACAATTAACCCCCTGTTAATAATTTGTTAAAACTAAACCAATGCTTTGCGGTATTGCAAAGCATTTACAAGCAACCATTACAAGCAACCACTATTAGAGTTGGAAACTACCGGAAGAGAAAAGATAAAGTTTTATAAAGCAAGGTATTGATTAACAGACGACTTGAAAGATTGCAAATTATATGAATCAGGAAAACAAGATAAAGGAAGCAAATTCCAAGGAAATTATGTTGGAGTGGAAAACTAGATGAACAAGAATGTTTGGAGCATTTAGGAACAATTCCAGTATAAGGATGAGAATTTATTGAATGGCGAGTAACACGAGAATGAATTTTAGTCAAAGGTGTAAGAGACACATTATAGTATTTATAGTATTTATAGAAAAAAGAAGAAGAGAAGCAACATTACAAAAATGTGACAATGGTTGAAGGTTGGTTGCAAGAGCAGTTCTAACTATGTTTACAATGCCTTTTTGTATCTTGTCTAAGAGAGAAAGGATATCATTCGAAGATCCGCTCCAGATATGGCAACAGCATTCCATACAAAAACGGATTTGAGATTTATAGCGATGAAGAATAGAATCTGAAGTAAGAAAGTGGCAAGCTTGATAAAGAGATGCAACATTAACAGATGCTAATTTTGCAATAGATTTGATATATGGTTTCTTAGAAAGATTGGAAGTAAGAGTTAATCCTACAAGGCATAAGGTTATAAGACTTATCAAGTTACATTACTGTTTATAAATATAAATCACATTACTGTTTATAAATATAGCAAGATCTAAATTTTTGTGATAGCAATTATCTGAAAAAAAACTGGGTTTTATCTGAGTTAAAGTTCAACAGTCACTAAGAGCCCCATGCTGTTGCAGAAGTGAGATCTTTTTCAAGCTTAAATGCCCCCTCCAAACAATCAGAGAGTGTTGGTTTCTTAACAAGACAAGAATAAATGTTAGCATCATCACCAAACAATGGGAGATTGTTAATGTAAATTTAAAAAAGTATAGGGCCAAGGATAGAACCTTGAGGAACCCCTAAAGTTACAGTAAATAAAAAAGGGTGTTGTTCATCGAGGATAACTTTTATACTACAATTGGTAAGGAAGGATTCAATAGAAACTCTTATTATAGACACTGTTAAAGGTTCTCCAGAAGTCTAATTTTGTATGTAGTTTAGTTTTTGAGATAAAATATGAGATTTTGTGACCTGAGAATAGTGGACTTTTGCATTAGACAAAACCTTTTTACAATAGTTACTAGCAATAGTAAACAGACGTCTGTTTTCTGGAGAATTGTTTTGGTGATATGGAAGTAATGGCTACAATTAGAAATTGCAGCAGCACAATGAGAGGAAAACCATGGAAAAGAGTGAGGCTTGACTTGGAATCACTGAGAGGGAATAAAAGTTTCAATCCCAGCCTGAATCCAAGAAGTTACATAAACACTTTTGTTAGCAGGAAGTTGAAAGATTTCTACCCAAGGGCCATCTCAAAGAAAATTACAGAAAAAGTCCCAGTCAGCTTTAAGGTAGTTGATAGAGGTACAAAAATAGGGGGATTCTGATAATGAAGAAGAACGAGATTAGAATTTTAGAGAGATCAAATCATGGTCAGAAGCACTTAAAGATGAATGTTGAGAAATTTAGCACTGACAGAGATCAGAAACAAGACATAAGTTGAGTAGAGAAGATAAATGATTAGAATTGTCTGGAAAGCGAGTCAGAAAGTTGACTATTTGTGTTAGAGATTGAGAAAGGCAAAAGTTGTGGGCCTTAACGCCTGCAGAGTCGCTGACTCAAGCCATTCAGTGTGATGACCAGTAAAGTCACCAACAACAATCGTATTGGCTAAAGGATAAAGAGAAAGGGCTTGGTCCATTTAGTCAGAAATAAAATCAAAACAAGTAAATTCTTGAGATAAAAGAGAGCAATATACAAAGAGAAAAGTAAGAAGATGAGACTTAACAAAAGAAAAGTTACTTTGAAAACCACGAATTAGTGAATGAGAGAATTAGAGAAATTGGTGATGACAGATTTAGAGATCTTGATATTGGTAATGACAGATATGATATTGGTGATAATAGATATGATATTGGTGATGATAGATATGATATTGGTGATGCAGATTTTGAGATGATGATAGATTTAGGGATCTTGGTGATTTAGAGACTTTGGCGATGATTATGAGAACTTGGTGATTTTTTTTTACATTTATATATTTTGCATATAAATGTAAGTTAACTTTACAGTTAACTTACATTTATATGAAAAACAATATTTTAAATGTTGACAATATGTTTGCACTCATTTGCATTTTGTTTTTTTTGTCACATTGACAATATTTTTATTCATTTGTCACATTCAAAAGATTTTTATTCTTTCACCACATTCACAATTATTTTCGTACATTTGCCACATTCACAATTATTTTCGTACATTCGCCACATTCACAATTATTTTCGTACATTCGCCACATTCACAATTATTTTCGTACATTCGCCACATTCACAATTATTTTCATACATTCGCCACATTCACAATTATTTTCGTACATTCGCCACATTCACAATTATTTTTGTACATTCGCCACATTCACAATTATTTTTGTACATTCGCCACATTCACAATTATTTTCGTACATTCGCCACATTCACAATTATTTTCGTACATTCGCCACATTCACAATTATTTTCGTACATTTGCCACATTCACAATTATTTTTGTACATTCGCTCATCACATTCACAATTATTTTCGTACATTTGCTCATCACATTCACAATTATTTTCGTACATTTGCTCATCACATTCACAATTATTTTTGTACATTTGCTCATCACACTATATTTATATTCAGTAAAATTGTTTATTGGGTAGACACTGAAAAATCTGGTCAATTTTAAATTGAGATTTCTTTAAAACCATTATTGCTTTTTATTTCAATTTTTTTATATTGGCTGTGTTTACATCGATAGGGTTTCAACTTAATTCTAAGGGGCTTGATGGGCTGTTTGACTAGAGTTCAAATTTTATAGCGGGTTGATGCCATCATTTCTCAGATTTTTTTTCTTTTTTCACCTTATTGGTGGCATTAATCTACATTTTTTGAAAGTCTTTTTTATTTTTTGTTACTCCACCTGATTTACAAAGAACTTCTTAAATTATTGCCGAAAAATCTTTAATCTTGCGTTTTTCAGGACAATTAGGAGGATTCGCATCTTTAGGAACAATTTTCACATTATCTTTGCACCACTGTAGAACTTTTTTAGAATAGTGAGAAGCAGAAAGATCTGGACAAAAGAGACATCGTATATGTGATTTTTCATAAATGGCAAAAGTCTTTTTTGCAAACATTCTTTGATGTAGAGATTAGCAGTCAAGATCTTTTTAGTAAAAAACAAGAGGACTGCATAACATAGCTACAAATTGCTTGCCACACAAAAAACTTGTATGCAATTTTTTTTGTCAAATATATTTAAATTGATCAGCAACAGGTTTATCATTGTTCTCACAGTATAAATGTTTACCAGGAAGTAGTGAAAAATCCGCCTTGCAATATGTTTTGTTATCTGAAATAATGCACATACTTTTATTCGCCATTAATTTAACCAACTTCTTTGTGCGTCAAATTCCTCTAACTTCATCATTTAAGGTTCTCTTATATGTATTTTTTTTTTTTTTTATGAAATGTATTAATTCCAGAATTTTTAAGTACTTTTTTGATATAAGAACGCAAAGTATTGAATTTTCTTACTAGATCTCACTGTGACTGGTTCGGATTTCTTGCTATTGAACTGAGAATTGACTTTTTGGATTTATGGAAAGTTTTCTTTCTTCCAATTTTTTTCAAATCTTGTTTATAATATCTATGACTGTAGATTTTGAGACATTTGTACATTTAGCAATTAAGCGATATGAAGTCAATGGATTTTAAAAAAAAAATTCACAACTTTTCTACACACCTCGATTGTTTCCAAAATTTTGTCAATTAGAAATTCAGACAATTAAATATAAGGAAGTAAGATTTAATAAAAAAAAAAAAAGAAATTAAAGCATTTGTGGTTTTAAAGAAATCTCAATTTAAAGTTGACCAAATTTTTCCGTGTCCATCGGATATTGGAAAAATAAAAAAATAAAAAAACAAAACAAAACAAAAAAAAAAGGCATAACTTTAAATTTTGTAATAAGGAAATTTATTTTTTTTTAACAACTTTTTCTAAATTGTTATGTAAATGTTATGTAAAAGTTATAATCTTATGTAAATTTAAATGTTATCTAAATGTTATGTAAAAAAAACTTTTTAAGGTCTTTTTTTTTGAAAAGTAAAATTTTACCTTGACAACCATACTGATATTCTGATTTTCAAAACTCAAAATTTGATCAGATATTTGAAATGAACCACCTCCTAAAGTAACTATTTCCATAGGAAAATCGTATGACATTTTTTTAGCTAATTCAAATGCCATGTTTTTACTTTCTATACGAAGAGATGGTTCACCAACTACCATAGCTAATGTAAATGCTGTAACAACTTGATCAATTACATTAAGACCAACATCTGTTATAGTTTTCTAAAACATTTAAATGATAAAGAAAAAATGTTTATGACAAAAAGTGTGAAATTCTATACATTTAAATACATATATATATATATATATATATATATATATATATATATATATATATATATATATATATATATATATATTTTAAAGTATAATTCATAACTTCATAATATATAAAAAAAAAATTTTACAAAATGATTATCATTTTGCAAGTTTGTTCCATTTGTAGAATTAGACTGAGTGCCAACATTTATTGCATTTCCACAAGCAATTACTAAGTTACTCAAAACAGACACAGTATTTTCAAGATTAGAACTGTTATTAAGAGCTTGATTACTTTTAAGAAAATCTCCAAGTTTCAACAAAATGTTAACAGCATAAACCTAAATGCAATTATCAATTAAAAATAATATTACTTGTGTAATTGTGTGTGTGTTTATATATATATATATATATATAAATATATATATATATATATATATATATATATATATATATATATATATATATATATATATACATATATACATATATATATATATATATATATATATATATATATATATACATATATATATATATATATACATATATATATATATATATATACATATATATATATATATATATATATATATATATATATATATATATATATATATATATATATATATATATATATATATATATATATATATATATATATATAATATATATATATATATATATATATATATATATATATATATATATATATATATATATATATATATGTATAGATATATATATACATATATATATATATATACATATATATATATATATATATATATATATATATATATATATATATATATATATATATATATATATATATATATGTATAGATATATATATACATATATATATATATATATATATATATATATATATATATATATATATATATATATATATATATATATATATATATATATATATATATATATATATATATATATTAGGGTGTCCCAAAAAGTAACTTTTTGAAAAATAATCTGCTCTCACCCCTTAAATGTGTATATTTTAAGGGAAATTTCGTTACATATCGTTTTTTCCGAAATGAACATTAACACTAACCCAAAGAACATAAACACACTTAACCCAAAGAAGAAACAACTGAATTCAAATTAGTCTCACAAAGAACATGAAAGTTTGGTGAATTTTGAAAGAGGTAAGATTCAGCTAATGGAAAGTTGCTTATTAAATATCGGAAGCCACAAATTATACTAAAGATATATTTAAACATTTAATGGTGGTGATGGTTTTTTATGTTTAATATTTTTGAGTACTTAAGTCCTGATTTAAGTTAAAGAAAACTTTATAGGTAAAGCATAGCATCTAATGCAAGCAATAAGCTATACAGTTGCCTCAGTTCTGATTATTAACCCAAAGTCATAGCTTAAAGCTCCATACTTGGCCTTGACAACGCACACCAAAAACACTAACAGGGATACCATGCACAACATGGCACTGTTAATATTCTGATATTTTACAGCTGACGATGGAATCAGCCTCTCTGAGAGCTACCGCATTGTTTGTTACACACTACTATGAGTTCGCCCCAGCAACATTAAACTGAGGTTTAGAGTTGCACCCTCATTAGAAGGGTGCAACTCTATTAATATATATATATATATATATATATATATATATATATATATATATATATATATTAATTAAAAAGTTTGTCTTGTTTATTAAAATATTTACATTTTTTGTGCTTAAAAGAAATTTTGGATATATATATATATATATATATATATATATATATATATATATATATATATATATATATATATATATATATATATATATATATATATTCTGAAAATACCCATAGTTAAATGATTGTTTAGGAATTAATTAAACAAATATACCTGTGAAGGTAGTGAAACATCTTCAGGTATTTCAAGTAGAGAAACAAGTGCATCAGAAGTTTGTTTTAAATCATCAGAATTGGCGATATTTGCTTTTGATAAATACTCTATCATAGAGGTTTTGACCTACAAATTTAAATCAGAAATGAATAATTTAAATAATCAGAATAGGTTAAATTCACCTTTTTCTTGTAAATACTCTGACATAGAAGTTTTGACTTACAAGTATAAATTTAATAATTATTCTTTTGCAAAAAATTTTTAAATCAATAACTATATATTTTGTTTGTAAAAAATAAAATGAAAATGACTTGAAAGTTAAAAGCAGAGTCAATATTTTTGATAATAAATATACATATTTTTTATATTAAATAAAATATATCTTGTTTAATATAAATAATATATTTTCTATATAAAATAAGTTTTACTGTATTACTGCACCAATATTTTCATTCCATTGAGGTTAGGGTTAAATATTTATAAACTTAATATTCACCAAGTGAATATTAGGCTTATAAACATTTATCCTCAAGTAAACTGTGTTTTAGTTTACCAAGCAGCCGAGTTAAACTCAAAATTTTAAACTCACATTCACTCTTTTACCAATGAAAATCAAAATACAAGAGTAAAAATCTTTATAACAAAAAAAGAAACTACAGCGTTAATTGTTACTAATGCAACATCCTATGATAATAAAATTTAGTTGCAATATCTAGAAAGTTTGATTATCACATTATTGCTGCCTCCAAAACATGGTTTTAAAAAGATTCAGTACCAAATATTGATGGGTATAACCTATATCCTAAAATTTGCCAAGACAGACAAAAAGGTGGCGGTTCAGGTATCTAAATTACCAATGTATTTAACCCTCATGAAGCTAATCAGTTCTATACAAATTCTCTTAAACAAGTTTGAGAATATGAAAGAGTTAACAATAAACCTATACTTATTTGGTGTATATATGCAGTAGTGGTGTAGTGGTTCGTGTTTCGGAGTTAAAGAGTTGAGAGAGGGTTGTACCACGATTTACAAAAAAAAAAAAAAAAAAAGAGTAGCCTTCTCGACAGTAGTGGCCCCCTCGGGCCTTGGGGAGGTGAATAATTAAAATATATATATATATATATATATATATATATATATATATATATATATATATATATATATATATATATACATATATATATATATATATATATATATATAGACCAAATAATGTCTATTTAAAATGTCAAAAAAACCTTAGTCGCCAAATCATTCAAAATTGCTAATGGCTTAATTAAGAAACCCTATGGCGATTGTTTGATTGTTGGTGATTTTAACAAATCAAATATAAAGTGATCTAATGATTTTATTAAATTTTTTTAAGCCATATAACTCTACCAAATATAAATTCTGCAATATTTGTGAAAACAACCTTTTTACACAACATATTACATCTCCATTTTCCAGACAACCAATGTTTCTATAAATAATATGTTGAAGTTCTTATTTACCTACAACAGTAATTCTATTTTAAACTTGTCTCCTAATGCTTTACTCAGTAATAACGTTAAGGGTGACTTTAGCATCACTTAGAGAATCTTAGTTTCAGAACTGTATCCTGAGAGTGAACCTCGATTGTTTAGTTACATTTTAATATCAAACTTTACTACATCAATTGATCAGGATATATTATTTCTACATAAAACTTTAGTATTCCGATAAATGTAATGTTTTCTTAATGCACTTCCCAAATATCTCTGCCAATGTTTTAAAGTGCTACTTACAGAAAGTTACTTCTTTTAACTACTCCAGATCTGGTCAAGTTCAGGATCATCACAATCACCCTGCTACTGGTATCATGTAACCTAGTACTACTTGCTCCATGCTCTGTTACCTTGTAGGGTTTGCTTTTTAAAGGCAAAGGCTAGGAGAAATAAACACTGACTCAAAATTCCATTGCTTTTGGTTGACTAAAGACTAGATAAGGCATCTTGACAAAAATACTCATCTTGGGTGGTTGTTAACTGCATCCAGCCGAAACTCCTTAGGGGTCTTGGTTAAGTAAAAGCTACAAATGGTGTCTCTATAAAAATACTCATCTTGAGCAGATGTTAACTGCACCCACCTACTGTCTTGTAGAAGACCTTCTATGCAAAGACTTTACAGGTAAGCAGAATGATTCTGTTGAACAACCGTAAACTCCTTTTTTATCTATTAGGCTGCCATAGTGAGGCTATGTTAACCTGTGTTACATTGTTTTCTGCCTAGGATGATGAATGCTGAATCTTCTTGACTTTACTAATATATTTTTGCTTTTGCCACCTTTATAGTTGTTATACAACTTTTCCTGTTATCTGTTAATGAGGGTACAGCTCTTAAACTTATTTTAATAATTTAGAGGCCTGCTGGCAGTAAGGTTTTCCAAACTCTGTGGTTGCTCTCAGAGGGCCTGATTCCATCAACAGCTTTTTTAAAATTTGCCAAACAAGCTTGTTTGGCAAACTTTCAAAGTGCTGTTTTATATAAATAAGACTTGTTTACTCCAATTCTCAAATGCTTGGTTTGGGGGGTGTACTTAAGCATCAATTTACCTATTTGTCTTGAAATCAGGTTTAAATCCTCTGACCATTCTTTTACATGCATCTACTTAGCACCTCTTCAATCTTTAGGTTAGCACCTCTTCAATCACTTAACAATCTTCAATCGGCTTTCTCTTTGTTCTTTATCATTTGCCTTCTTCTCAAGACTTTACACTTTTACATTTCTAATCAAACTCACTATGCCCTTTGATGACTTTAATGCTCATTACACTGAATGGCTTTAATTCCCATCACATTGAATGGCTTGACTCTAATAACACTGACCCTGCTGGCACTAAAGCCCCTAAATTCTGTATTTCTTAATCTCTTATTCAGATAGTTAACTTTGTGACTTGTTTCCCAGACAACTCTAATCACTTACCTTCACTCCTTTTTGCATCTTGTCTCTGAACCTAGCTTGTGTTTAGTTTCTCCTTAAGGTAATTTTGATTATGCAATGATCTCTATAAATCTTTCAATTTTTACTTCTTATTCTTACTCACCCTATCATCACACTATTTACTACTACACTAAGCTAACTGGGATTTTTTTGTGATTTTCTTTTAAATATATTAAACTTTTATATTAAACGTTGAAGTTCCATTTTCAACAGTAAAATACTAATTCATTATTTATTTACTAAAGAGGGAGAATGTTATACAACATTAGATAAAATTGTTCATTTAGCATGTGCTTTGGTTAACATATATCCATCTGTAGTAGCACTTCATAAGCACTTAGTTTGAACAATAATTTACTAATATTAGGTCATTAATTATACAAATATTTAGGAAAAGTGAAAGCCCTTGGGTTGATGTCTTCTCTCACTGCTGATAAATGTACCACCAACATAACCTCCTGGAGCCAAGCAGACATGGAAGCATTTATTCCTTCTTGTTTTTGTTCCAAGTAAAGCCTCATTCTACTCCATGGTTTTCCCCGTTTTGTGCAACAGCTGTACCTAATCCTAATCATTTTTTACATATTTTTTTAAAAGAACAACTCTCTTGAGAACAAACAGCTATTTAATAATGCAAAAAATCAATGTAAAAAAGTGCTACCTGATGCTAACCTAATTCTCAGTTCACTAAATTTCGTATCTTATCTCAGAAGTTAGGCTCTAGACACTTTTGGTAAATCTTCAACAGTGTCATTAGCAAAGGGAGGTTAAACATTCTATTTCACCATGGGACTGATTTTATTAACTCTCTCAAGACAGAACTATTGGCAAAAAACTTTTCTTCTAATATAACTTATAAATCTAATTGCCATACTCTTTCTGCCTTTTGAGTTAAACAGGTTAACCATTGTTAACCTGTTTTCATTCAATTTTTCATTTAAATCACTCGTTGTCATATCTCAATTTCTCTCAAAGTCATATCTCAATTAAACTCTTCTATGGGTTGTGGTGCAGATAACATTCCTAAAGGTATTGTCTTACAAAAGTGTTCATTGATTCTCTCTAAACTATTTAAAAAATGCTAGACAAAAAAAAAATTTTTTTGACTGCTTGAAAATGGTTTCAATTTTTAACAACTCTGGAGAAAATTCTGACCGTTCCAACTCATATCTCTTCTCTCTATTATTAGCAAAGTCTTTGATCAACAAATTTTTAACATCACATTCTTGAATCAAACAACATAGTGTCAGACAATACATACAGTTTTCAATCTTCTCATTCTAAGGCTAACTTACTAACTGCTGTGACTGAAAGATTTGAGTGTGCATTAGATGGATAGGGAAAGACAGGGTCTATTGTCTTGACATCTTTAAAGCTTTAAGTAAATTCTGGCATGTTGGTCTTCTCTATAAGCTTGCTTTATATGGTGTATCTAAAGAAGTTTTTGAGATTATCAAATCATTCCTTTCTAGTCACTTTAATAAAGTCAAACAACTAGCACAACACTCTCGACATTCCTATATTGATGAATGGTAACCCTCTCACTGAGTCTTCTTCTTTACGTCTTCTTGGATTATCATTTACTGTTGATCTCTCATGGAAACCATATATGCAATCAATCTCAAAGATAGCATTTGCTAATGCTGCTTCTCTTTATCATGCTTGCCTTTTTCTTACTCCTAATTCCATTCTCTACCTCTATAAATTTCTTATTCGCCCTTATATAGGATACTGTTGTCAAATTTGGACTGATTTTTCTAATGATGCTCTTTCTTTTTTAGATAAGGTCAAAAAAATGCATTGTAAACTTAGCTGGACTCGCTTTATCTGCTAAGCTTGAGCCTCTCTCTCCTATCGACATAAAGTTGTCTCTCTTTCTCTTTTCTACAAATACTATCATAGTTGTTGCTCTAAGGAGCTAATATCTCTAATTCCATTAACCAAAACTCATTCTTGCTTGACTCATTATTCAGCAAAGTTGCATCTTTTTACTGTATCTGTTCCTCCAAGCTCTAAAAACTTTTATTTATCCAATTTTTTCCCCACCTCAATGCTTTGGAACTCTCTTTATCTTCATGTTTTCCTGACTCATAAAACCTACAACTTTTTAAGTCTACTGTCAATTATTTCCTTGCTCTTTAACTATTCTTTGTTTTCTAGTAACTCCCAACATAATAGTGGTTGCCTGCAGCCTTGTTGGAAGTGAATTAGAATTAAAGAAAAAAAAACAAAATAAAAAACTGCAAATCAAATGTTCCGTTTATTAATTTTTAACTATTGTACTGTTTTCAAGTATTCCCAAGATCAATAAAACAAATAAATTATGGCATTAAGTTTATATTATTTTACTCAACATATTAAAAATCTAATGGAAGCAAAAAAATCTGCTTGGTATGTTAATTACTCAACTAAATGGAAGAATAAATTTAAACTAATAAACTTAAAATAAATTATAATTGTCTTATTCTTTGTTTTAAAGTTGAAATATTAAAATTAAAATGAGAACATAAATATATATATATATATATATATAAATCCTAAAACAATCCAAAGCTAGTCTAAAAATATATTAATAAACTTATTTGAGAGAACAAAAGAAGTTTGTTCTCTCAAATATACTTTTTCAAATAAACTCTTTCTGATATAGATTGCAGAGGCTTGTAAACTATAACTCCAACAAAACTCAGTTATTTACAGCAAACAACTATCCCAATATTCTTATATTAATGAATGACAACCCTTTCACAGTCCTTTTCATTACGCATTACGGATTATCATGCACTACTGACGTATCATATAAAGTATATATAAAATCCATGGCAAAGTTAGAATCTACTAATGTTGCTTCTCTTTATTGTTCTCACCATTATCTTACCTTTGATTCTTTTTTCTACCTCTACAAGTTTCTTACTGGCTCTTGTATGGAATACTATATTCATATTTCTCTCTTATCTTCATATTTTTCTGACTCATACAACCTTCAACTTTTCGAGTCTTCTATTGATTGTTTCCTTGCTTATTAACTCTGTTCTTAATTTTTTAGTAACTCCTAACTTAATTAGTAGTTGCTTCTAGGCTTGTTGGGAGTGAATTTGTATGAAGTATATATATATATATATATATATATATATATATATATATATATATATATATATATATATATATATATATATATATATATATATATATATATATATATATATATATATATATATATATATATATATATATATATATATAGTTGGGTAAAATCAACTATATATATAGTTGATTTTACTGAATTTGTTTACTCTTGAAAACTCTTGAAACATTTTCCATTTTTAAATAAAAGTGACATTAAACCTGCAATTGAAATAATTTATATATATTATATATATATATATATATATATATAATATATATATATATATATATATATATATATATATATATATATATATATATATATATATATATATATATATATATAGTTGGGTAAAATCAACTATATATATAGTTGATTTTACTGAATTTGTTTACTCTTGAAAACTCTTGAAACATTTTCCATTTTTAAATAAAAGTGACATTAAACCTGCAATTGAAATAATTTGGGCTTCAGTACTATAGATATTATTAAGAAATTTATCGATCTAAACTTTTTCTTTCAGATCTGACAACTTTTGTTGACATATTTTATTACTAAAAATGTGCCAAAACCCTTTAATTCTGTAATAGTATCTCCTCTCTGAAACTTAGAGAGAATTAGTCTGGTCTATGAATTATTTGCTGAAAACTATCAACCTAGTTCACAAGTTAAGTCACTTGAGTTTAAAAACTTCAAAAAACTTGTAAAAACAAAACCTTAAACCACATCAATGATAATAACCTCCTCTTTACAAATCAACATAGCATACTTTATCATAAATCATGCATAAACAATCTAATAAAGACTTTTGATATCATTTCTTCCTCCATAGAATTTCACCAGTTTGTTGATGTAATCTCTCTCAACAAGATCTTTCAGAATAAACTGCAAAATCCTACAGTGGATTAATTTATTTTGAGTAGCGGTAAACAATACATCACAATAAATAATATCATCTCTGTTTTTGTTGATGTTCTCAGTAGTGTCTCAGTTAAAGGTTCTGTTCTTGGCTGGCTCATCTTCATTCTCTACACAACAATCTTGCCCAACTTACTGAAACTTCTGAGATATTTGCCATTGATACTAAAATTTTTCATAAACTTTATCAAAGATTAATTATATTGATCTGCAGTATGGCCAACACAATGACAGTGGCCTATTTATTCTCACTTGAGATTTTGACACCAATGATGCAATCTAATCCAAATCTTTTAACTAAAACATCATTTTGATATTAATAATATACATCTACCAAAATTTACTAACCCTTTGTCAAGTCACCATTTTAAAGTAAGGTCTAAAAACGCATTGTGTATGCTGCCAAACTTGAGTTTCTGTCCCATTGTTGTAAAGTTGCCTCTCTTTCTCTTTTCAAAAAGAATAATCATTGTTGCTGCTCAAGTGAGCTATCATCATTTGTTGCATTAACCAAAACTCAATCTTGTCATTCAGCAAAGCATTTCACTGCAACTGTTCCTACATTCTTGAAAAACATTTGTTAATTTAATTTTTTTCATCAAACAAAAGTGCTTTTAAAAATGAATATATTCCAAACTTCCTTCCAAGAGATAACCAGTTGTATAATAAGTCAGCAATATTCTGAAATGAACTACCTGAGCAAGTAACTTTCTACTCCACTGTACTTTCTTTTAAAAGTAAAATAGACTACTAGTTGTGAAAAAAATTTAAAACAAATATTAAACTAGTTGCTTGTAATAGGATGTTTGCTCCCTGTATGTATATATTATATGTGCATTTTACAACTACAATTCTCAAAAATAATAATATTTATTTTTAAAGTAAATTCTGGCTTATCTCCAGCAGCATTTCAAACTTAATGAACTTCTCACAAATATCCTTACAAATTTTTGGAGAATAACTTCATCATTCTCATAACCCATTTTTAATTAAGTTTCAATATGGTAGATCTTGTATTGGAAAAATTTTCTTTATATTTTAAATAAAAAAACTTTGCATTAAACTGTAATTTGAAAAATGTTGTGGCTAAAGCAACATTTATTTTGCATTCAACATGCTAGATTTCAAATATCTTTTTTAAAAATATGTTAAAGTTGTGCAAATTCACAGACAAAAATCGAGATCTATTCTTTATATAAGTAACTCTTGATCAAACCAAAATGTATCCAGCTAATATAATTATTTAATCTATAACTAAATCACCATATTGATATCATATCATTTGTTAAAATTCTAACAATAACTTGTAATAAAAACATTTTAATTAGATTGAACCATACATTAGCTGAACAACCATACTTCAACACCCTACTCAAACAACACCCTACTCAAACAAAAAAAAAGGAGCATACAATGAATTTAAAAAAAAAACGATAAAGTTTTATAAAAACATTAGCTTCTGTACAATAAACATGGTGTTTTGTTCATTCCAACAAATCAATCATTCTCAGCTGCATCTTTAGACCTTCAGAAAATTACAACAACAACCCTAATTCTTTAAACTTCCAATGATACAAAAATACTAAACTCGGTACATTACAGCCGCAAACAGTAAATTAAAAAATAAGAAAACCAAGGCCTTCTTAATGCCTTCAATTTCTTTATGTCAAATAGTACAATAACAACTATGTATCAATAAACATAACAAAATTAACCTAGGAAAAAGGTTCAACGATGTGATGAATGGTGAAACATTTTTACAAGTGATCACTTTTACTAACTATAATGCTGATACATCAATTAACAACACCTTAGAGTATGTAATATCAAATTTAAAAAAAATTTTTTAAACTAATATTTTTCTGTTAAGTATCCTTACAGTAATTTAAATTCTTATTGTTGGTAACTTGAGATTTAAAAATTGACAATCTTTTTTATTGGAAACTTTTAAATTATTTTAATTACCAACTATAAAGCTACCATGAATACTAGTTGCTGGTACAAACTAAGAAAAGAACTTATGAAACAAAACATAAAACTTATATTCACATCAGCTCCAAATTTAAAAAATATATTCTGCAACAGTGAGACAAAAATTCCTTCAAATGCAAACCCAGGTTTCTACGAACTAAAGTGTTTATGCAATTCTATGTACATTAATGATACTAATAAGAAAGTCATATCAAGATATATTGAGCACCAGAAAAATAGTCTAAAAAAAAATGTTCATGTTCATGGCCAGTTCACTTGCTGATAATGATTTTAAATCATGCCATGCTACTTTTCACTGACTGAATCCCGAAACCATACCCATTGCTTCAGAGTATCATGTTCAGGAAATTAAATAACCACTTGAAATAATCAAATTTTGAAAGTTGATGAGAAGTTGTTTGAAAAAATTCTTAATGTAAATGACTTAAACAATGTGATAACAAAAGTTTGGGCCCAATTTTTATTAGATTAGCTTTTGAAAAACTTTTTTTGAATTTTATTATGCTCTTTTAAATGTTACTTTTTCTAATAGTTTCTTTTTGTTAATTCACCTCCCCAAGGCCAAGAAGGTCACTACAGACAAGGAGGCTACTTAATTGTGTTATCAAATTAATAATTTTCTTTGTAATGATTTTTATTTATTGTACCTGATGACACTGATCACAATAGATCAGCAAAATATATGTAAATATATACAGTAGCTTTCATAAATTTAGACGCATTCATTTTTTTTTTCATATATGTAAGAAAATACTCAAAATAAAAATACAATAAAAGTACTACCGCTATGTTTGATATATAATTTACAAGAGGAAGTGAAACTCTATTATAGAGTACCTTAATTTTTTTTACAGGATGTTTATTACTCATTCTACACCGATTAACACAAAAAAGTTAATTGATAAGCTTGATTTTAATTTGTTCATAAATTTAGACGCACAATCAAAAAAGTCTTATATCTTGTTAATTGATAGTTAATTAGTCGTTTTATCCCCATATTTCTCATTAACAGGCCTAAATTAATTGATTTTGTCAAAAAACCTTATATAAATATGACTTACCTGGAATTAATTAATCATTATTTAATAAATAAACAAAAGTTAAGTTAGTTTTGCACAAAAAAAACGCGAAAAATGGGCAAAAGACGTATCACTCAAGGTGAAAGATGGCAAATTATTGCGCACATCAAAGAAGGAACCAAAAGTAATAAAAAAATTGCCAAGTTAATTGGAGTTTCTGAGAAATGCGTTCGGACAACGAAACAAAACTTTCTTTACACTGGTGGTGCCAGCGAGAAAACGAGGCAAGGTAGACCCTTGTCAACCACCAGAAAGGACGATAGTGTTCATTTTAGAGCTGTCAGAGCTAATCCAAGAATTAGTTACAAAGAATCAACCACAGAATTCAATACAACAGGAAATACATCTATTTCTCAAAGCACAGTCCGCCGAATACTTATCAAATACAAGATTGGAGTCTACACTGCTTTGAAGAAACCGCTTCTGCGTCCATATGATAAACAAAGGAGACTAAAATGGTGTCGTGAAAGAAGGTATTGGACAATAGAACAATAGGAAAACATTATTTGGAGTGATGAGAGTAACTTTGAGCTTATCAATCGCAAATCTAACATAACAGTCAAAAGAATGGCTCATGAAAAGTATTACGCCAGGTACATTAGACCAACTGTACAAAGTGGAGGAGGTTCTATAGGAATCTGGTCATGCTTCAATTACAAAGGTGTTGGTATGTGCCAAACATACACCAGAAGAATCAACTCCAGAATATACGTAGAAGTACTGGAAAACAACTTAATTCCATCAATTGACCTGCTTATGCTCAATGATAAACCATGGAAACTTCAACAAGATGGCGCTACTGCACATACTGCATACTATACAAAGGAGTGGTTAAACGATAATAATATCATGACAATACCGTGGCCTCCATACTCACCTGATTTAATCCCGATTGAAAACATTTGGGCTTGGATTGACCGTGAATTAGCAAAGGTTCAAATTTCCACACTTACTCAGCTGAAGGAATTCCTTAAGGAGACCTGGTATGGGGACCCAGAAGCAATGTGCAAAAATTTTGTTGAGCCTATGCCTAGAAGAGTTCTTAGTTGTATTAAAGCAAAAGGCGGATACACAAAATATTGATTAGTTCATAAATTACGCCTTCTAATGTATCGTGCGTCTAAATTTATGAATAATTTTTTTTGTCTAATTTTTTTAATACCATGTAGTTGTACCTAATTATTACTTAGTATTTCATTTTTTTTGTAAACTTTTTTTAAATGTTGTATTCTGTATGTATTTATCTAATAAATAGAAAAAAAACTAAACCAAAATCTTTTTTCGTCATTGTTTTATTGTTGAAAAACTAAAAATTTCTGTTCTTAAATATAAGTGCGTCTAAATTTATGAAAACCACTGTATATATATATATATATATATATATATATATATATATATATATATATATATATATATATATATATATATATATATATATATATATATATATATATATATATATATTAAAAAAAATAAACATAAAAATAATTGAATTTTCTTGCAGGTGAATCATGGGATATTTGACTTTATGAATTGGAGCATTATTTTGTAAAAAATATCCTTCAAATAATCATCCGACAAATTTCTATATCCTTCAGCATTTAATTTAATAGTAATAAAACATTTGTACTTTTTCCTAAATAACAGAATGCACCCTAAATCATTACTTCTCCGCAACTCATAGCTTTTTTTTTAAAATATTTTCTTTTTTCTTATGTCATGCCAGTAGTAATTGAAGCTATTTCGATCATCAAGATTGACCTTTTTTTTTTCGACCACACACTTTACTGCCATTCATTTTTCCAAGTTATGTATTTGTTGGCCTAATCAAGACAAAAGTGTTTGTGCGCTTTAGTTAGTGCTAGAGATGTGCATTTATTGCACATGCAAGCAGTTGTACTGTTTGATAAACACAATAATCTGTAGGCTTCAATCTTGTCTTTTTCTTCATTTGAGATTTTAATTCCTCTTGGCATTTGTTAAATTGTATTTGAAAAAATTTAATTTAAAAACAGAATTCACTTTTATTTATTCAAAGCAAATATTTAAAAATGTTAGTAAAATAATAACCAAAAGAATTTAAAAGCATGAAAGAAGTTTACAGAAGACTTCAAAAACTGTAAACTATATGAAACTGTATAAAATTATATGAAACTATATGAAACTATATACGAAACTATATGAAAAATATATTAAATTATACGAGTCAGAAAAACATGGAGAAAATAGAAACTCAAAAGCACGTATGTATGATGGAAAAAATTAAATTAACAAATGTTTTTCAAGAATGAAGGATAGTTGCAGTGAAAAGCTTTGCTGAATGACAAGATTGAGTTTTAGTTAATTCAACAAGTGATGATAGCTCACTTTAGCAGCAACAACGGTTATTCTTTTTGAAAAGATAAAAGAGAGGCAACTTTACAACAATGGGGCAGAAGCTCAAGTTTGGCAGCTAAACCAGCTTCAAACAGCATACATAATGCGTTTTTAGACCTTGCCTAAAAGAGAGAGTGCCTCATTAGAAGAACAAGCCCAAATATGACAACAGTATTCTATTAAAGGACAAATATATAATTTATTGAGGTAGAAAATGAAACCAGGAATACAAAAAAAACAAGCACAAAAAAAGAGACAACTTTAGCAGTTAGCTAACTATAAAATGGATTGTATTTATGTATGTGAGATCTGATAGAATATAATCCATGGATAATCCAAAAAGCCGTAAAGTAAAGAAATTTGTAACAATATTGGTATTCATCAATATTGAATAATCAACAGTATTGCATTAACTAATCAATAATCAATTAATTTCATTAATGATAGTAGTAAAAAACTGAGTTTTGTTTCGGTTCAAAAAATAATAATAATAAAAATAATAAACTCATAAAATAAATATTTATGTTTAAAATAATAAGTTTTTGTACTTTGAAATTTTAGGAACCTTTTTAACCAACCTTGAAATTTGAAAAAAAAAATTAAACATACTTCTTTTTGATCTAACAACTGGGTTTTATTGCCATCTGTTATATACCCATTATTTAATGTCAGACAAACTGAGATTATAAGTTGACTCAACAGCTGACTATTTCCATCTAGCGAAAGTTTTTTAAACAAATTATTTTCGCCAGATACCACATTAAGCAACCAGTTTTGAACAACATTATTGTTTGATGAATTTAAAGGAAAAACCTACATGATGATATAAATATAACAAAAATAAAGTACTGTGTAAATACAACTAAATATAAAATTTATTAAATTCAATTTCTGCTGGTGGATATATTGAAGTCATCTTAATGTATTTTAAGTTTTAACTTTTTATGATTTAAACTTCCAATTTTCTTTTATTCTTATAAAAATCAATGTGTTTTTTTTTTATAAATATTTTAGAAAAATAAAACTACTAATGATTTAACTGAACAATGAAATAAATATTTATATAAATTAAGTTTTATTTCTTTTATTGCAAAAATAATAATTTAATGATCTTTTAAATTTCTTGGTTAAAAAACTTACATTTTAATTTTTGTTATTATTATTATTTTTAATTTCATTTTCATATAGGTATAGGTGCACCAACTGTTATATTCATTGTACCTACATCTGATCAGGTTTAGGGAAGTGTACCTACATCAATTGAAGGTTTTAGTTTAGGAAAATATGTTTATAGTTAAAAGAAAAGTTGTTTTAAATTTTTGCTTTTTTATTGTTCATTTTGAAGCATATTATAGAAAAGCTTCACACACTCCTACTCTAGTATTCTATTTAAAGACTATCTATCTATCTATGTATGTATATATATGTATATATATATATATATATATATATATATATATATATATATATATATATATATATATATATATATATATATATATATATGTATATATATATATATATATATATATATATATATATATATATATATATATATATATGTATATATATATATATATATATATATATATATATATATATATATATATATATATATATATATATATATATAGAAATACTTGTTATTAAAAAATGTTATTTTAAAAGCCACCTTATATAAATATGTATATACAAATATATATATATATATATATATATATATATATATATATATATATATATATATATATATATACATGTATATATATATATATATATGTTTGTATATATATATATATATATATATATATATATATATATATATATATATTTATATATATATATATATATATATATATATATTTATATATATATATATATATATATATATATATATATACATATATATATATATATATATATATATATATATATATATATATATATATATATATATATATATATTATGTATATACAGAGGTGTACACTTGTGGTCACTCAATAGTACCAGGCAACTGAATTTTGTGAAGGGTGACTAAATATATTCCTTTGATGCAATTAAGTTGCCCAAAAATTTGACCATTGTTTTTATCAGCATTCCTAGTTTGTTTTTTTAATTTAAAAATTCTGTTATAGGAAAAGTAATTCCTTTTTTTTTTCCGACAACTTCACTTCCAACAAGGCTGAAAGCAACCACTATTAGTGTTAGAAGTTAGTGAAAGAAAAAAGATGGAAACTAATTCCAAAGGACTAATGTTCAAGGAAAAAAACTAGGCAAATGAGAATTTTTGAAGCTCTTTGCAACAGTCACAGTAAAAGGATGAGATTTAATTGAATGACGAGAAACTCAATTCAATTAATGAATTTTAGTAGATGGTTCAAGAGACGTAAGGTCTTTTGAGCATTGCCCATTATACATAAATCATCCTAGTCATTTTAAAAATCCCGAAAATTGTTAGAATAAATTATCTGGAAAAATCTGGTATTGATTTTACCTTATTTTCTTTTTAATTTTGCTTTTAGCTAAGTTGTTTCTATTTTTTTTTTTGACATTTTTATAATTTTTCTATGAGTGATGAGTTAAAAAGCTTAAAAAACAAATATATTACAAAAATATATACCTCAACTTGCATGTATTGAAAGTGTTTTGGATATCCGGAAAAAATTTTAGTTTTTCCAGATATCCAAAACATTTAAAAGTTATAAAAATATCTGGAATCCCGGAATTATATGGAAAAAGATAATCCCTGATTATAGTATTTTTAGAAAAGAGAAAGAGAAGCAACATAACACCAATGTGATAATGGTTAGAGGTAGGTTGCAAAAGCAGGTTCAACTATGTTTACAATGCATTTTTGCACCTTGTCTAAAAGTGAAAAGGCATTATTGGAAGATCTGCCTCAGATATGGTAACAGTATTCCATCTTTGTTAAGTATTTTCTTTGCAACAAGTAATATTTTTTGTTTGTTAATAACTTTTTAAAAGTAAGAAATCATTATTTGTGAAGCCACAATTTTAAGAAATAATAAAAAACAAAACAACATATTTTAATTAATTGATACAACAAATGTTGAGAAAAGAGAAAAAAAAAAAGTAAATTTAATTATTTAATTTAAGTACTTAAAAAAAATTTGAAACAAAATAGACAATATGTACATTTACAAAAATTTTGTTTTTCTTAATTAGTAAAATAAACTTGTTTTGTGGTAATTTATTTTTATTTTATTGCGGTAGTTTAAAAAAGTTAATGTACTTAAATAATAAAAAAAATAAAGATAATTTGATGGCATCAAAATCACAAAAAGCTAATGAGCTAAGCCATTTTTTATTTAAAACAATAAATAAATGTTTTTTATTAAATGGATCATGCATTATATCTTGTCTTTTAAAGTACCCTAGTGGTGTGATATTGTTTGCTAATAATTAACACTTAACTGAAGCTATAGCAGAATACGGTGAAGTGTCAAGACAATTTGTCTTTTTGTTAACTATGTTATTCATCATGCTGAATGATTGCTCAATCTGATGACTTACACTTGTCTCAATGTGACGACTATATACTTAGAATTTTCTAGATAATTTTACTAAGCTCTAATTACTTTTTACAATGAAAAACTTTTGCCCAACAATAGTCAGAAAATAGGGGTTTTCCATCAGCAAATATGGTTCGAAGTGCTATATACTTCTTTATTTATATCTACAGTGGGAAAGAAAGTTGGGAAAGATTGCAGAGAGACATTTTAATGAAGGGTTTTTAAAAGGAAATTTAAGTAAACTGATGATTCAAGGTAAGCTTTTAGCAATGTCATATAAAACAATGATTTGAAGTCAGGATTTTAAATAGTTCTTGACAATTTTTTTCAGCATTAATTCCAAGGTATATAATTGAAACGACAATACATTTTTTAATCTTTCAGGTTTAAAAATTTCAACTTTGTTCCCGCTATTTTTTATCATCTTTGGCCTAATAAAACAAGTTATAATTGTTTTTATCCGTTCAATTTGCTAGTCATAAATTTGATGGATTAACCATTCTTTTTGTTCAAAAGTTAAAATTGATTTAAAAATAGGAAGAATGTCATTGTACAAATTAATATAAAGTAATGTTTCATTACAACAGAAAAATAAACTTTTAACAATTATAGCTCTTTTTTCTGTTCCTTGTTTTGTTAGTTTTTTTGCTGCCTTTTAAATTTTATTTTTTGATTAGTTTTTACTTTCATTTGAATGCCTCTTTAAAATTTTGTCACTTTCACCTTTATGCCTCTTTTAGTAAATTTTTTGACAACATTGTGCACATGATGACAAATATCACCATTAATATCAAGTGAGGAACCGCCTCTCAAATCTTGTTTTAAACTCACTAATTTTTTTTTAGTGGAAAAATCTAATAAGTTAGAAACTAGATTACGTAATGGAAATGTGAATTTGTAAAATAAATGAACAGCATTAAAAAGATTTTTGGCATTTACTGTAACAAGCAATAATGACGTGTTTTAATACAACTTTATTAGCTTTAGCGCAAAAATATGCAACAAGTATACTAAGAACCTTATCATTTTTTTGTTGAAAAGCACTCGTCTATGTTAAGAAAACATTTTTATTTTTATATCAAAAACAAGCTCAGCATGAAAAGCTTCACCTAATTTTTTTCCCAGCTAAAACAAAGCAGTTGTTGTGAACATTTTCAATTTTTTAAAACACAATGACTTTAAGTGGCTGAGTATATATCTATGAAAAATTAACAATAATAATAACCAGAATAATATTAATTATAGTAATATAAGTAAAATGATTCCAGCATCTACAAAGGAATAATTTACCAACTTTTATGTTGGATTGTCTAAAAAGTGCTACATTACTTCCAATAATAAAGAAGTTAGACTCTACCATAGATACTGAAAACTCATGTTATAATATATAACTTATAATAGTTGTATATATATATACCTTCACTTCCATAATAAAAATCTTTACTTCAAATTGTACATTGTACCAGGGGTGTGCAGTCGTAAAAAAATTAAAATTCATACGCCCCCCTTGAAATTCTATCCTATCTTAAAATAAATATTTCCATTTTTTATTTTTAAAAAGTAGAAGAATTCAGAGGAAGAAATCAAGTTTTTTCTGTAAAAAGCAAAAAAATAAATAATCCTTTGCTATAAACATACCCAAAAAAACGTTTTTAAAATAAAAACTTGGAAAACTGACAAACGAGGGAATCTTTTTTTCAAATAAAAAATACATTTTTTCGACAAAATAAAACTTCAGATAGTCTTTTGATTTCAATTTAAGATTTTTTTCATTATGTATACTTGCTTTAAAGTAATTTTTTTAGCAACATTTTTGTTTTTGTGTAGATTTTATATTAATTTTTATTAAATTTTAAGATTAAAATAAAAAGAAATTATCAATTAAAATCTTTAAAGTAAGCCAGTTAGACAAGGCACCATGGTGGACTTACCGTAAAGTAAATTTCAAAGTAACGGTTAGTTCACTTGACAATAACTTCATGTCAAGAAGTTAGGAAGACTTCAAACACGCCCACTACCAACATTTTGAATTTTAATCTTTTATTTTAGAATTTTAATCGAAGTTTTACTACGTTTACATATTTATATAAAGTACTATAAAAAATAACTGACTGTTATTAGTTATTTTTTATAGTAGTTTAAATAACAGCTGGAAAAGAGCTGTTATTATTAGCCAAACCAACAATTTATTACACCTTGTATTTTCCTTTAAAAAATTTTTATTTACTTTTAAATTGTATAGGTACTGATATCCCTCTGTACTGTGAATGATGAGTTCCAAATTAATGAGTATTTTTGTGGATTTTATGTGACAGCTACAACTAAAAACAAAGATCTGTTTTTGATTATGAAAAACGTCCTTCTTGGTTCCAACTCATGGCTCGAGAACTGTTGGCAACAAGAGTTCTTGTTAAAGAACAAGTTTTTGTAAGCCAGCTTTTTCAGAAGACATAAGACAGACATGGCTGCTGCCATGGCTGTCTTCTGAAACAGCTGGCTTACAAAAACTTGTTCTTTAACAAAAAAACATAGCGCTTTATGTTCAATGCAGAGCTCACAGTTTAAATTTTTTCAAGGCTCTTTGCATACTAAGTCACATTTCAAAACACTTTTTGATGCGGCAACTAAATCTACTAAAACGATGAATTTAGACGATCTAGCTCTGCCCAGGAAGAAGAAAGTACCTGCAAGATTTTGAAGTCGGCTTCAAGGATACTTATTACCAGTTAAAATGAGATCTACAAGCAGTTATACTTTTCTAGTTTAAATGCAGTTTTATTTGGCCTCATCAATAGATTTGAATCAACAGAAACCACCCGTAATTTAACAACACTTGAAGAGTTTGTGATTGAATTAAATAACACTGAATGCAGTATTGACTGCATAAAAAATTCTACAAGGACAATTTTCTTAATTATCAAAGATCGAGCTTCACCGGGACCTCTTCATTGACAAGGCTAAGAGAAAAAAAAGTTCATTTAAAAGATTTTCAATCAGTTCTAGATTTCATCTGCGCTAAAGAAAAAATTGGATTGAAAAGCATTGCTTAAGAAATTGTCCGTTTTATTAAAATAGTTCTGGTCCAGCTACTGACAACTTGTACAGCAGAACTATTATTTAGTAGTCTGCATAGACTAAAAACTTTTCTGCGATCGACCATGAACCAGAAAAGGCTGAATGCTGTTTCTATAATGAAACCCATAGAGAAATTACCTGGGTCTTAAAATAGATTTTTTGTTAGATGTGTTTATTGAAAAAACTAAACGCATCGTAGAATTTGTTATTTGGGAGCCAATTAAAATTCTATCTCTGCTTGTTTTACTATAATTTCGAGATGCTTGTTAATCAAAATCAAAAGTTGTTATTTTTTTATTTCTATACCAAAAATTAAATTATAAACACTGGACAGTAGACATACATTGATCAAAAAAATCGAACCTTAAACTTTTTTCCCCCCTTTGAAATTTGAGTACTCTATGCCCATGTATATATATTTCATATATATATATGTGTATATATATATATATATATATATATATATATATATATATATATATATATATATACATATATATATATATACATATATATATATAATATATATATATATATATATATATATATATATATATATATATATATATATATATATATATATATACATATATATATATATACATATATATATATATATATATATATATATATATATATATATATATATATATATATATATATATATATATATATATATATATATATATATATATATATATATATATATATATATATATATATATATAATAAATGTTGTCTTTAAAATTTATATACCTGGGCTTGTAGTTCAAAAGTTGTAACTGAATGAAAAAAATCTTCTACTTCAACAGTAATGTTTACAAAATAATCATCTACTTCATTTCCACTAGATAAAATTATTTCATGACTTTCTTTAGAACCATAAGAGAGCAACTGTTTTGTAAAAGCACCGTTAAAAGATTTTGTACTTAATAGGATTCTGTAATATACAGAATTCTGATTTGATATCCATTTGAAACATGAAACATTAAAAACAGTAGTCATTGAAGTGCCATTCAAAGGATATATAGAGCACATGCCACCCAAAGGAACATTATTTACCAGAAAGTGATACTCAGAATGGGAAGTTAAACCTTTGAAAAGAATGAGAAGTTAAAAATGATAATTTTGCAAAAAACAAAAAAATAAATCTAATAAAACTCGTACCTGACTTTTTTGTAACATCTAAAGCTATTTTATAAAATTTTCCACTAGTCAATGAGTCAGGTTTGACTACAAAAAGTGAAGAATTATCATGTGTGAGCACATCTTTTTGAAAATTAAGTGTGGGATTATCAGATATATCGCTCCATTTATAAATTAAGTCATCAAATTCACATGAAGAACATAATATAATTAGTATTAGCCTTATTGATGGGTTTACTAATTCCTGACAATTTGATTGACACCTATGAAATAAAACAAAAAACTTAATAATATGTTCTTTTCTATACATAATAATAGTAGCATGAATTACCTTTTTTAACCTGGACATAATAAATTTATTATAAGCCTGTCAAGTATAAACAATAAAATATCTAGATAAGATAAACTATTTTCTGGAAGAGCCTACACATGATGTAATATAATTATATGTTTACATGTCAATGTAGGTAATACGAATTTAATTTAAACAAAACCATTGTTTTAATGTTTTTGGTAAATATAATAATATTATATGATAAAAATTAAAAACTATTAACCCAACTCTTAAACAGAAAGTTGAATTTGAATGGATTAGTATATAACATTTTTTTTGGTTTTATTATGCTTTTAATATAGATTTTTAGTAACAATTTTTTACTCACATTGGTATGTACCTATTTTTAATGATGTTACATCATGCGTGAGCTGTTCCAGGAAGCATTTTATCCAATCTAGATTTTTTATTGTTTATATCTGACAGCCATATCATATATTATTATTTTTAAGTTTTTTAAAAAGTCATCTTAACCACAATAAAACCTTTGTTTATTTTTAAACAGTTTTTTTGTATTTTTAATTTTATCATTTTTATAATTAATAGTTGAGATTTATTTTAAAAGTCATTTGCTACTGGTAGCAAATGGCTGGTAAAATAAATAAAATTGTAAAATGTTAAAAAGTTCACTGAGCAAAGAAGCACAGTTATAAATTGCCACAAATACTTATGATACTAAATATAAGTATACTGGAGGGTATAGTAAAAAAAAGAAAAAACAATATAACAAGACCAAATATGTTTAGCAACTTCATAAAGGCAATTCTAATATAGCATCATTAGTTTTATTTAATTATAAAAAAAAAAAAATTTTATTTTTTTGTTTTGTTTTGTTTATCTTGTTAAAACGTCATCACACCCATCTAAAAAATATAAAAGATAAACATGTATATTTATAGAAAAACATTAGTCAAGATAAATAACTGGACAGCATAAATAAATCACAATATTTAGGTTCCCCTACTAACATCTATTTTTTTAATAATGTATTGTTTCAGTTTTGTTCAACAGACATGTCAGGATAAATTTAAAATAACTCTTATTCTAACTTCAATTCTAATTTTCGTCTTCAGATATTAGATGTTTTTGATAAACTTAAATATTTGAAATTAATTTAGAGATTTGTCCATATATATAAAAATATACTTATTAAAATTAGCTCTACATGGCTATTCATGATATTCATATGAGCGCCAATCATTAATAACCAATAATAACATTAATAATAACCATTGTTTCATTGTAAACAAAGTAATTTTAAATTAAACTAATTTTAATTGATTAAAATATTTGCAGAAATTAATTTATCTCCTTTACTGCAAAAATAATAATTTAATGACTAATATTTTAAACTGCTTGGTTTAAAAATGAATATTTATACTTTTATTTCAACTTTTTTTTTTTTAATGCAAAGTGTACATGCATTGACGGATATTATAGTCATTGGTTCAGAAAGCTGTACATCCTTTCTTTTAGTTGTAAGGACCCTTACAACTAAAAGAAAGGATGTTTTCAAGTTTTTCTTTTTTAGTGTTCATTTTAAAGCAATACTTCAGACACTCCTACTCTAGTAGTCTATTTAAAGACTTTCAACATATGTATAAAATTAAATTAATAAATTAAAGTTTATTAATAATTAATGACTTAATCATTCATTTCTAATAAGTCTTTATTGATAAAGTACTGTAAAATAAAAATAGTTTTCTAAAAAAAGTGATTTTCTATTAACTTTCTACTAACTGGCATCAGTGACACCCTGCTAAAATGGATTAAGAAATGGTTAACTATCAGCTACAGTGACTAGTATTAAACGGACTAAAATTAAAGTGGGTCCCAGTGATTGGCAGCATGTCACAGGGCTTGGTTCTTAGTCCATTACTTTTTGTCTTATTTTCCAGACACTATAATACAAATTTTAGTATAAACTTTATGGTAATAAAAATAATAGAAACTTTGATGATGAATGATGGTAAAATTATCAAGTCATTACACACTTTAAGCTTTCAAGAAATGTAAAATAATACATTTTAGATATGTTATAAAGTCAACACGCTCATACACAGTAACACAGTCAGACAGAACCCATCTTACAATTAAAGAATCTATAGTTGAAAAAGACCTTGGGATCATTTTTTTAATGACTAAAAACTCAAGTCAAAACAGAAGTTTCAATTTTAAACCAAATGCTTATCTGTCTCAAGAAAAGCTTTATGTAGCCGCAGACTAAGAATATGGAAAACATTCTACTTTGCATACATGTGCCATACATACATTTCAATTTTGTAGTCTAGGTTTGGTCTCTTCACCTAATATATTGCAATGATAGTGCAAGTCCAAAGAATTGTGACTAAAACCAAACCAAAGATAAAATATTTACGTTATGAGAAAAGATTGTAAAAACTGAAACATATCTTTTGAGAATGGCAGAATAAGTAGTGACCTAATACAACAGTTTATATTCCCTTATTATATCGATAAAGTAATTATTTATTTCCTTAGACTCTTCCAAATTTAACAGCAAAATCTCCATGGACTCGATCATTGAATTTTACCTCAACTTGTCAAAAAATGCACTGAATGTGAAAATTTTTTTACAATTAGAGAAGCAAAACTCTGGAATGTGTTTTCACAGTTAGCACTTAATTTTACTTCTGTATAATTTTTTTAAGAGTTTATATAACTTATCTTAATCTGCTGCTTTGTTTGCAGGGTACCTGTATCAACATGAAAAAGGCTGATGCAGCTCTCTCTTGCTTTGGTAAGGAATCCGCGAATTTCCTAGTTAAAGCTCTGAGCACCTTTCTGATAGTAATGCGCTCAACTTTCTCACAAGGTAGCGGCTTTCAGAGTTAAAGAGTGTGCCCTTTCAGCCTAGCAGAAGTGAATAACACACACATATATATATATATATATATATATATATATATATATATATATATATATATATATATATATATATATATATATATATATATATATATATATATATATATATATATATATATATATATATATATATATATATATATATATATATATATATATATATATGTTATTCACTTCTGTAAGGTTGAAAGGGCACACTCTTTAACTCTGAAAGCCGCTACCTTGTGATATATAAAAATCAAAAAATATTAAAAAAAAACCTTAAAAAAAAAATTTAGCTTCCATAAAAAAAATTGTGTTTACATAATAAGAAATAAATTTACCCAATAGAAACAATAGGAATATCTTTATCAAGTAAACTAATAAATTGTGTTGCTTCAGCTGTTCTTTCTTTTTCAGTATTTGAAACACTTACTTTGAATTTATATAACATACCTTCCATTAAAACTTTCTTTGGAATATACCAAACATCACCAAAATAATCTAATGAACCAATTTTATTGCCAAAACAACCCACTGAAATATTTTTATTAAAAAGCTCACAAAACCACAAAAATTCTAAATTATAAGATCCATCAGCTTCATTAGGGTCTTTAGAACCGCTTGCATCTAATATAACAGATTCATTCCACTGCAACTCTCGATAAGAACCACCAACAATAGATACTTGCAATGCATCTTCAATAATATGAATAAATATTTCTGCACTGTTGCTTAGACCAATAACATCAAGTGTAATTATTACCTGAACAATATACACACCACCAAGGAGAGTTTTTGGCTCCAAGTTTAAATTAGGTTGCGACAAATCAACATTCAAGCTAAAAATTACAAAATTGCTTAAAGTCTAAATCTAAAATATTATGTAATGAAAATCAAAAATAAGCTTTAATAAAAACCATGTATTCCTTAGTTTAATAACAAAAAGGTAAACTGACACATAAACTACATATGATATAGTTTTGTGGATATGCAATATATTTAGTTAAAATGTATATTAAGTTAAAAACTATAAAATATATATAATAAAAATATGATGATAACAAATAAGTTAGCAGCATCACACATTAAATAGATTCAACATAACTTAGAGATATAACAATATAAGGGCTAAGGCAAATATATTTTAAAAAACCTCTTTTAAGGTCTTTTTGACTTTAAATAAAATTAAAATGTTTAACTAATCATTTAATTTGCTTTGAATAAAGTCTTTTTTTTTTTTTTGGGTTTTAATGTAGATATAATTTTAAAATAACTTTTTTGAAGTTTAAATGACCTTTCTCTATTTAGTTTTAAACATGAAACCTTTCTCTATTCAATTTTAAACATGAGACCTTTCTCTATTTAGTTTTAAACATTCCTAAAAGACTATACTATTTAATGAAAATCAATTTCTGAAATTTCACAATTCAGTTTTTATAAAGTTCTGCAACATTATATGATAAAACATTTTTGTGATTATAATTATCAGAATATTAGTTATTTAGTTTTCCTTAAGTTTTACTAATTATCAATGCAGTCATCATACTGCTGTCTGTTAATTAAGTCTTATGATAGCTTCATTTTATTCTATTCTCTGGATACTTCAGAATTTTTTAAATCAATATCTTTTGCTCAGCAGAGTGATTCAACTTGCAAAGAAGTACGCAACATTTCAAAGGCATCTTCATAAACTATTAAAACAACTTTTTATTCAATAATGTTTGAGCAAGTTTGTTCAACTTTTGGGCTTTTTTCCCAAAAAAAGAAAAATGCAAACTTTAAAGTTAAAAGATAAAAATTTAAATACTAATTCATAAATTGCCTTCAGTTAGATAACTTTATTGCACAATATCAAGGCCTGTTATTATAGAAGTACAAGATTTCAGTGGCCTACAACTCAACCAAATTTTAAAATTTCGTAAATCATAGATTATGAGGTTTTTGATTTTCAACCGACAATTTTTTGATTTTTATATCTACACCTAATTAAAACATGCATTACTAATTTTCCAACTAACTAAATTGTCGACCTACTGTATTTTTGACCTACTAAATTTTCAACCTACTGAATATTCAACCTACTCTACTTTCAATTTTATAACTATGCCTTTCTGGTATGTATTTAGTATATTTTGTTATTGATTTGAATATGAGCCAAATTTGATCAGCCTTGGCACAGTGGTGAAGCACTGCCTTTGAAATCGGGAGGTATAAGGTTCAATAAATGCTTGGAAAACTTATTAATTGTTAATTTAAAAAAAAAAATTGTAGTTTAAAAAAAATAATTAAAAATGCAGACCAGATAATCAATTGAAAATTAATTTATCTCAAATCAGTTGAATCTATAAAACAGGTCAAAAAATAAATCGGTTGAAAATGAAAACGTGATAAATTGGTTGAAAATAAAAAAAATTATAATCAGTTAAAAACAATTTAGGCCTCAATTGGTTATCTGAAAATTACTTCCACTTTTTAGTAGATGTTCTTTTTGTAGAACAACAAAAAGTAGGTCAAGATTTTTGTAGGTCTAACTATCTGACACAAAGATTTCTGGTAAAATTAAGCCTAGAAAAAAAAGCCAATAGTACTCTTTCAGAAGATTCTTCCTTTTGGTAACAAAACAACACTAGTTCAATGAAATTTATTTAACCACCAAGTAGAATCATAGCATTAAAATGTATGCATTTAAATGCCTCTATTTAGAAAATAAAAAATGAAGAAATTAAAGTTAGTAGTAGACATGTGTAAAAATCATAACAGTTAGTGGGAAAAAAAATCATCTAACTTATGGATGTATAATCGCTACAATCTTTACAGAAAAAATAGAAATAAGTGCATAGGTGGTGGTGTCAATCTATTAATAAACTTTTAAATCATTCAAGCTTAGTAACACTGGTTTTAACTTGAGTAAAACTAAACAATTTTGAGCACTTTTTATTTTAAATCAGAACAACTGATTTTGTAGATGTGAAAAACTTTGATCTAGTTTTCAGAAATATCAAAAGATATGTTGATGAAAAAAAAGTACAAAAACTTAATGATTATGGACACTTTAAAATTCCCATCAATTATTTGTTTAAATGACTGCAATTACTAAATTAGAATGACTTATAACACATAAATTTAAAATGAAAAAGGTATTTAGAATAACTTAAATAGTAAATATCTCAGCAAAGCATATCTCTCTGACCATTTAATTTGCCAACCATTCAAAGGTTAAATTATTCTGCAATCAATACTCTTGATGCTCACAACTTAATTGGAAAGCACCTACACTATCAATCCAGAATTATTTGTGCAGACGCTTTCTGCTTTTTCTTCTAGAAAACAGAAGACAACAGAAGATATCTGAATTAAGATCATATCTGAATCAAGATTATATCTAACCGAGTAACTACAAAATAGTTTGTTAATAAACATATAATAAATAAGTTGTTTTTGCCTTCCACAAGTTTGTCAGCAGAATCTGTTGGGATATTAGGTTGATTAATACTCAACATCTTCAAGTTTCCTTTTTCTATTTTTATAATTAACATTATTGTTGTACTAACATCTGGGCAATACAATAAAATGAATTTTTGTAAAATTAACTCAAGTAATCTTTTGTTGATAGAAAATCCTTTTTCTGAATTAAGAAGAATTTCTTTGTTTTTGCATCTTTAGTAAACAATAGTCTTTAAATCTTTTTCCAATAATCTTAAAAAAAACTGTGGATTGTTATCAGGTCCATATCAATATCTTCAAAAATTAATGCTTTCAAACCATTTGAAAAAAAATTGGAAACTGTATGGAGCAGGTATGATCCTACATTCTATCTTTTTCATACTAATTTTCCAACTTTTTTAAGAGCGGTTTATTAACCCTGAGATCATCTAAGAATTGACCCTGGTTGCAGCTGATTTTCTCTACAACCAACTTTAAAATGGTGAAGAAAAACTTCTTCAGTACACCTCCCTACCAACAATGTCCCCATGTATGATGTTATGATTTGCTGAAAATGAATAAAATTTTATGTGGCATAAGTGTCATGTGATGTAGTTGTTTCATTGAATCAAAATTTAAAAGGCAAACATTTATGAAATATTTTTTGACAATCCAAATGGTATTTTCCCTTTGGTAATTTACCATTGGTAACCATTGGTAATTTCCAAATGAAATTGTTCAATTCAATTTATTGAATAATTATATTTACCTTACCATTGGTAATTTCCAAATGAAATTGTTCAATTCAATTTATAAGATTTTTGTTAATACAATTTCAGAATCTGGAAACATACGCTTATATTTAGAATTGTAACCATCAGTTGCCACAATGGCAGAGCTTGAAGAAATTAAACATCTAAACAATTGTCTAAATAACTTCAGCTACTTGCTCTTTTGCGCTTAATATCATTCACTTTATAGATAGTTTTAGATAAAAACTACCAGAACTTGTCAAAAATTTAGACTTTGATCTAGCTGATTTTGCATCAATATTGCATTAATAGATTTATTTGATGCTGATGACTTTGGGTAGCTTTTTATCAGAATGATTGATACTTGGCGTATCCTTAACTTAAATATTTACTTTAACTACAATAATTCATTTAGATTTATTGATATCAGTATTTATGATGTCATTTTTTTAGATAACAGTACACACAGTTTGCCATGTTTTATTGATATCAATATTTGAAATAAAGCTTAATGTTTCATGTTACATGGAGTCTCAATCTTTTTAGTAATTGATAGCACGAACAACTAATTGTTGAACATTTTGCTTTTAAACAAGCAAAATTTCTGCTTTTTACAACATAAAATAAAATTTTAGCAATAAATCTTTACCAAATTTAATTTAACCATTTTCTAAAAAATAATTATAAGTGATTCATGTTAATGTAATGGCTCTTCAAACTTAGTCTTATAATTTCTTATAATTTTTTATACACCAAAACTTTTCAAAATTTTTAAAATTTTCATTATTTATATTTCTTATTTAGTGTCATAAATTATTTCAATGTTTTTTGTATGTAATTTAAATAAAATGAACTTAATAATTTAAATTATAAATAAAATAGTTTAAGCTGTGGAGCGCTCGCCTCATAAATGAGAAGTTCTGAGTTTGATCCCCCCATGCCCCTGGTAGTACCACACTTAACTTGTTTTTCCACGCAGAGGCCTTTTTAGTCAAAGTTTGCGTTTTGAAGTTATAGAGTTGAGTAACAATGTATGTATGTATGTATGTATGTATGTATGTATGTATGTATGTATGTATGTATATATATATATATATATATGTATATATATATGTATATATATATATATATATATATATATATATATATATATATATATATATGTATATATATATTGTATATATGTATATATATATATGTATATATATATATATATATATATATATATATATATATATATATATATATATATATATATATATATATATAATGCATATTATCAGGGTGTTAGCTAGCCTGATGGCACCACATATAATGCAGAATTCCAAATTGGTTTAAAATTGTCATTGGCTCAAAGGATCATAATAAAAAAAAAGCCTATATCAGGCTCAGATTTAAGGAGTTAAGCTATGCTCATAGAAAAAATAATTAGTACTCACGATAAAGAAACAAGTAAGAAATAAATGGATCAATTTCTTTTTGGAAAAAAGCGTTGCCATTAACAAGCAAGATCATTCAAAAATTAAAAAAACTTTATTTTTTAATTAACATCAGTTATTCTCTAGATTAGATTTTTAAATATATTTAATAAATTATTATTTTTATTTATTTTTATTATTAAAAAACTCTTTATTTACACTTTTACTGGTTATTTTAAATTAAGAAAATTAAAAAAATCATTGCATATTAATAAATAATATACTTTAAAATAAGTTACTAACATTTTTATATTAAAGGAATTAAAAATACTTTTTTGTAAACTAAATTTGCTGTTAAAGTACATTGAAAATAGCAACAACAAAAAAATTAAAAAAAAAACTTGCTATGAAACGTATCATGTTATATTTGTGTAAAATATAAAAGAAGATAGATAATATACATAAAATATACATAAATTTTAATAATATTCTTCTATTTTACTTTCAAATGCAAAAGTTTAATTTACAAAAATAGTTTTTATAAATGCAAAAATTATTTTTTTAATTCTTTACATAAACTTTGTATTTGCATATTTAAAAAAAATTAATTTATTTTTGTATTTAATTTTTTTTTAAATTTAAATACCTAGTATACTAGATATTTAAATTCACTGATTAAATTAATTTTCTGCCTTCATGCGATAAACAAATCTCGCTCTGTATCTTATATGCCTTTTATAACTTTGTTGCTTATTTCAATTAATTCTAAAATAGCATAATGCAACAAGTGTTTTTTTTAACTAACATTCTATTCAACCTAAATTGGTGAGCAAGTTTCTCATTTAAAAGCTACCATTTTAAATGTTTTTTTTACCATTGACAACTTATTAAAGCTTTAAATATTTAAATTTAAAGCATTTTTAAATCATTATAAATTTATTTAAATCATGAATGTAGATAAACAAAATATAAATGCAGATAAACAAAATATAAATGTAGATAAACAAAATATAAATGTAGATAACCAAAATATAAATGTAGATAAACAAAATATAAATGTAGATAAACAAAATATAAATGTAGATAACCAAAATATAAATGTAGATAAAAAAAATATAAATGTAGATAAACAAAATATAAATGTAGATAACCAAAATATAAATGTAGATAAACAAAATATAAATGTAGATAAACAAAATATAAATGTAGATAAACAAAATATAAATGTAGATAACCAAAATATAAATGTAGATAAACAAAATATAAATGTAGATAAACAAAATATAAATGTAGGTAAACAAAATATAAATGTAGATAAACAAAATATAAATGTAGATAAAAAAAATATAAATGTAGATAACCAAAATATAAATGTAGATAAACAAAATATAAATGTAGATAAACAAAATATAAATGTAGATAACCAAAATATAAATGTAGATAACCAAAATATAAATGTAGATAAACAAAATATAAATGTAGATAAACAAAATATAAATGTAGATAACCAAAATATAAATGTAGATAAACAAAATATAAATGTAGATAACCAAAATATAAATGTAGATAAACAAAATATAAATGTAGATAAACAAAATATAAATGTAGATAAACAAAATATAAATGTAGATAACCAAAATATAAATGTAGATAAAAAAAATATAAATGTAGATAAACAAAATATAAATGTAGATAACCAAAATATAAATGTAGATAAACAAAATATAAATGTAGATAAACAAAATATAAATGTAGATAAACAAAATATAAATGTAGATAACCAAAATATAAATGTAGATAAACAAAATATAAATGTAGATAAACAAAATATAAATGTAGGTAAACAAAATATAAATGTAGATAAACAAAATATAAATGTAGATAAAAAAAATATAAATGTAGATAACCAAAATATAAATGTAGATAAACAAAATATAAATGTAGATAAACAAAATATAAATGTAGATAACCAAAATATAAATGTAGATAACCAAAATATAAATGTAGATAAACAAAATATAAATGTAGATAAACAAAATATAAATGTAGATAACCAAAATATAAATGTAGATAAACAAAATATAAATGTAGATAACCAAAATATAAATGTAGATAAACAAAATATAAATGTAGATAAACAAAATATAAATGTAGATAACCAAAATATAAATGTAGATAACCAAAATATAAATGTAGATAAACAAAATATAAATGTAGATAAACAAAATATAAATGTAGATAACCAAAATATAAATGTAGATAAACAAAATATAAATGTAGATAAACAAAATATAAATGTAGATAAACAAAATATAAATGTAGATAAACAAAATATAAATGTAGATAAACAAAATATAAATGTAGATAAACAAAATATAAATGTAGATAACCAAAATATAAATGTAGATAAACAAAATATAAATGTAGATAAACAAAATATAAATGTAGATAAACAAAATATAAATGTAGATAAACAAAATATAAATGTAGATAAACAAAATATAAATGTAGATAAACAAAATATAAATGTAGATAAACAAAATATAAATGTAGATAAACAAAATATAAATGTAGATAACCAAAATATAAATGTAGATAAACAAAATATAAATGTAGATAAACAAAATATAAATGTAGATAACCAAAATATAAATGTAGATAACCAAAATATAAATGTAGATAAACAAAATATAAATGTAGATAAACAAAATATAAATGTAGATAAACAAAATATAAATGTAGATAAACAAAATATAAATGTAGATAAACAAAATATAAATGTAGATAAACAAAATATAAATGTAGATAAACAAAATATAAATGTAGATAAACAAAATATAAATGTAGATAAACAAAATATAAATGTAGATAAACAAAATATAAATGTAGATAAACAAAATATAAATGTAGATAAACAAAAATACAAGTACCTATGTAAAAAATTTAGTTTAAAAATACTAAAGTATTTAAAAACATAAATATTAAAAAACTTTCCATGCAACCTTCAAAAAGTTTTGTTTAAATAAAAAAAAAATTTTTTCAAGTTACAAAGGTGCTCCAAGAAGACCTATTAGTCTCATCACGGAGCACCACGGAGGTGCTCCAAGAAGACCTATTAGTCTCATCACAGAGCACCATGGAGGAGCATTTAACCAGGAAGCTCACACCTCCTTCCTTACCAATGTTGATTATTGGACTAGAGTTGGTGTCGAATCACAAACCTCTTGGTTCTGAGATAGAACTCTAACCACTGTGCCACAGCTGCCTAATTTAAAACTGTTAAGCATTTTTTTATTACATTTATAATATAAAAATGAAAATAAATGTAAAATGTAAAAGTAAGTATATGCAGTAGTGGTGTAGAGCGTTCACTTCAGAAGCGAGAGATTCCAACTTTGATCCCCACCACATCCCTGGTAGTACCATGCTCAACTTGTTTCTTAACTGCGGCTTGGTTCATCAAGGTTCATGTTTTGAAGTTATAGAGTTGATAGAGAGTTATAACCACAAATAAGTAACTTCCTTGGTGTAATGGCCTTTTTGGCCTTGGGAAGGTGAATTGTTTTTTATCTTTACAACTTGACCACAGCTGTTTTGATGTTTTAACAATTTAAATACAATAAAAAGTGTTACGTTATGAATATCTTTTAATCGTTGATCTTTTCTAAAGTTTTTATTTTACGCGAATGGCTTTAAAATAAAACCATTTAATTATTTTTAATGATTATTTACATAAATGCGTGTGTAAATTAATAAAAAATGTTTTTATAAATTATGTTTTGAGTAGGCATGATCAATTTAAACGTTAGAAACTATTTTTCCATGTCTTCCTAAAAATCTTTCAAAGCATTAATTTTGGAATCATTTTTTTTTAATTACTTTAATTTATGAATAAGTTCAAAACCTTTTGTGACAACTTGCTTTTACACATTTTATGTGAATTATATAAGAATGTAAAATAATTTTATTTACTTATATAAGCATATATTTTGTTGATCAATGGAAAAGTTTTGAAGCATTTTATAATGTTCATATGATTAATTTTTATAACTTACAATTTTTTAAAATCTTTTAAACAAACATTTTATTTTTTGAAAAACAATTTGTGTTTTTTTTTTCTCAATTACGATAGGAATGAATGAGTTGAAATCATTATAATAATTTTTAAATTCGTTAAGTGAAGCGCTTAATTTAACTTAATCAAGTTACAATGCTCAAATTAAAATTAAATTAAATTGCTTGTTGGTAGTTTATTTAATTTAAATTGCAGGTGCATTTTATTTATTCATTTTTTTCCTATTTTTAGGATTAAAAGAGTTGGAAACCTTTTTTTTAACTAGACTTATTAATACACCTATCCGATCGGAAAAAATGGATAGAAATATTGAGGTCTGGATCCAAATTGTGTGGGTAAAATAAAAATAAACTTTTATGGTTGGTTATCTGAAGAGGACAGCATTAAACAATGGCTAATGGTTTTGTATCCAGATATTTTTAATTATTTGATATTTAACCCATCTGAATTAGGCAGCAATGACTTAGATGATTATAAAAATTGGAAAGCTTTTAGTTTTTATAAAACAGGCTGGCTTCAAAAACTCGCATATCACTGTAAAAGTGAGGAAAGTCGATTTTGTGCAATAAAAGGTGAATGCAGACATTCACAACGTATTAATGACACAAGCCATAAACTGTGGTTGATTATAGAAAAAGAAAATGAAAAAATCCGATCTTGTCACTGTACATGTATGGCAGGAATGAGTTAAACATGTAACCATGTTGCTGCAGCATTGTTTAGAATTGAAGCTGCTGTAAGAATGGGCTTAACAAATCCGGCTTGCACAATGGTTTCAAATCAATGGCTTCCAAATCAAAAAGATGTTTTACCTGTTAAAATTAAAAATCTAGATTTTAGCAGAGAAAATTTTTCTCAACATTGTAAAAAAAAAAGACCATTTGTAGACAGTTTGAATAAGAAATTTAATCCAATTTCTAATTATTCTAGTAAACTTAATCTTCAAGATGATGCAAAAGCGTTAAAAGAAATAGCCCTTAATTCCATCATTTTTAATGCTATCCCTAAACCAGATATTGACTTTAGTTTTTACCAATCAAACCTAATGAGTGTTAATGATATACTGGTAATGTCAAAAGATATATTATCATTTGAAAAAAATATAACACTTTATATGACGCTTAAAAATATTGAAGAAATTGAGCAGTTGACCAAAGGACAAAATAAAAAAAAATGCTGGTATGAATATAAAAAAGGTGTTATAACAGCTTCAAAAAGTTATGATGTTTGGACAAAAATGAACAAATTAAATAAAATTGATGCCGATATGTGGGAATCAAATCAACGTATATCTAGCATGTCATTTGTTAATTCAAACATACATGCAATTAAGTATGGCAGGGAAATAGAACAGAATGCTGTTAACTGTTTTTATCAAATTTTTAAAATCAATCATAAAGGTGTAGCAATGCATGATTGTGGGTTATTTTTAGATAGAGATATTCCTTTCATTGCCGGTAGTCCTGATTGTCTTGTTACTTGTTTGTGTTGCCCACCTGCATGTCTTAAAGTTAAATGCCCATTTTCTATAAATTACTTGTCCCCACTTGATCTGAGTGTAAAACTTCCATATTTGATTAAAAAATGATGTTGGTATTTCTTTAAACAAAAATCATGCCTATTATATGCAATGCCTTGTGAAAATGGCTGTTACAAGGCACCATCATTCATATTTTATGGTGTGGACACCTCATGGAAATTTTATTGAACATATAAAATTTGACAATAACAAATGAGAAGAAATCAAGTGTAAATTTATAGACTATTACTGTAAATTTTTTTTGACTATTACTATAATATTATTTGAGCACAATTTTTATTCAACACAATTTTTATTCAACATTGGATTAAACTTGTTATGTAAACTACCAACAAGTGATTATTTAACTTATAATCAACCACAGTTTATGGCTTGTGTCATCAATATGTTGTGAATGTCTGAAAGCAAGAATGATTGGGAAAACCATTGGCCATTGTTTAATACTGTCCTCTTTAGATAACCAACTATCTAATAAGATAACTGATTACTGCATTTAACTTTGTTAGTTAAAAGATTTTTTGATATTTATCATAAAGTTTTTGGACTGCCTCAGTAGCATTTAGTACAGGCTTCATTAAAATTTCCACTGTGACAATATATGGTAGTTTGTTTTTTATTTGATAAGGAAAAAAAATATGGCTACATTTCTGGAAATTTCTGTTTTTTCCATTCAAATTCTGATTCCGGCTCATTTCAGCCTCCCCCTCCTCTTAACTTCAAAAGTAACAACTATGTCAAAACAGAGGCGGATACATATGGAAGGGGAGGGGGGCTAAGGGGGGTAATTACCCCCTTCCCCCTCTAAAAATTTCAAACTTCACAATTTTATTTATAAAATTAAAGAAATTATTAAAAAATACAAAAATGTTGCAACATGACTTATTTGCAAAAATTTAATTTATATATTAAAATTTTTTTTAATTATAACACATTTCATATATATTATAAGTAAACTAACTTAAATACATTCTTAAGGATCAAATGAAACAGTAGTTCTATCGAAATAATCGTTGTGTTGATATTATATAGCTGTTACTTTTTTATATTCCCGAAATCCCAGGATTATCCAATAACAATCCCGGCATTTCGAGGTCGAACTTGCAGGGAGGTTGGCGCCCCTCTTTGCAGCAATTGCCCTCTCCTTCTAACACTTGTCCTCTTTTTTATAAAAATCAAGTAATATATTTATTTGCTATTAAAAAGTGCTCTTTTTTATAAAACTCCCCCTCCCCTTTTCCTTTTCACAAAAATATTTCAAGATACGGGCCTCTATGGTTAAAGTTTAAAGTAAGATATACGGCATAATAAAAAAATATATTCCCTATGGACTTGTAAGCATGATATATTGTTAGGAAAGTAATTCAACGTGAAGTAAATTTTTTCTAAGTTCGTTACCTATAATTATTAGTGCCATATCAGAAAGGGGCTAGGAAAGTGCAACTTGTTGCTCTTAAGTTTAGGCCAGGGAGGCCAATATTTTAGGCCTTTTTTATTCCCAGGCTTCAACATCGCAGTCTTTTGTAAAGAATTTCGACATAATGATATTTTCATACAACCCACAGATTCCTGTGCTAACACATTACTTGAATACTATTATTTATCGACTTTAAAGTCTTATATTTCCATCTCTTGAATTATTGACCAACACAGGTTTTAAGTTACAGAGTGCAGCACAAGCCCTCACAATATCATCAACATGACGCAACATTGTTAGAGGAAAAACATTCTTTAAAATTCTATAAGTTTTCATTCTATTAATGACTCGTTCAACGTGTATTCTTAAGTTTGCTATTTTTTTAGTTTTTTTTACATTCAGATGCAATCATTTGACTTTTAAGACAAGCACCTGGAGGAATTATCAAAGTAAAAAATCTTAACAAAAGTTCTTCCTGGATATGAAATCCACGATCTGCCATGACTTCATCGTCAAGCTCTAACAAGTCATAAAAACCACTGTCTTTTGTTATAAAATTATCTGAACATCTTCCACAATAACAATCAGATACAAAAGTGATAAAACCACTAGGCAAAATTCCTACAAGAAACTTAAATGTATTGTGTTGTTTATAATCAGACCAAGTTGAGGCTTGTGCTAAGAGAGACTTGGATCGTTCAATAAAAACTTCAGCACAATCAATAATCACACAACACTTGTAATATCCTGCATTCTTAAAAACCCTAGGCAAATTTTCCCTGATGGTTTCACGTGGAAGCCATACAATAAGAGCACTACTTAACACATTGCTTATAAGTTTAATCCATGTGGAAAATATGTTAGAAGAAGTAGCAGGAGAAATTTCAAATCGTTCTGCAATGTCTTCATTAAAAATGCCAAGACGAAGTCGCATAAGTGTTTAAAAAAATTTGTCACGATGAGAAAGTTTTCTATATTTAGTTGACTGAAATCTGCGCTTTAATTTGCTAGTATTTTGAACATGTTTTGGTCTTCGCCAGTAACTAAGCATTAGAAGAAATGGTATAATAAGTAAGAAGATGGCATTAAATAAAGCTATTGTAGATATCTCTATATAAAAGTTCATTTTTTTGTCTGTTTTAACTTTGTTGCATGAAAAAATCAATAATTTCATAGTTTGATTAACTTGTTTTTGGATTAGTTGCTTCAAGGATATATTCAAGAAATTAACTTTTATAACAAGAGAATCAATCAAAGATGTTTTAGATTTACATCCTTCACACACATTTAGCAATGACTGGCTAGCATATGTATGTTCACAGCTTGGCGGTGGTAGATAAATTGCATTATCGTTATTATTACTGCATAACTCATTGATATTATCTTCAGTTGTATTAATATTATTGTCATTACATGCTGTGCTAATACCTTTCAAAATTAAAAAGTTCGATTTTGGACAACGTTTATTTAAACTTTTTCTTGGCTTAATATTAGTAGAATTATATCCCATATTTAAAGTAGGATCTGGATTAGCAATGGTAGGTGTTCCATCTACAAAATGTATTGAACATACACGATCACTGTTGCATGGATTCCATTTTTAATTATTTTTACCTTCTCTTTTTAATAAAATTTTCCACTTTTCTCTTTCTCTAGAATTTCTTAAAGAACTTGGAAAGCAGTAAAGATTGAAAGGACGATTACAACCACATTGTTCTTTTTTCAAACCTTTATGAACATTACATTCTTGTTTTTTCCACTTCAAAAGTTTATAATGGCTATTCGAACACCCTATTATTGCACAGTTACCTCTTGCCATCATGTTGAATTCAAAAGATTAGATAAATACAAATAAATACTAATTTAAATACAGATATTTAGGACATTTTTTTAACTTTTACCCACACAATTAGAGTTCAGTCCCCGCGACGCAAAATGGTAGAACTTAAGTTGGATAGCTGTATTAGAGCATGAAATTTCAAAAAAATAAATAAAAAGTTTTTATTTTTTATTTTTATTATAGTGCTTATATAATTTTTTGTAGAGAATTTTTTTCGTTTCTTTTTCCTTTAGGAATACTTTATTCGTTAATTTTTTTTTAACTTTTTTCATAGTTTAAGTTTAGATTAGCTTTTCTACATTTAGCGCAATTCTGAAATGTTTAAATCATCAAAACATATATACAATCTTGGTCAAGTTGTCAAGAAATAAAGTCTTTGTGTGTTCAGCAATAGCGCTCAATCGCACGCCATTCCTGTCCAAGCCTGATATAATGTATATAAGTAATCCTTTAAACATTTTAAAACTGTATTTAAAAGGCATTTCAAAGATATTTAAATATATGAAAATGTCATGTATTTATACTTATGTTGAACCTGAATTTGCTTAAACTATTTTTTTTTTTTTTTTTTTTTTTTTGCTTTATTAATCGCCACTTTTTAATATATATAAATATATATATACACATATGTATATATATAAATATATATATATATATACACTTACTAAAGAGTGTTTTGATAAGCATTTACTCACTTTTTCTGCTTACCTTAAGCAATACTGTTTTTTTCTAAAAAGAAGAAAAAAAAACGAAGAATGATGAATGAAACGATTGCTGCCCCATCTTAAACCCTCAGTCGATGCAGCAGCACTCCACTGCGAGTCAGGCTATTTTTCAGTCGATGTATGTACTGAAGCCCCCAGCAGCAGGCTATTTCAGTATGACATCAAATTTCTTACTTTAGTACGCAATACTATTTGTATATATATATATATATATATATATATATATATATATATATATATATATATATATATATATATATATATATATATATATATATATATATATATATATATATATATATATATATATATATATATATATATATATGGGTATAGGCTGTAAATAGAGTTTAATAAAAACAAAATAACATAAAGAAATTATTTACAACTTCACAATTAGTAAAACAATAAAGGAAAAATAAACTTTTAAAAAAATACCCAAGTGCTGTTTTTCCATTCGATGAAACCTTATTAATCTCTTCCCATGTACTGCTATGAAATATCTTCCATTGGAAGAAAATCTTTGTATAGTATACTGAGTCTACATTTGCTGGGATAAAGATGTAATCATTATAAGAAAATATATATGCTCCACCACTAGGTTGTATAATATTTATTGATGGCGTTGGAAAATCAATCTCAGAAACAAATATTTTAATTGAAATATTTAAAGTAGAAACTTCATTTTCACTAAAACAATTTACAGCGAACAAACCAAGCTTTTCATAAGAATGATTAAACTCAAAGAAGTAAATGGTTTTTGCATCAATGAAGTTGTCACGGTCTTCATTGCTTAAAATTGACAAATTAGTGAGTATAGAAAATGTTGGTACAACTTTTACTTTACTGTTATCACCAAAGTTAATATTTAAAGCTGGAAAGTCAAAATTAATATCATTTGTCAGGAGAACGAAAGATAAATTTGAAAGAGATGTTTTATAAGGTGATGATAAAAACATTTTGGGAAAGGCTTTAAATAGGGCAAACCACACATTTGAAACGTTATATAAACTTGTGTCCAATAGCGTAAGAACATTAAGTTTGAATTTACCTGTCAAACCAAGAAGAGAATGAATGCAGAAAAAAGATTGTGAGGAATTACCAGCAGCAATTTCAATGTCATTTTTATCAAAAACAAACCAAATATACAAGCAACAGCCACCTGATGATCCATTAACAACATCAACTTGTAATGGATAATCATTACGAAAGGAAAAATTCTCATAAGCATTTAATGAAAGCCCAGCAACACTTAGTGTAACACCCAAGAATTTGACATTGTTGATAACAACAGTGCTTCTCAAAACAATCATGTTTAACGCACCCTTAACAAATATAGACACAAAAAAACAACCTGGTTTTGAGTATTGATGTGTTGTAACATTGACCATTCCATCTATTAAATTGCTAAAACCAATAGGAATCCATTCTAAATTTATGAAACTGTCATTATTATAGACTTGGACATAAATTTGAAAGTTACTCATAATTTCTGAATGAAACAAGAGAGTAAAGGTTACATTTTGATCAGGCCACATTAAATTATTTTCATGTATCATTGAAACAGAATTAAGTAAAGTCACAACCTCAATAGAACCAAAGTATACTTTTTCTGAAACTTCATTATATATAACAAATGAGTAGTTATAAACACCAACAGCAGTATAATTGTGGGCTATCTCAATAATATTATCTGAACCAACAATAGACACTTTTGAACCATCTCCAAAAGAAATATTTCCAAAAAATCTTGTAATATTACTTGGAAGAATTGAAAATTTAAAAATGACTTGAGATCCAACACTCCACAAAACTGATGACTGTGACAATACTCCACCAACTGCTTCTATTATACATACATCTATATTTGACTCATGTTTGCTTACAAAATTAAAAAGAGATATGGTATAGAAGTTAACCCCAGTTGTTTTATAGTCAGAAAGCAAAAAGATAATTGAAAAATTTCTTCCACTAACATCCACTGATGGAGAGAGAACAGATAAGTTCGTTACAACAGAAGCACCTATATGAAGCATCATGTTTACATCACGCAAAATAAATAATATTTTAAAACTGTCTCCATATAAAATGCAACTAGAAGGTTTAACAATACTTTCAATTTGAATCTCTACTTGAACATGTGCTAAACTCCATGATTCCAAATATCCATAATTACTCAAGCAGTTAATTGACACATTAAAGTCCCCAACACTTGTAAAAAAATAACTATATACAACTGGTTCTTTTATGATTGCCATTTTATTTGCATCTAAGACTAAATTGCACTCAATGAATGTAAAGTTTATTTTAAAAATCACATAAATATTGCTTGGGTTTCCCAACACAGCTGAATTTACAAACAACATTATGTTATTCAAAGTGCTATTTTTTGTTTCAATAACAAACACATTTTTTCTTTCTAGTTGAAGAAAGCTCACTGTATTATTTAGTAAACAAACCAAATAATATTGATCTGATTTAAAAAAAGTGTGCTGCAATGCATCAGAATTACAAGGTTGGGATTCACAAAAGCTAAATGTAACAGAGTAACTTGCTATAATTAGTTTATTTTGAGTAACTATGTCTAATTTTCCCTGAACATTTGTCCCACTTATAATAGTGATTGTAATATTTACTATTTGATTAGTATAAACTATAGTGCCAAAACTGATATCCATAGTAACAGGATTTATATTGATACTTGCATTAACCAATGGGTCGTTTGCAACCAAGTTACAAGTTTGTAAAAATTGGTTTCCCAATGGATTAGATGCCATAACTCTTATCAAATGTTGTCCAGAGTTATTAAACTGTATAACAAGATTGGTATAAAAAGGAGCTTTTGCATTTTCAATAAGTAAATATTCAAAATTAAATTCTCTAACTGAAATATTAACATAGTCTCCATTGCTAAAAGATAGAGCAATCGTATGATTTATATTCGTTTTTATGTCAGTGTTCCCACAAGACACAGAAAAATTTATTAATTGGTTAATGGCTTGAACAATAATGCTAGTCGAAAGTTGACTAACTGGATTGAAACCAATAAGAGATACATTGTATGATCCAGACTTCGTGTATATATGTTGAATTTTAGAAGAGTTTACAAAAATGCTACCATTTTCATCACCAAAATTCCATTCATACACAACATCTGTACCACCTGTAATAAAACATTCAAAAGCTGCTTCTGCATTCACTTCAACATAGTTAGTTGTTTTTAAAGATAGCTCTTTTATTATATCATAAACATGGATATAAAACGTTTTTTGCACCACACTAACTTGATTAAAGGCAACAACAATACATGAATATATACCAGCTTTTGTAAAGTATAAAAAGACATCACTAATTGTATTTCCATTGTCCAATGTTTTATTAATGTCATTTATATATGTTCCATTTAAATCCAGAGTTAAGTTAACATCTGTTCCACTGTAGCTGATTAATCGAATCAATATTGAAGAATTAGAAAAGGTATTAAAACTACCAGATATCTCCTTTTGGATAAAACTGGTTGTATTGTAAAAAATTCGGAGTTCTTGAATGCTGTCTAAAACATTAACCATCACAGTTGCATTACAAGGAACAGTTGAATATTCATAGCAAACAGATTTTAATCCATCTATTAACACTGACACAACAACTTTATGTTGGCCTGCAGAACTAAATTTCCAGTATATTTCATTTGTATTAACTGAATAACTTTTATTATCAAAATCAAATAAATAGGTTATATTAGAGCCACCTTTAGAAGATAAATTAAATGCAGCCTCCTGATCTGTTAGAACCACCTGTGTCAAAGGGAAAACAACAAAAACACTTAGTGTATCTACAACTGCAATAGTCAATGATGCAGAACCATTCGAATAACCATTAGTAGCAAAAACAATGATAGTAAAATTTCCCGTCTTATTGCTATACAACGATGCAACTGAACCATTAGTATCCAGTATTTTAAATTCATCAGACATCCATATGTAATCCAAGTCCCCCCCTTCATTATGCACAGTGAAAACTCTGATTACGAAGTTGGAAAAACATTTAGAATTTGGTTGAATATTTATTTTGAGCCCTTTAATATGCTCATATACTTCTGAAATTAAATATAAAGTAAAATATCCAACACTAGTAGAAACTTTGCAAGAAATATTATACTGACCACTAAAATTAAACCTATTTTCAATAAAATTTACTCCTCTATACATATAGGTACTATTGTTATTAAAAAACCAGAAAAACACCCAACTTGTAAAATTCCAATTCATTTTAACAACTGAATTTGCTTCAATAATGAATTGATACAGGTTACCAACAAACATTTTAGTCGGTCCCTGTATCCAATATCCTGCTTCAACTATTACATAAGTATTGTAGGTTTCAAAAACAATGTCATATATTGCAGTAACTGTGATATTGTAGATACCAGATTCTACATAAATGTTTGAATATATATTATCTAACTCTGTAAACTGAGCATAAGACAGATTGCTTACAATATTATTACCTAAATTACAGTTAAAATAGTAAGGATATGCATAAGGGTCAACAAAACCTTTAAAAATAACAGGTTGTAACTGATAAATTGTTGTATTCTTAGGCCAATATGTAAAACTCAATCCAGTTATTGGGGGGTAAACAAATACATTTATTGTGACTGTCGACATTATAATATTGTTTACTTTTGCAACAATATCAATAAAATATATCCCATAATATAAAAAATAAACTGTGTGACAATCATTTATTAAATAAGAAGCATTTTTTCCAAATTGAGAAAGACTGTAAAACTGTTGATTGGTACCATTTAATAACAGCATAACAGAAGTATTTTTAGATGACCATATTATGTCAGACATTGCTACATTTTCAATAGTAATGCACAAAAAATATTCTTTGGTAGCAACAGCATACTTTGTACTGTTAGCAGTGAGTATTGAAACATGATGAGATTTGACTGCCACAGTTTGTTGATTCGAAAACTTTGAATTTCCAAACATGTCTGACACAAAAAAGTATATACTATGATAGCCTGCAAGTTTGAATTGGTAATCAACATAGACATATGATAAAGTTGAAACAAAAATTCTTGCTTGAAATGTAAAATTTTCAAGTTTGTAAGTTACTGTTAATAGATTATCATAGGCACCCACATTAAAAAAAAAAATTGAATCGCTCTCGGAATTAATTAGTTGAAGAGCCTGAATGTCAGTCGTCCAAAAGCCAATCAAAGAGTTTTTTAAAATGACCATTTGACTCTTAAGCTTTATAACATTGTAACCATGCGTTAAACTTAAATTAAAACTTTGAGTAACAATATAAACCTGGGAGTTGTTTTGATATACCTAAATATAAATTTTTTTTTCAATCAGTTTTGTGTTGACCTCCATATACAAGCAAGTTATGAAGTAAAGAAAAAAAATATTTAATAAACAAAAATAAAAAATATCATAACGTTGAAAACAAAAAAAACAAAACAAAAAAAACCTGTAGAATCAATGAACTATTCTTAATTGAATATAACTCAATACCAATTATGTAACTATCGTAATTAAAAACGGTTTGAGAAAACAAGTACACACCAGCAGCTGATAAAATTGGAGACATCAATTCTAATATGCTAGATGTATTATTTCCACAATTATAGAAGCAAGGAGAACTTTTCAACAAAACCTGGGAAGCTAAAAAAAATAATAAAACTTTACTAATTAAATTTTTGTTTGTTTTTAAATTATAATATATTTGTTGCCACAATAATATAAATAAAAATTTTGCTTTTTATAATAACTTATTATAACATAATTTAAGTATGTAATGACAATAAAAATTTTTTTAAAGAAATTAAAATTATTTAGAAAAAAAATCATAAATTTTATAAAAAAATTATAAAGTTTTAAAAATTATAAAAAAACACTAATAGTTTAGATGCATCAAGTTTGTGGTTTTGAAATAATAAATATTTTTCCATTTTGTATGTCTATCATTACCTAGTAAAAAGCTATTTACAATATTCATAACTGACTCTTCAAGGATATAAATAATGATATCCAACACCTTGAGAGCTAAAACATCCCTCAAATACCTATAATCTTTCCTTAATTTTAAACAATCTGTTACACAAATCATAAATCAAACTTTTCATGAGACATTCTTTTGACTGTTTGTTAGACTGTTTCAAAATTACATTCATCTCTCTAAACAATTTTTTTGTCCTTCTATTCTTTCCAAGAAGAGTAGCAATTTTGAAGTTATTCATTTTTTCAGCTGAAAAAATGCCTTTTAAATTAATATTTTTTTTACTGTTTTCACCTTCCCAAGTTCGCAGGGACAACTACAGTCAAAGAGCATACCCTTATTGCTCTTTTTTAAAAAAATTTTAATTGTTGTTACAGTCCTCTCTCAACTCACCATTTTATTCCAATTAAAAAATGCACTTTTTTAAAAAAATTATTAATCAACAAACTGATGTTCAGACATTTAACTTTGTGCAGATACCAAATGAGTTGGTTGTGCAACAAGTTATTTGTAAACACATGAATTATGTAGCTTGCAAGTATGAACTTTTTGTGGATTAGAATTATAACCAAGAAAGATGAAAGAGACAAAAATTATAAAATTCAATTTATGCATCCACACGATCCTAATCTAAGTTTTTTTTGGTCCACAAAAGAAGATATGTGTTGTTTGTCATCAAATAATGTTTTATGTACCATATACAAAAAACAGTTTTGTAAACAAAATTGAGTTGATTAACAAAATAAATAAGATTTAAAAATTTGTAAAGCATTGTTATTTTTTAATTTTTTATGTTACCTTTTTGAATATATTTAAAAATAAAATGTATGTATGTATAATCATATAGTATAATATAGAGTTCAAAATATAATTCACAAAAAAAATATCTGAGCCACTAGGAGTTTAAAACAAAAAAATATATATTTGAGAAATGGATTTGGAAAAATGTACCATCAAACCCCTTCCTTGACCTTGATCCAACACCAAGAACCATAAAATTAGCATTAATGTATAAATCTAATATTGACCATAAAAGGACTTCAAAAATAACTCAAACTTTCTCAGACTCCAAATAACTCAAACTCAGGTTTTCCGAACTTCTATAAGCTTTATAACATTAAATATCAAAAGTAATATGATAACATTAAATATCAAAAGTAATATGATAACATTAAATATCAAAAGTAATATGAAAATTTGTTTTTCCTTTCAGTGATGGTGAGCTAATTTACGAATGTTAAAATTAATTTGAAGGTAATTTTTCATTTAAATACTTACTAATGCTTTCAAGTTTGCTCATATAACTATTTATGCTTTCAAGTTTATTGAATTAGCAATTTCATAAATTGATTCAATTATTTTCAGTGAGAAATTTACCAGCAGTTTAGGAATCCATTTAGTTAATTGTTACTAACAGATTATATATGACCATGTATGTAACTAAAATACTATTTATATATATAATTATCTAAATGTAAATAATGTTAAATCAAATCAAATATATTTTGAAATAAGTTGTAATATTTTAAGGAAATGGAATACACATTAGACCTTCTGAGTTTCATAAATTTTATTTAGTGTCAGACTGGATTTAAAGATAATCAGCTCTGCTTTAATAGAATTACGAGAAAGTTTATTAGAACAAAGCCATTGAATAAGATTTCCAAGATCATGATTAATTTTTTTTTTAATTTTTCAAGTGATTTGTCAACCAGTAGCATGTTAGTATCATCAGCAAAATGGTAAGCAGTTACAAATCTAACTATTACAAATCAATCTAATGTTAATATAATGTTATATTGACAAAGTTATAAATAACCCAACTTTTAACACTGAAACAAAAACCTGCAAAAAAAAATTTAGTTTTTTTCATTATTTTACTACTTTGTCTAGAAAACTGTCTGGATTAAAGTTAACATTTAAAAAATTAAATTTTGCAAAATATTAGAACAGTACCAACCTAAATCCACAAAAGTAAGCGTACATTAGGGTGTTGTGAAATTTTATTTTTTAAAATTCCGTTACACCACTAGGTTTGTCTATATAATAAAATTAAAGTATATACTATGATACGGGATTTACAGTATATAATTATTATTAAATTACTATTTTTTTCATAATATAATAACTATTTTTGAAATAAAGTTTCAAAAATAGTAATTGTATTATAAAAAAAATTATTATAAAATTTGAAATTTTTATAACTAAATTTTTAAAATTTTTATTTTAAAATTCAACCTCTTTTGTGTACTAGGTTGATATACTTTTGAAGAAATTATTTTCGGACAATATTATTTAGAGCAATTAGATATTCAAGGGTCAGTTGGGACCCCTAAATATATTTTTCATTTTAAAATTTAAAGTATTCTTTTATAATATAGTTTAAATCAAAGGGTGTAATAGGAGAAACTTTCATAAAAAGTAACTTTCATCTTGCCCTAATGTACATTTGTATAATTAATTTTAAAAAGTTTACTGATTTTATTAGAACTAAAATCAGTAAATTTATTGTCTATATCTATATAGGTTTAATATATAATGCAAATCTTGTAAAGATTGCCAATAAATTTGCACTTTTTAAAATAACTTGTCATAATTGATTTGTTTTTTTTTCTTTGTTTTTCTGATTATTGTTTTTACCTATCTTTAATAAGAAGACAGATGATATGCTAATAATATAAAAATGTTGTGTAACTAAATTTTGAAATAAAATTAACCACAAAAAAAAATTCCTCACATGCAACTTTATATACAACATTTTCTTCTTCATTAAAAAACCATTCAAAAACCATTCCGATTCCACTCTCTACTCGTGCATAGCAACTAAACTGTTGATTGTAACTTTCATCAAGAATCAACAATTCTTGACTGCATGAATCTAAATGTACTTCTCCCAAAGGAATTTGAACATAAACATAGGTATTAACTGTAAAATTAGCAAACATAGAACTATTTACAGAAATTTTAATGTTATATTGCCCAGGATATGTAAACACATGACTAGAATATGTGCTTCTTTGAACAACAGAAAAGTTATCTCCATAGTTATAATTATAGATACTGTTTGAATCACCAAGAAGTAACAAAGATAATTCATCAAATACATAGATAGATTTTTGGGGTAAAACTTGAAGAAAATTTTCTGTGAAGTTGCTATAATACCACTCAGAAACATTAAATACCACAGAGTCTTCATTGTAACAAAGTGGAGAAGATGCATTTGGTACCACAGTATTTTTGTCACATGAAATATCAGAACATGAATAATTTGTGTATAATAAACTGTCAAGAAATGTCCAATTAAAATTTTCAATGCAAAAACAAGCCTTGTTGAAGGTAAGACACGCATAGCTGCATTTAAGATTTTGAGTTGATGGACTGTCTTTAATCAAATGTCCTTGAACACAAACCAAATATGACAAATCTAAACATTTGTGAATAATTTATGAAAAATATATAAGTAAAACAAAAATCTTTTGATAGCTTTTACATTTATACATCAATGAAATAAAAAAATGTTATAAAAATATTGAGCTAATTTCAGTCTAGTTAATAAAAAATTATATCATTTTTAAATTAACAAACAGAAAAAAAAAATACAATTAAATAAACTTTGAAAGAGTTCAAATCCCTAAATAAATAATAAGTAAACTACTAATAAATAATTAACTATTCCTAACTAATATATATAACAAAAGAAGATTAAATGCAAAAAGCAAATTTAAAAGTCTTTACTAAACCCTAATTTTAGTTGATAAAAAATGTTTTATTTACTTAATTTTATCACATAATACAATAAATTTTTTAGAAACTTGTTTTCAAAATATTTGATAAAAAACAAATTTTTTTTAATTTTTATTAATTTGAATAAATCAAACTTTCTAATTTCTACATGTTTAATTAATATTTTAATTGGCTTAACCAATTAATTAAAAACTAAACCACTTTTTACTGAAGTTCAACTAAAACTTTTAAATAAACAATTGTTACATTAAAAGAAAAATTTATATAAAAGTTACTGCTAAAAAAAAATCTCCAAGACACAAGATTATCTAAGAAGCAACCTCAAAACTAGTACCTTAGTATCAACATTGAAACTTAGCAGCAACAAAAATCTGCAGTAATAAGTAAACATTTGCAAAATTTCTGTTAAAAAATCTTATCAACAGATTTTTAATATATCTTGTGTTTAATTTTGCAAAATAAGGCTGCAATATCCTAAAATTTTTAATGATTTTATGAATGAAAGGATAAGTGTGCATGTACAAAACCCAAAAATGTCGTTCATTATGTGTAGCATTACTTATTATTTTTGACATTATAACAATAGATTACTTATTATTATAACAATATGACATTATAACAATAAATTACTTATTATTTATGACATTATAACAATAGCTAGAAAAATTTAGAACTTCTAAAGTGTTTCTTTTTAAGTAATTGCAACTAAATCAAAAAACTTCATATTCTCGTTTCGAAATTAGAATGTAGCAATCAGCATTTTCAAAAGTGGTTTGTAAATGAATTGACACCTCAAGTGATGAATCAATGGTTAGTGCATAAAAATTTAGAGCCATTCTAAAATGTTTGAAAAACGCAATAATTTTAGAATGTAGGTAAATTTTTTCTTCATTAACAAATATAAATGGTTCAAAATAAATACTTGAAAATTCAGAGTTAAATCCTATAGGAATGTTGGTGAAAATGCTATTAGACCTAATGTTTTGGAAGGACTTAATTTAGATATAAAAGGTGAAATTTCAATTTAATTTTTAAAGTAAAAACTATAAAAAACAAGATGTTTGAGAATTTTTTTTATAACAATAATAAGATGAATAACTAACAATTAAAGAGATAAAAGACAAGGTTTTTTCAGTAAAAGCAAAAATTTTGCTTCGAGATTTTTAGATATAAGTTTAAGATATATATATATATATATACATATATATATATATATATATATATATATATATATATATATATATATATATATATATATATATATATATATTTAAACATCTTCACTTCCCAACAAGGCTACAAGCAACCACTATTAGAGTTTAGAAGTTATTGAGAGAGAAAAGATGAAGTTTTTAAAACAAGATAATGATTAACAGACAACTTAAAAGATTGCAAACTATATGAATCAGGAAAACAAGAAGGGAGCGAATTCCAAAGAAGTGATGTTCGAGAAAAAAAACTAGACAAATAAGAATTTTTGGAGCATTTAGAAACAGTTACAGTAAAAGGATGAGACATAAGTGACAAGTAACACCAGAATGAATTTTAGTAGATGGCACAAGAGAAGCTAGCTTTTTAGAGCAGCACCCATTTTAGTATTTATAGAAAAGAGAAATAGAAGCAACATTACAATGATGTGAAGGTTGGCTGCAAGAGCAGCCAAAAGCAAAATTTTTGCTTTTACTGAAAAAACCTTGTCTTTTATCTCTTTAATTGTTAGTTATCCATCTTATTATTGTTATAAAAAAAAAATCTCAAACATCTTGTTTTTTAAATAAAGAGATGCAACCTTAGCAGATGTTGATTTTGCAATAGATTTGATATTTAGTTTCCAAGAAAGATTAGAAGTAAGAGTTAATCCTAGAAGATGAAGAGCAGATAACTTATCAAATACATTACCATATATAAATATAGGAAGATCGAGATTGTCAAGATAACGATTAGATGAAAAAAATTGAGTTTTATCTGAGTTAAAGTTCACCAGCCACTGAGAACCCTATGCTGTAGCAGAAGTGAGATCCTTTTCAAGCTCAAATGTTCCCTCCAAGCAATCATACAGTGTTGGCTTCTTATCAAGATTTTAATAAATGTAATATCAGCGAACAATGTCACCTTAGATGTGAGAATTTCTGGGATATTGTAAATGTAAATTAAAAAGAGTATAGGACCAAGGATAAAACCTTGATGAACCCCTGAAGTTACAGGAAATGAACTTTTATACTATTATTGGTAAGAAAGGATTCAATAATCTTAAAGATGTTACCTGATACACCGTAAGAAGATACACCGTAAGCTTATGGAGAAGACCGTAATACACCGTAAGCTTATGGAGAAGACCATCATACCAAACTTTATCAATGGCTTTAGAAATATCAAGAGCAATAACCTTAACATCTCCACATCTATCTAATGCACAATAAAACTTATCGGTTATTACCGTTAACAAATTAGCAGTAAAATGAGAAAATTGAAATCCATATTGAGGATTGAAACGTAAGTTATTAGATTCAAGATGAGACAATTGTTTGTTAATTAAAGACTCAAAAACCTGGCTTATGAAAGTAAAAAGACTTTAGACAGTAGTTAGACGAGTCAGATAGATCTCCTGAATTTTTGTAAATAGGGTTAATGGATTTCCAGCAGGCTGGAAAACAAGATTTGATAAGCAATTGTTAAATAATTTTAAAAGTATAGTCGACAGCTCCAGAAAACACTTCTGCAAAACTATAACAAATATGTTATCCGGACAACAAGCTGTAGAAGAGTCTATATAAATATTATATATATATATATATATATATATATATATATATATATATATATATATATATATATATATATATATATATATATATATATATCGCAGAATATGCATAGGTCTGTCTACATGCACACCTATTTATTAGGCTTCAGCCAAAAATTGTTGTAAAGGTATGCAAATATATAATAATTAATCTGCTCAAAACTAAATAGAAATATTTACCATTAGTTAATTAACATGTAAGAATTATATTTCTTAAAATTACAATGTTAACAGCTATACATAATACTACTTAAATAAGATTATTGTTCATAATTACATACTACATTAATTTATTCTCATAATCATAAATTTTAAATTTTAAGAATGGGTTGCAAGTTTGGCAGTTAACTCTTTCCTATGTTGCTCCCATAGTTCAATTGCTTTATCAACAACAGTTTGACCACATTGTTGAGGTAAAACTCTATTTACATGTTTTAATGCTGCATCACAATTAAGTTCCTTTAATTGAATTGAGTAAGTCAATAACAGCGAAACACAAACAAAGACTAAAATGTGGCAAGAACCAGCTATAAGTTTGTCCCAGATTTTGCACAGACATTCAGAAGATTCAGCAAATACAGAAGCAAAATATGTTTGAAACCATTTGTCATAAGGCAACATTTTAAAAAGTTGTATTTCAGATAAGTGCTGGAATAAACGTTGATCTTCTACCTGAAGATAATAATTTACATAATATGGAAGTTTTGCAAAAACAGAAAGAAACATTTCTTGTGCATGAAATATTTCTTTGGCAATCCAAAAAGTGTCAGTTTCATTCTGTGTTAATTGAAAAGTAATTTCACTAATTGAGTCTAATATATAGACTTTCATAGCATAATGTTTTACATGAGTGTTATGTAGTATGCTTAAATTGCCGTGTTCAAGCAAAATGGCTAAAACAGCAGTCTTAGGTGAGTGTGAACATGGTGAAACCATTTTCATTGTAATCAATGCTTGCTTTAAATCTAGAAACTGTTGGTTTCTGTGATTAGTAACAAAGTCTACTGACTCTTTATAAACTGGAATTATTCCAAGTAAAACTTTCCAAACATAAACTCTATATACAGATGGTAGTAAATACTGTTGTGTAAACGTTTTTATTTTATCAACATCTAAAGGGTCTTCTTTCAAAAGATGTTCTAATGCTTTCATTTGATCAACATTTCGCAAACCAAGTTGTTCGTAATATAGCATTCGAAAATTACGGAAGTCTGATGGATTTTCTTTATTAGACATTGCCAATGAATTTTCGAATGTGTGGCATTAATTTTACTAGATAATAAAAAATTTATTTAAATTATTACATAGTTGCAAGAAAAGACAAATAACATTGTCGGTATTATAAAAATATGCAAAGATAGCTTTCTCTAAGTAACAAACTAAGAAAGATTGTAATTAATTTTTTACAAGCCTGGAAAATTGCATCATGATTTTTTTTTTTTTAGTGTGTGTGTGTAGTTTGTAGAGAGTTTGATTTTTATTATGTTCATATATGACAAACATTTTAAATAGTCTATACAGGTTGCTTTATTCAATCATATTATATTTTTATAAACATCAAACCCATATTGGGAATGTAAATACAAAATGAGGTCTTACTAAGGATGTAAATAACAATCTTAAATTTCCTTTATTTAAAGACTTAAAATAGTGTTCAATTAGTTGTTTTTTGTTTTGTTTTTTGTTGTTGTTGTTTTTTTTTCTTTGTTTTTTTCTTCTTTTTTTTTTGTTTTTTGTTTTTTGTTTTATATTTATGTATTTTCTATAAATACTATAATTGTGCCATATGATTTATCTATCAGAATTTTATATCAAAATGTATAAAAATAATAATTTTAAAATTTTAAATATAATATTTATTTTATATTTATAAATTTTTACTTTTATAGGAAATAATAGGAACAATGCAATATGTACTACTAATAATTTTATAATGGAAACATTATATTAACTATAACATAGTTATTGTTATAGTTATATAATCTATATGATAATTATCATATCATAAATTAAATGCATATCCTATTAAATATGTAATATTATATGCAATATTTATTTATCTACTATGCTTTTTTACAATTTTTTTTTTAAATCTCTACGGACGAGAGCGTAAAAAGAAAATTTATTTGGCGCTGCTTAACCATTTACTAAGTGAATTCCCGGTTCAGCAAAAAACGTTCATAACGAATATATTACCAGTTTCTATTACCAAAATTTAGCTATCAGAAAAAAGATTTAATAAAAACGATTTTTTTATATATTTAATATACTTATTACTAAATATTATTATTTTATATTAATAATTAAATTAATGCTATAAAATTTTTGATAAAATATAAGTTTAATTATTAAAAAAAAGGTTTTTAAATGTAACTTTCTCTGGCGCGTACCCAGCATTTTTTGATGTTTCAGACAGGACACTTTCACTCATGGTGCAAACTCCAAACTTAAGTATGCTCATACCTATGCCAAATGAGGAAGTCTTGCAAAAATTTGGGACGGCGGAGGCCTGGGAACAAAAAACCCCTAAAACGTTCCCCCCCCCCTCCCCTGACCAAACATGAGGGCACTGATAAAGTAAAATTTTCAACTTTACTATCTTAAACTAAACTTAAATTTATCGACAGATTTTAAATTTCATAAAAAAATATTGTAAATTGCAAAGTTATGACCATGCAAAACTTACACCCCCCTCATTTGAGGGGGTTGAAAATTTTGTCAAATGCTAAAATATAAACATTAATTAACAAAAAAGTGATAAATGTTTCAGTGAAACAAGTTATTATTATATTTACGCAGTAAATTCAAAAGATGACATTGAAAAAAGCAACTCAATGACTTCCTTATTATTTGGTAATAAAATTGCGTCTAATTGCTAACGATCTTTCATTAAAACTATAAAAATATTGCTTTTAACAATATTTTTTAATGATTTATTTTGTAACAGTTTTATTATAGTACTATTTTACGTTTAATAGCAATCTATGCTAATCAGATCTAATACAACCAGGGCCAAAAATAGGGAGTGGGTGGGGTGTATCCCCCTCCCCCTCATCCCTTTCTCCACCCCCACTCCACAAACATTAAATCCTAGTCGGCAAAAATTGACTTGAGTGACCTTAGTAGGCAATTCAAAATGAATTTCTTTCAGAAATAGTATTTTATACATTACTTTTATAATAATGGTTTAAAACCGCTTCAATTATGTAATGTTGGTCCGTACCTAACAACATTCTATAGGCACTTTAGTAAGTAAAATTTTGCAAAAATTGAATAAATAAGCGTTTAAAACAAATGATTGAATTACATTTAAACCCGGTTTGAAGTAAAGTTTAATCAGATAAAAATGCGGCTACGTTGTCCGTTTCTAGTTATTTATTGGTTTATTAAAGTTGTAACTATATTTATGCCACATTTAGTTACAACTTTTAACTTATATATTCTGTCAGTTAATTAAATCATCAGAAATAAGTTTAGCAAACGTATAATAAATGGAGCACTCAAATAAAAGAAAATTTCGTGGAGGTGCAGAAAAACAAAGAGGGCGGAACAAAATAATGTTGATCAATGAAGCAATACAATGTCCCAAAATTAATGAGATGTTTAAAACATTAAGTTCACCTATTTAATATGCCGAGGTAATTAATTGTTTTACTAATTAATACTCTTGGTTGTTATAACTTATAAGTTATGATTTTCTTACATATTTATATTTTTTAACTAATGACAGCAAAATACCTATTTGATTCTAAATAGGTTTATGACCTATAGGTTTTCTATTTTAATTCTTAAAAGCTTAATGACCCATACGATTCAAAAAAGTTCAAATCTACTTCAAATTTTGAAGTAGATGATACTTTAAATGCGACCAAAGAATATCTTAGTTAAATAAAATAGTTTGTTTTTTATTGTTTATTTTTATTACATTTTTTATGTAAAATTTAAGAATGAATGCGTTGAAATGCGCGAGACGCTTAAAAACAGGGTCTTTTTCTTGGATCTTAATGAAGTAATTATAAATAAAGACATTTTAGAAGAATTAACACACGACAACATTATTGATAAAGTTGTAAAACATAGTTCTTTACTAAAAAAAAGTTTTAATAATTTAGATGATTATACCTCATTAGTTATTAAACATAATGGTTTCTTTATTTGTATTATTTTATTAATGTGTTACAGGGTTCCCACTCTTCATTAAAAACCTTAAATAGTTAAAACCTCCTTTAAACGGACTTTTTTTATTATTATTATTATTGTAAAGTTAATTTTTGGAAATAATACAATCGAATATTTTTTTTGGTTTGATTTACTGTAAAAAAAGAGAAGTAAGTAATGTCAATTAAAAAATGTGCTAATATATGGAAATGGTTCTCAAGTTGTAAAGTACATCAAGCTAAAAGTTTTATTGTTAACATATAGTTAATTTCATTTGTATTATATTTTAATATTAGCGATCTACTGAGATTTATGTTAAACATACAATTTTGAAAAACTTTGCTATATCTCTAATAAAATAAAAATATCCGCGGAAGAGAGCCAATAAACTTCTTTTGGTTACTATTTCAATTCTGAATGACGTCCTTTATGGACGACGCCCTAACACTTAGTTTTTACCTATATGCTACAACAAAGTTTTATAATTTTTTTTATTTGTTATTTTTTGAGCGAAATGAACAAAAGGAAATCTTAAAAATTGATTAACTTTTAGGGACCTCGCAATTCTCAAGGGAGTTCAACGGACACTATTACTACTTTTGAGCAGCCTAATCAACCTAGAAATTTCTTCTACCCAACAAGTACGTTTGAAAATGATCCGAAGAAAAGATCATTTAACTAATCCTGGTTCGATCGGTTCCCATGGCTACACTACAACCAAAAAAAAAGATGCTGCTTTCTGCTTTACCCGCACTGCTGCTTTAAGGAAAATATGATATCATCAACAAAAGTTGAATACGTTTTTACCTACAGCAGCTATCGAAACTGAAAAAAAATTACTTGAATCTGGCAGAGGATTTTCAAAGCACGAGTGTTGTGAGGCTTATAAAGATGCAACCAAACGTTTGATTACAGCACCTAAAACATTTACGGATATTGGAAAACTTCTCGACACCAATTTGGCTAAAAATAAAAAAACTAATTGAAAAATTATATTAAAATTTGTTCAAAACATTAGGTATTTGGCCCGACTATCTTTGCCACTTAGAGGAAACTGAAGCAATAAAAAAAAATGAAAAATCAACTCCAACTTTTACCAGTTACTTTTACTTCGTAGCAACGATGACAAAAAACTGACCTTTTGGCTTCAAAAGAAAACAAATCGTTTTGTTTCACCAGCAATACAAAATGAAATACTAGAAACTATAGCACAGCAGGTTTTGCGTAACATTGTCAAAACATACAATCTGCAGTTTTCTTAGCCATTCATTTAGATGAAACAAGCGATTTTTCCGATACGGAACGGCTGGTTTTGTCTTCGATGGTCAATGATGATTTACAAGCACACGAAAAATTCATTAATCTGTATCCGTTACCAAATACAACTTCCAAAGAAATTGTACGTGTTCTAAAAGATATTCTCTTGAGCGTGAAAAAAAAGGTATTGAACAAAAAGTGCTTATTTAAGTCTCAACGAAAGCTTTGGAACAGCATATGAAATTTGCAAACTTATCAAAAAATCACCTAAAAGAAATTCCAAACTTGATGCTACTCGAGAACTATCAGAGAACAATTTAAAATCTATCTATTTTATCCAACAAGATGGACAGTGCTTGGCGATGTTCTTGAATCATTTCTAGAAAACTATCGCGAACTCATGGAACTATAGAGATGGTCATTGCAAAAGTTGAGTGATACCGAAATGAGAGCAAGAATTCAGGGAGTGAAGTTTGTAATGTCGACATTTAACTTTATCATTTGTTGCTATTTAGGGAAATGCCTTCTGAAACAAACAGACAATCTAAGTAAGTCACTCCAAGGTCAAAGTATTTCGGCAGCGGAAGGACAGAATTTAGCATCTCAAGTCGTTAATGTTCTGGAAAAATCCTGACGCAGCGAAATTAACGAACTTTTTGGGAACGCGCTATGAAATGGAAAACACAGCTTGGTGTCGCTGATCATAAACTCTCGAGAAAAAGGAAAATGCCAGATTATTTAAAAATAACTCTTAACCCACGAAAAATCTATCATTTCCATGATTCACCAAAAGAACATTATCACCAATTGTATTTTGAAGCTTTCAAACTTATTATCAGTTTTATAAAAAAGATTGATCTACAGGAAGTTTAATTTTAAAGTAAGCCTGCATACATACCCACTTCGCGCTGGCGATGTATGCTGGCTTATTTTAAAATAGTTAAACAAAACGCAATTTACGTACAAAATTTGAGATTTCGTGCACGCGTACTCTGTTTTGATCACTTTAAACATTTTTGTCAAGTAATAACTAAATCTAGAAGTACTCTTTAAGAAGTTCAATAAAAAAATAATAAATGTTTTAATAATCACTCACATCGTATTTGCAAAAATGAAAAGGACAATTACATAAAAATATATTCGTTATTTACTCATTAAATAAATTCATATGCAATTTTAAAGGTGTTAAGTTTTGTCAAGAATAAATTCATATAAAATTTTAAAAGTGTTAAGTTTTGTCAATTAATCTTAACAAAACTTAACGTCTAAAATTAACTTTGTTAATCAAAATAATTTGCAATAGATAAAAAATTTGTGTTAAAGTATAAAGATGATAAAATATTTTTAATATTCTAATAAAGACACGTTTATGCGTATCAAGACATCTTTAATCACTATTACAATCATATTAGCATTGGTAATCACTAACAAATGGAATCCGATGAGTTCTTCATGAAGATTTAATTCATTCACTTATTATATGAATAAAATAAATTGCTCGATATTCGAGGCATCAGATGATTTGTCAAACATAGTTGCGTAGAACTCTACACTACCAATTTCTTGAAATATTTTAAGATTTTTATTTCCATTACTTTATTCTCTTCTTGCAAGTCTTCACTTCTATAGTTATTCCCTCTAAACTTTATCTACTCCAACAAGAACAGGTTGTTCTTTCCTCATAAATGATAAAGCTGATTAGATTTATAATTCGGCTCTTTCTTACTGTCGCCACACATCGGTGTTGCTTGTCTTGCCAGAAATCGATAGCTCGATAAAAGTTTTTAATAATTAGCGATTAACCGTTTCCTCATCTTCGTTTTTTTGTTTAACACCTCTCCAATACCTTCTGCTATCGCAGATATGGTGATTATACATGTTATTGCGTGTTTATGAAAATTTGCGGTGATACATGCGTGGCAAAATGCACGGCTGCTGGTATTGTTGTAATATATTTAGTAGAGCCAGATTTCCAAGTATGTTCTACTAGCAACTTTAAAACTGCCAAATTTATGATCAGGAAAACAAAATTAATTTTATTGATTTGGAATATCACCAATTTCTAGAATGCCTCTAAACTTTATTTTCGCCTTGATAAAAAATAGAACTCAAGTCATACGATCTCCTTACTTATTTTAATCTTTCAACAACCAACGGAGTGGTTGTTGAAAGATTAGAATAAGTAAGGAGGTGTGTGTAGTTTTTTTAAATATAATACAATTTTTTTGTTTATTTTTATTTTGTACATTTACAGTAGAAAAATATTTTTATTTTGTGCGATATAGTTTTTTAGGAAATATTTATCTTAAAGGTAAAAACGTCCTGCGGCACAGTTCGGCGTACCCGTAGTAGTTCTACCGCCAATTATAATAGTTTAATTGTTTTAGTTTTTAATAGAAAATTTTATTTACTACACGAATCATTTAACGTGTAAATATGTAACACGTCATTTTACAGCGATTCTCGACGACAAAACCTTACGGCTTTCTACGAGTCTCCGCGTTCTTTTTTTTATATATATTAAAATACCTCACTTGTAATTGTTTATATTATTATATTTTAGCTTTCAAATTTTATGAAGTATTAACAAAATATTTGAAAATATAGTAAAAAAAAAAAGAACTTTATTGCATGAAAAATGCCGCGTTTATATATATATATATATATATATATATATATATATATATATATATATATATATATATATATATGTAAATAAAATATCTATAATAAAAATTTTGATTTCACAATGTCTAAACCTATATTAACATGGGATATGATAATACAGAATCGGGCGATCACTTTACACAGTGATTGGAAATGGTATTAGCTATAAAAAATCCAATATAAAAAGTTCTGATTATGCAAAGAAACTTGCAAATTGACCACACTTTCAGATTTTGGAACAATTTTTTAATCAGACTACCAGCTGCTTTAATGTCAAAATATGTAAGACGGTTGAAATATCTTACTTATTGAGATATCTGAGAAGTCTTTTACACATCAATGTCAAATATTTTCCAATATATTATATAAATATATAAAATATACGATATAAATACATATGTATAATCTTGTGTAAAGTATTTAAGATGAATAATGACCAAAATTAATGATTATTTTTAAACCATTTAAAAGTAATATCTTCTATGTTCACAACTCTGATTAAACATTCAAAAATATGAATGGTTTAACAAATTTCTTCGATTGTTGGTTTCGTAATCGTTTCATCAGTATTTTTATTTATCATCATCTTCTTAGTCTCTTTTCACTTCTTTCTCAATTTCCTCAACTTCTTGCATTTCAATAAACAAAAAACAAGAAATACGCTACAAACAGGAAGTTACATTTGACAATTGGGATAGAAATGTTTGTTATTGATTTTAAAGGCTCAATGTTCAGATGAGCGGTGCAATTTGAGTTAAAAGTATATTTTAGTCTACTTTTTTATTGTTTATATAAATGTTTACGTTTATAGAAGTTTATTCCTACTTATTTTATTTATTGTTTTTATACTTTCTATTTTTTAATTTATATGTTGGTTTACTCTTGTACAAAATTCTGATGAGAAGATTTTTTTGATCTTTCTTCAAACACAGATTATTTACCTTGTAATTTTGTAAAAGTTTATTAATTTTTTTTTAATCTTATTTTTGTTAAATGCTTATTTAAGGTTCTGACGACAAGATCTTTGCGATATTCTTTCAGATATCTTGTTTATATTTGTTATATTTTCTATCATTGTAAGTTTATATTATTATTTTTATTATTGGTTATATAAAGCTGTACAACTACTAACAAATGTAAACAAAACAAAAAAAATTATCAATGATTTATTTTAGTTGTCTGGTGTAAATTTTCTATCCTGTTTTCTGACTCACACTTTAAATAACTTAAAGTCCAACCATCTCTTATTTTATGCACAATAACGGCATGGAGTGCTTTTAATTACCTTACAATAACGAAGTATGTTTAATTTTCCAATAAGTTCAGCAAGTTCAGTCTACTGAATTTCAGCAACATGTTAGCTACAGCAAGCCCAGTTCATCGAATTCCCCAAACTTTGTAACCACTACCTTTTTAACCACACTGAATCTTATAACCTTTGTAACTACTCATTGACAGAGACGTATTTACGGGGGGGCCAGGGGGCTTTGGCCCCCGGGCGCCATGTTTTGACAGGGCGCCAGCTTTCAGAATGTTAGAATTTTAGAAAGTTGTAAAATAGTCTATTTATATCATTTCACGAAAATTTTTATATTATTATTATGTTCAAATCATAGACCTACTTATCGACTTACTAAATATCTCTAGTTGATTTTAGAAAAATTTAGTTAGCAGAAGAAAATATCAATCAAAAGGAGATCAAATTAAACTTGTAAATTATACATAATTATGCGCCAATTATTCATCTAAAAACGTTGATTTGATACTGAAAGTCACGTGTCTAAACAAATTATTTATTTATTATAAATATTTTAATGATACGGTATGTAGCGATAGCTTAACGGTTAAGCTCATCACACTGACGCTGGCGCTCTGAGGTCTACTCCTACGAGTGTTCTTATTTAATATACTATCTAATCTTGATATAAATAAAATTTATATTTTTTTTTGAATAAATGATTTATAATTTTTATTAATCAAATACTTGATCCTTATTTATTAATTAGTAAATAATATACTAGAAAAAAATAAATGGTGCGTTTTACCTAACATTTTCATTTTACTCTTAATTGACTTTATTAACAGAAATACTTAGGTATAGACACAGCTATTTACTTTTAAAAAATGAAATAATTCTTCAAAGATTCTCTTTACATTTTCTAAAAAAAAAAAACTCTTTAAAAATACTTTAAACTTTAAATAATCAGTTTGTTTTTTAATTTATTTTTATATAATTTGAAGTGATGAGCAGAATAAATTACGCATTAATTATATTAAATTAGCAATTTGACTTTGATCGCCTTTTTTGCTAACCATCTTGTATATACCACGTGTGCACAATATAATTTTGAATTTTTAAGATTGCTGTCAGTTTTTTTTATTGTTGGCCTAAGTATTTTGTTCTTCGGTATGTTGTCTGCTTAATCCCTTGTATTACAGTATACAGTCTTGAAAAAGGTAAATATTCGTATTTCGATTATTGTTTTTAGTTTTAGTATTAACATTATTGTTATCATATATATATGATAACAATATATATATAATACACACTTTTTAGGATTCTTATTTTAAAAAGCAATGATGATTCATAGTAAAAAGCTTAGTGGCGCAGAAAACCGAAAACGAACCCATGCAAAAAATGAAGCTCAAGCAAAAATACTTTTAAAGACTGCTAAGTTAGAAACATATTTTAGCTTTACAGATAAACAGCTTCACACATCGCCGGGTAAGTTTATTTAGCTAGAAAACCATACGTTTTATTAATTTTGCTTTCTAGCAAATATATATACATATAGGTACATATTGTTCTGTTATTTATTGTTTATACTTCATATTGTTATGTTATTTATTATTAAATGTAAATAATTTATATCTAAAATGTAGATATGTGTAGTAATCGTTATTTATGCTTTCAGTTGAAAATGTAAATAATACAAGCGATGAAAATGATCACAGCTTTATTGTTAATGAGAATAACCTATCAAATCCAGACGATTTAATATTAATATTATCAAGTAAGAGCTGTACTGAAACTAGTAAAACTCTATTGACTCCAGAATCCAAAGAACTAAATGAAACACCCTGTTTGTCCATGCATGAACATAACAAGCCCGAATGTTTATTGTAAAATCTTTATTTAAAATTTTATATAATTTATAAATAATATCTTTTGGTACATGCATGTTATACAAAATTTATTATATTTTTCTCATAACAGTCTTCCTAAACAAAGTATTGTTCCTGAGTAAGCTTTTTTTAATTTTTTTCAAAAAGAATTTACACTCAAATAATTGGTGGGGTAAGACGTACTCGTTTTCGATATATGTCAAAAAGTATATTTATATCTACTCTTGTTAATGGTGAAAAAATTAACCGAACATTTTTGATTTACTCAGAAAGTAAAGGATCAATATTTTGTGCTCCCTGCTATTTATTTGGTGGCACTACATCGTTTGCCACAGTTGGTTTTTCAGATTGGAAAAAAGGAGAAGAAAAAATCAAGCGTCATGAAAATTCACAACACCACAAATTGTGTGTAATGAATATGAAAGAAAGAAAAGAAGTATTAAATCGAGTTGATCAAAAGCTAAAGTATCAAGTAGAAACAGAAATAAATTATTGGAAAAATGTATTGACAAGAGTTGTAGCTGTTGTGAAATCCCTTTCTTCTCGTGGAATGTCTTTTAGAGGTGATGATGACCGTTTTGGATCTGTTCATAATGGGAACTTTATGATGAGCTTAGAGCTTATTGCTCAGTTTGATCCTTTTTTAGCACAACACATTGAGAAGTTTGGAAATAAAGGAAAAGGTTCAACATTATACCTATCATTTAATATATATGAGCAGTTCATAAGTATAATGGCAGATAATGTTATTCAACAAATGGTGAAAGAAATAAAGGAAGCTAAATACTTTTCCATCAGTATTGATTCTACTCCTGACATTAGCCATGTAGATCAACTGTCATTCATTTTTCGGTATGTTCAAAAGAATGGCTGTCCGGTAGAAAGATTTTTAGGGTTTTTACCTAATTCTGGCCATAAATCTGAAGAATTAGCAGATGCTGTATTTTTAGTTTTAGAATCGCATGGATTAGATATTAATAGTTGTCGTGGTCAAAGTTACAACAATGCGTCTAATATGTCTGGTAGATACACAGGACTTCAAGCTCGCATTAAAAAAGTTAATCCTTTAGCAACATTTGTACCATGCTCGGCACACTATTTAAATCTTGTTGGTGAGTGCACTGTGGACTGTTGTATTTATGCTTCTGAATTTTTTATTCTGCTTCAAAATATTTATAAATTTTTCAGTGCCTCTACTTATAGATGGGAAATACTTCAGAAGAATTTGATTAAAACAGAAAATGTATCTCTTAAAAAACTATCAGATACCAGATGGTCAGCAAGATCTGATGCAAGTATTAGTTTAAACAAAAATTGGATTGAAATAATTAATGCACTGTCTTTTATCATAGATGATAAAACAGAAAAATCTATTACAAGATCAGAAGCTAACGGGCTATATTTAAAACTGGATAGTCTCGAAACAGCTATAATGGCCACATTATGGGGCGATATACTAGAGAGATTCAACAAAACTAGCAAACAATTGCAGTCAGTTGAGATTGATTTAGAAACAGTTGTAAGTTTATACGAATCTTTAATTCGATATGTATTAGATTTAAGGAGTATGTTTGATATCTATGAAGAGAGAGCAATAAATAAGTCAGGACACAAAACATATCGAAAAATACGCAAAAGAAAAAGAAAACTAACTGCAGATGAAAAAAGAGAAGAAGAAACAAATTTTAAAATTTGAGACTCTTTAAGAATTAATACATATTATGCTACAATTGATAAACTTCATTCTGAACTAGAAAGAAGAAAATTGTGCTATGATGAAGCCAATAAAAAATTTAACTTTTTATTTCAAATAATAAAACTTTCGCCATCAGAAGTTTACAAAAAAGCAGAGGTACTTCAAAATGTATATAAAAATGATCTTTCGTCTTTATTTGCTAACGAGTGTATACAATTCAGAAGTTATTTAATGAGTTTAACTGAAAACTTAAGACCTAAAACTATAATAGATGTTTATAAAATGATCAGAACTGAAAAACTTCAAGAGCTGTTTCCTTATGTAGGTATAGCATTAAGAATATATCTATGCTGCCCAACGTCCAATTGTTCAGCCGAGAGATCATTTTCAGCATTAAAGAGGGTTAAATCTTATTTGAGGTCGCGAATGACAAGTGATCGTCTTAATAGGTTAGCAATTCTATCTATAGAATCTGTACTTACCATAGATATGAACTTTAATGACATTATAAATACATTTGCAAAACAAAACTCACATAGAAAATTATAATTTTCTATAGTGATTAATATAACTTAATATATGTTGGTATAGAAAATGTTTTTTTTTTTAATGATCACCCCATATCAAAGTTGACATTATTCTTAAAAAAGGGCGCTTAAAGGAACAGTGCCCCAGGGCGCCAAAAGTTCAAATACGTCTCTGCTCATTAAATTTTCACCAACAAATTCTTTAGAAAAATACAAAGCTTTGACATTGAAAATGGTTCCAGATTAGAGAACGCTTTTCATATCGGGATTTTTGTCACTTTTAAATTGTACAAAAACTTTTGTGCAATTTTATGTATGCGTACCTTTTTTCTAGACATGCTAAAAGAGTGTGTCCAAGACATTTTCACAGAGACTGCACATCAGCTTTGTCAAGAAAACTTTATATGGACATTTGGTTTTTTTAAAGCATCAATGTATTTATTGGGAATGAGTTTAAAATAAATGGTATAATCAAGCATTTTAACTATGTATTAAAAACTATGAAACCGTGGATTCAAATACTGTAAGCTGTAAATTGTACAATTAAAAAAAAAATTATAACATTTTTAAATTTACAAACGTTTGCATAATAATTTGCATAATACTATCTGTGGAATCTTTTATAAATATATAAACAATATTTTTACATTTATATTCTTTGTTGTTAAATGAAAAACTTATTTATTTTCCAATTTAAAAATATATACATAGTCCAAAAGTATAGTATGAATATAAATAAATATAATATAATTTTTTTTAAATAAAAAACCTGTTTACAATTGTATTATGTAAACCAGTGTATTGGTGTTTATACATTTGCAACTTACTTCTTGAAATAATAATTTTAATTAATTTAATTAAAATTAAGCAATTGTTCAAATGTTTATCTATAAAAAAAATTAGTGATAAGCTAAAGGTACAAGATTCTAACCTGATGCAGTAACTATTAATTGAGTGATTAAAAAAAGCAGAAAAATTTTACAACGTTTAGAATATCTCATGGTGAATATTTTCTATTTTATTCATTCGTGTTTTAAAAGAAACCTACGTTCGAATTATAGAATATATGTGTTCGAATTATGTATTTAAAACGGAGCTTTTCTTTTCAATTTTAAATTACTTTATTAAAAGGTTTATTGAAATATAACTAAAGAAGTTTTTTTTATTTGCTCTCCAATGACTTATTGCTGAACTTGATGAATGACTTACAGCTGAACTTATGTAGTTCGACTCCTCTGGATTCTCATGACAATATTTCAAGTCTACACATGATTATAAACCGTTAAACGGATTCTTTCTATACACTGAACTTTAATACTTTTATGTATGTATATCCAGTTAGAATGTATTTATTATTAAAAAAAAATTCTAAATAACGAATATCGTCTATTGTAAAACTTAAAACATTTGATATTGCAATTATAAAACTGATATTGAAATCAAAAACTATCTTATCAAAACTATTTTATCATAACTATCTTATCATAACTATCTATTTATCATAGCTATCTAAACTATCTTATCCCGGTTAATTTGTTGTGCTTTCTACCTGAGCACTGTTTACCTTGGAGAGTTTCACTTTCTAGGATGAAAAATATTCAGGTGGGTTCAGATTTTGGTGGCAATGCTTTGTAAGGAGACCGAATTTACCTGCATTATTCTTCAGTTTAAATCTAGCAAATACAGTTGGTAAAGTTGTTCCAGAGACTTCCTTGAAAGTATACCATGATTAAAAAATGATAATTCCTATAGTCTATCTGACATTATTTTTGCTTGAAAAAGTCAAAAATTAATGACAAATTTTAAAAGCATTAAATCTATTTTTTCGTTTTTCTTCCAAGTAGCCTAGGTAGTTGTGGTAAATTTGTTTGCCACATCTCTTTATTTGGTCTGCCCTTTTCTAGTTCCTTTAACGTGTTGTACTTTAGTTTCAATGTTCATTACGCTTTCTTTTTGCGTCTATTTTGTTCATGTCTGCTTCGAACAAATAAATTCAAAAAAGCATTAAGACTTTACAAGGCTCAAATAGTTTGAAGCATTTAAATCTCGGGATTTGAATTTACTATTGTAAAAAAACGAAATTTCCAAATGATCATTTGGAAATTTCGTTTTTAAACTCTTTCATATGAAAAAATTTCGTTTTTAAACTCTTTCATATGAAAGAGTTTAAAAACGATATTCAAAATGCACGATGAAAAATGCATCATTGTGGCCCAAGAATTTAGTTGTTCTACTTGATTTTTCAAATTGTATGAGTTTGAGTTAAAGAAGTTTCCTTGTACGTTTTTTACTATAGTAAAATATCACTTCAATAAAAAAAAGTTTTCAATTTAAATGCTCTTTAGAATTATTTTCAGGGATTCGATTTAAATGATCTTTTGAATTATTGTCACAGAATATTGTGGTATTGTCCATAAAGTACGTGCGTAACGAAGAAAAAACTCGAAGAAAAGAATAATTTACGAGATTTATAATCATTATAATTTTTTATTCATTTAAAGTTTTAGTAAATTAAATACTTTATTAATATATATATATATATATATATATATATATATATATATATATATATATATATATATATATATATTATATATATATATATATACACATATATATATATATATATATATATATATATACACATATATATATATATATATATATATATATATATATATATATATATATATATATATATATATATATATATTTATATATATATGTATATATATTTATATATAAATATATATATATATAATATATATATATATATATATATATATATATATATATATATATATATATATATATATATATATATATATATAATACTGTAGAAAAATCTATTCTTACATCTTTTTTAAAAAAAAGGCGCGAATGTTCAACAGTTTTGGGGTGACAATCGGGGTGACAAAATGCCACTGCCAATGAATCAGATTGGAGCAACGAAAATTTATTATTAAAATGGTTTAATTACTTTATCTCATTTACTAAAACAATTAAAGACAAACCCATTTTGTAAATGCTAGATAATTATTAAAAGCTACATCAGCCTTGGTTGCTATCAGCTTTGTCGGTGAAGTAGAACTGTATAGTTATTCCTTATTCACACACTTTGCATGGCCTCCATCTAACTTTTTTATTTAAAATAATTTTTTTTTCGATTTTATTTTTAGGTGCCCCAAGAAGATCTAACGGTCTTGTCACAGAGCACCGCGGAAGTGCATTTAAGCATAAAGTTCACGCATCCTTCCTTACTGTGACACGAAAATATGTCCAGAGCTCGTTTCGAACCTGAATCTCCTGCTTATTTGAGTGGAACAAATTGTGCGCCACGGCCTCACAATTTGTTCCACTCAAATTTTTTAGGAAATGATCAAATTTTTAGGAAATGATCAGTATTATATATATATATATATATATATATATATATATATATATATATATATATATATATATATATATATATATATATATATATATATATATATATAATACTGATCATTTCCTAAAAAAAAAAGAAACCTCTAGGTGATTAAAAAAACAACTTGGGTTATGTGTTACAAATGTAAGTCCTGATTGCACGAGATCTGCACAAATAAAGAAAGCAAACTCAAGTTTTTTTCTGTGATTTTTGTTCTTAATTATTTTAATTAGCATTTTAATTATTAACACCCAAAAGAGTTTGTTATTATAACATGTGTTCAGAGTTACAAACGTACGTCACAAACGTAGGGTAATTTAAAAGTTTAAAAGTTTCGTTTTTGCACTAAATTTTGATTTTTTTAATAAGGTTTATAAAAATTGCTTTTGAGAGTTTGTGACTGGTTAGTTAGACTAAATGATAAGCCATAAATATAAATTTCTTATAATACTTTTCTTTAATATGCATTCCTATTAAGATGAATTTTAAAAAATAAATATAAATAACATATTTATGTTAAAACGTAGACTATTGCATGTTTCACAAATAAAAAAAAAACAATTTATGTATACTAATATTTTTCAAAAGAGTTCAAGATTTTATGTACAAATTGTATAATTACATGTTCATTGAAACTATTTTTTAAAACCAAATTGGCTTTTGTACCAGATAAATAGATTGTAGGTAGTTTTACACAACGCATTCTAGCATTTTCAGATTGTAAAGATGACAAAATTACTGATATTTTTTTGATCAACTTTTTTAAAAATTAAGACCACCATAGCAATTTGAATTGCTTTTAAAAAAATCATTGATTGTTAGATGTTCTTTACAATTTAAAAAAGGATACTTTTTTAGGTTCAAAACATTTTTTAAGGACATTTGAATTCAAGTGTCTTTAGAAAAACAAGACTATTGAAGCAAATGATATAAATTGTAGCATAAAATTAAGTTTAGAATGAAATCATAACACTAATTAGTTTAGTTCAGTAGTTTCAATTCCATGGAATTGAATCACTGCATTTAATGAAATTTTTTGTGCAGGTCGTAGTTGTACCTGATTCAGCAAATTATCTTCTAATCTTACTTTTCATCTGGTATTTAAAATTTTTTTAAATCTATCTTTTTTTTATTATTTACACGCTTGTCCCACTTTAACCCATACCTGCCCCGCTTTACCCCACATGCATGGTTCCTCTAAAAACTTTTCTACCATTAAGTAGATTTTCAACTTAATTATAACTTAATTTTAAAGTGAGTCATAAAATTACTATAAAATTAATTAATTTAAGTCATAAAATTTTATGATAAGTTAAATTATAAACTTTAAACTTTAATTATTAACCAATTTATTACATTTTAAAAAAGCTTTTACATGTCTTAAATAAAGAGTACATAAAAAAATATTTTTATACATTATTTATTCAAAACATGTATCATAAATTTTAGAAAATATTTGTTTAATTAATTAGACTACCCAAACCAATATCCTCAGTCTATTTATGTCACACTCCACTGCACCTATCCCTATATAAGTCAGTTAATTGGCGTACACTACACTGCGTGCACAGCTAATATTCATTCTTTAAATATCTTTTTAAGAAACATCTATTTATCTCAGTTGATTGATTTTTACCTATTTTAAAATTTAGTTTATTTAACTAATATATAAAGTAAATATAAGCATTTCTTGTGTAGAAAAAATAACCAATTATTGTATGTTTATAGTATAAACATTAAATTTCATAAAGCGTATAGATGTAAAAGTTCACACTCTTGACTCTTTTACCTTTACAACCAATAATTTCCTCTAGTATAGTTATTAGACGAATTTAGACTGATGTTCATCTATCTAAATATCAAATTTAGATGTTCATCTATCTAAATATCAAATTTAGATGTTCCTCTATCTAAATATCAAATTTAGATGTTCCTCTATCTAAATATCAAATTTAGATGTTCATCTAAATTTGCCTATATTAACACTCAAATTATTTTAAATCTTTTTATTTCTTTTTGCGTACCAGCCGAGTTTTCACGTTTGAAACAAAGAGCTTTAATTATTCATTTCATAAAAACATTTTTCTAGATTGGTTTTGATATTTAGAGAGATTTAGATTTCATGAAGTATGTAAAAGTAATAATTTAACTCCTTCATCTTTATAATTGATTGTTTTCTATGGACATCAGTCTAAATTTGCGTAAAATATATTAATGCTTAAACTATTTAAAATAACCACTATTTCCCTTTTGTGTTCTAGTCTAGCAATCAAGTCTGGTACATCTAAACAGCATCCCTACAAGCATTGGTATTGATTTTAATTCTGAATATTCTTACATTATCTTTAGGAAACTTTATATTTCATTTTTTAATGATATTTTTCCGAATTTCAAATCAATCTTGTGTATTCCAATATTTTAAAAATTTAAACTATTTTTTTTTTTTTTTTGTTCTTTTCTTGAATATTCAATATAGTTATACATTAAGATAGCTGAGATAAAAATCGTTATACAATAAAAGAAAATATATCCAAAAAAGAAAGAACGCGGAGACTCGCAGAAGACCTTCAGGTCTTATCATCGAGAACCGCTCGTGAATATTAAGTACATTAAATTAACATGAAGTATAAAATCTAAACAATGTCGTATTAAAAATTAGCGAGAACGTAAATTTCGTAATAATATATAAATAAAATTGGAATAAAGAAATTGTTGATACTCTTATATATAAATACAAAAATATTTTAAAAAGTACTGTTTTCACAAACACATAAGTTATGGATCAGATATAATATTTATATATTACCTTATGTAATAAACTTCATATTCATTTTTAAAAGAATTTAAAAATATAAAAAAATGTCTTCAAAAGACAAAACAATTTCTTTTAGTTTTTTCTTGAATGAAAGATAATTCCATTCATGGGAAAAATCAAAATTTTTTAAAACAATTTTGTTCTATAGAAAAGCTCCTCGATATGAAATACATGACTTTCCAAAATTAGTTAAAGATAAAGGTTGCTGAATTTGATTATCATTTCTTAAGTTATATTTATTTTTATCTTTTAAGGTATATAGATTATGAAAAGAAACTGGAGATTCGTTGGTTTTACACTTGAACATAAAACAAAGTATATTAAAAATATTTAGCTGATAAATATTAAGAATTTTCATTTGAAATAATAATGGTTTGGCATGAGCAAATCGATCTTTATAATTGATAAGCCGAGCAACATGCTTCTGCTGACGATAAAGAGGTAGCAGTTTAGATTTATTGGTATTACCCCAAGCAATATTTGCATAATTTATATGGCAATGGATTAAAGAGAAATATAATTGTGTTAAACTGTGTTTATTTAAAGCATTTCTAGCCTTGTACATTACTCCTATATTTCGAGCAACTTTGTTGCACAATAAATCAATGTGATACTTCCAACTAAGGTTTTCATCAATATTTATTCCTAAAAAGTTAGTAGTTTGTTCTCTTTTTATTTGAACTTTGTCAATAAAAAGTAAGGGCATCACAGGAGGTAGTAGCTTTTTTTTTGAAGTTTGATGAAAAAGTATCCAATTTTTTTTTTTATTTGCAGTAAATATAAACCAATATCTATTTTATCTAACATTACCAAGCACTTTGAAAAACTAATGTATACTAGATAATAATATTGTTTGAGTTTCTTCTGTTTAAATTAATTTTAGTTTGGATTTCGATCTAAAAATTTACTTGTCACGATTTTTTTGATCCAACCTAGAAAGATATTTTATTAAATATTTTGATGACTTTATAGGTTTTAAACTTCCATGAAACTTTCAAATAAACGCACTCCGTAAAAAACTAAATCGAGCTGATGGAATACTTTCAGTAAATTATCATTATACTCAGTGTGGGGGGCTAAGATTTTAGGATTTCTTGTTCCCATTTTCCTATCACAGTAAGTTGTTTTTTTTAAAGAATTTTTTCGTCATACATATGAGCGTAAAAAAATTTGGAATATTGTTATTGTTTATAAGTTGGTCATTTCAAACATTTAAAAACCTTCCTACTGATAATACTACCTATGAGTTTCTTGAATTTTTTTCAACCTCATTCATTCAATTACTTAGTTGTTACTAAATTTTTAAGTTTGGAAACAAATCGATTACTACAATATTAATAAATTGTTATTAGTTGAACGTCAACCCGAAAAAAAAACTTCAACTCTTTTATACAAAAACTCGAAACTTCTTTAAAAGACTTTTCAAAATTTTTGTCTGCACTATTTAAATTTGCTAATTTTCTTTTTGTTTTTGATTAACTTAATAAAAATTTACCTCCTTCTATAACAAACTTTTATACGGAAACTTGATACATATTTAACTAGAAATATCGACAATGGAAAGCTAAATGTGTGCATCAGTGAGAAGAACAGAAGTTTTGAATGTATTGTGAATGAGTGAAAAAATTTGAAAATTTAAAAGATTATATCTTTATTTGGCACAAAATAGATTTAAATAAATTTAAAAGTATATTGCTTTAGTTCATCGTCACTTGTGTAACTTTTTTTCATTTTTTTTTTTTCTTCTAATAATATTATTTTTTATTAATATTTGGTGATTTTGATCAAAATTATGCAACGCTTTTCTTGTCAAACAGTTGTCTTTATTTATTCATAATCATTAAATATTTGAATATTTCATTATAACTTTTACTAATAATATTATATTATTAATATATATATTTTTAAATTGTAAAGAAAAATGTATATCCTGTTGTTGTTTTTAGGAGGAAAAAAAAAACATAAAAAATTTTCGCGCCTTTTAAAACCCATCTTTAGCTTTTATTTATGTTTAATTGCTTTGACGTCCGAAATCATCAAACAAATGCCCTCCTCAATATTCTACATTTCAACCAGGGCTGTGGAGTCGGAGTTGCGACATTTTTAGCAGAGTCGGAGTCGCTAAACAAAATCGCGACTCCGACTCCAATAGTAAAACTTCTCGGTATTGCACGTGCATGTATAAAACATTCAATTAACCTTATATTTATACTAAACCTCAAAGAACGTTTCATAAATTTGTCAAAAAATTATGCGATATGTTAAAAAACTTTTTTTTAACTTATCGCATAATATTTTTTAAAAAATTCAAAGAATTTTTCAAAAATTTTGCTTTGGAGTTGGAGTCGGAGTTGTACTCAAAAAATTTCAACAACTGGAGTCGGAGTCGTTACTTTTTTTTTACGACTCCACACCCCTGGTTTCAACTGTATTTGTTATTTAATATGCAAGATGACAATACCACAAAAAACTAATATTGCATTTTTTTGTCATAATAAACGTAAAATAATATTTTTTTTTTACATCAAATAATTTATTGCATATATAATAAATCATTGTCTAATTTGTTAAGGACTAAACTTGTGCACCAATATACACAAGATTCACACATTTTGGTACAAAGAATAAAAACTGTAATGGTAAAAGAATGTTTATTCTAAAAAATTCTATTTGATTAATAGAAACATACTGGACCTAATTCAATGCCAAATTGTTCTCCAACGTTAGCGACGTCAAATACTGCAACATCTACAATTGGTAAACGCGAAGTTATTTTGCTGCTAAACTCAAAAACAGTTTTATGCCATTGATTGTCTTTTTTGTTACACTGGTCTTGAAGAACCTTTAACCTGTTTTTCATATGGCTGCCCGTGTGAATTTCTATGTCGTCGCTTGACATTATCTTGACATATGGTCGATTGTTACCAAAGGAATCGTTATGAGCATGAGAATTTAAACAGTGATAAGTTAAATTCTGTCTTACAAATTGACTGTTTAAACGTAAGAAGCGAAGCTGAACTTGACTTGCATAAGTGAACTATAAAATAAATAATTATAGGTTTGTAAATTTTTTGTATATATTCATAAAAAAAATTAATTCATGCCAAATTTTATTGTATTATTGAATCAATGACTCAGGTTACTTTATGATTTATGCATTTAAACAAACTAATTAAAAATTAAATCAATCATAAACAATTACAACATGGTACATTTAATTATAATTTTATGAAAATATATGATCATCATTAATCATTATGTAGATCACTATTATATCAATTATCAATTAAAATAAATCTATTAATCAAAACATCTTAATAACAGCTTTAATGTTATAAGTTAATTATATAAGATTAATTCAAAAATGTTAAAAAAAAGACTAACAAAGAAGCATGATAAATACTAAAACTAACAAAGAAGCATTTCAAATACTATAGAACACTTACTATGGAATCTGAAGAGATTTCTCCATTGAACCATTTCCATTGATCAGTGCTCTGAGAGACCGATTTTTTCTTTTCAAACATTGATACTGTCGGTTTAATACAGGTTTCAGAAGCTGTTGGGTAAAATTCGCATGTGACTTTTATTTTATCCACATTTGCACCCAAACTTGGATCAATATAATACTCCCCTAAAAGATAAAATCTAGAGAATGCAAAACAAATAAATGGAAGAAACAACAAATAGTAAAAGTTTTTCATTAAATACTTTTTCTTTATAAGATTCCATAGTACAAATAAAAAAAAAAAAAAAAAAGTACATAGTACAAATGCACATCTGTGAATGGAACTGAAGCCTTATAAAGATTAGAGGCAACAATAAAAAAATATTTTTCATACCACTTATTACATTGGGATGGCACATTTTCAGATCTTTACATGATTTAGCAGGAAAATATTCACTTCCATCTGGCTTCTGTGCTCCTTGTGTAATATCTTCTAGCCTAATAAGCTTTTCAATTACTGTATCTTTGTTTTTTTCAGTAGCTTCAACAAAATTCTCACCTCGTTCGCTACGATAGTATCTAAAACAAAATAGTAAAAAACATTTAAATAAAATTCTTTCATATTTAACACAAATACGATATTAATATATTTCTTAATTGCTAAAGCCTAACTGTTCTACTATAAATAAGAAATAATTATACAAAAAAAAGGACCATATTAAGCAGTTTTAAAGGTCAGTATTATTTCAACACTTTAAGCAATTCCATAACTTTGCATCATTCTCCTCAGAACTCAGAATTTATTCTGAACAGTTTTTCTGGGACACCATACAAAATAATAATAATAATTATTATTATTATTAAATGCTGTAACTGGTATGAACCAGTGAATGTGTTATTAGCACACTATGACAGATGATTTGCCTGACTGCTGCTCATCCAGCAATCAAGATTGGCTTTAAACTGATTTGGTTAATTCAGAAACTGTTAACTGTTTCTGAATTAACCAAATCGTTTGGCAAGCTATTCCATAAATTGGCTGATCTGTTAAAGAAAAAGATTTCTCTAATTTAAGAGAAATAAACTTTTTAATTGCTTTAGTTCTTTGGATAATTTGTAACAAACAGCCATCTTACCATCAGCAAATGATTTTTCCTAATCACTATGAACCCATTTGATGGTCTATAACCTGCGATTTATTTACTGATAAAGCATTGTCACTATAGTAACTTGATTTATTCATATTAGAAATTAGTTTCGATGGGAGGAGGAAGAAGGGTATAGGGGGAAGGGTTAATAAAAGGAGTTAGGGGGGGGGAGGTTAGTAGTTTTTTTATCTTACAATATAAGTAATTTTATAACAAATTTCAGTTTAAAAACCCAACTAATATTTTTTACAAAACATGCATAAAACTATTTAATTCTAGTGTGGCTTGTGGCCAAATGCACATTTTCTAACAACTGTTTTTTCAATAGGATTTATAATGCTGGTATAAGTTTTATAATTTGGTGAGAAATAAACCAAAAGCTAATTTATGACAAATCGAGATTTACAGGTTGACAATTTTGAAAGCCTGTTTATGCTGAAATTTTTTGTTTTTATAAGTGACTGAAATAATTATTTTCTAACTTTTAAGGCCGATTTTCACTGAATTTTTTTTTTTTAATTTTGAGATGATTTTTTATTTAAAATAGTAAATGCTAAACTATCAAAATTTAAACTAAACTTTTAAACTTGACTGTATACTCAAAACTTTTTACCTCCCTCAAACATATTAAACTACATATCATTTTAAGCATAAATTGAAAAAAGAATAAAAAAATACATACAGCAATATGTGAAAAATTATTTAGATAAACATTTAGAGGTGTAGCATAGATACACACCAAAATATGATTTAACAAAACAAGTTACCTGTAACCCTGGTAACCAGGCCCTTTTTCTGTATTACCCATTGGTGGAAATGAAGTCAGACCACCTGCTGCAAAATTGTTTACCCCGCCAGGTGGACCTGGTGGACCTGTAGGTCCGGGTGATCCTGGATGACCATCATCTCCAGGTTGTCCTCTCAATCCAGGAGCCCCCTTCACTCCATCTACACCAGTATCTCCCATTTCTCCAGGTAGTCCATCTCGTCCAGGCCGACCTCTTGGTCCTTGATTTCCCTAATGCATAGTTAAGTAAGAAATAGTTAAGTCTTTTGTTTAAATTTTTTATTTAACAGTTTATTTATAAAACTAACAAATTTTAATAAAGTTCAAAAAGAAAACTTTTCAATAATTTTTAACATTAGGTTGTTGCATATCAATTTTTTGGAAATTTTTTGAAGTATTTATATATATTTTTTGTTATATATTATTATATTATTTATTATATATTATATGTTTTTATATATTTTAGTATTTACATATTTTTTCGAAGTCAGTATGGTAAAATCTTGATAATTTGAATCTCCTTAATTTGAAAACCTTCATAATTTGATTAAATGCAAAGTCACCGTGAAATGCGCTAAAGTAACATTTATGTTCAACTTTCTATAATTTGAATCTCTATATTTCAAAAACCCCCACAATTCGAATAGATTTTTCAGATGTCTGTAAGATTCTCTCTGTTAATCAAACTTTTTAAATTTCTGAGGTGTAAAAATCTTGTTAAACTCTTTTTTCAAACTTGGAATGTTTTGAGTTTTTGAAAAATAATATGTGTGAATTATTTTCTTCTGTTTAAATAGCATTTAATATATATATATATATATATATATATATATATATATATATATATATATATATATATATATATATATATATATATATATATATATATATATATATATATATATATATATATATATAAATATATATATATATATAAATATATATATATATATATATATATATATATATATATATATTTATATATATATATATTTATATATATACTTATTTCTGTTTAAAAACAATATATAAATATACATTTAAAGATAGTTTGATAAAGGTTCTTAAAGACACAAATTGTGTCATTGACAAGGATTTACAAGCTCATAAAAGATAATCTACAATTACTGACTTTTTTTGAAAATGTAAAACTTTAAAACAAATAATATATATTGCATTTAGGCCTAAAAATCTCTATTTGTTTGTTTATTTAATTTCTATTACTTTGAAGAGAATATTTGAAAAAAAGTCAACTCTATATTTCAAAAATCCCTTTTTCTGATTGTACTGTACTTATTTATTAATCTGTATTTATATATAACAGTGGTACTAAAAATTGTGCAATAATTATGCATCAACTTAATATCATCAAGATATAACTAAATATAAATTGTGGAGATATTATATTGATATGCATCAACCTAACATGTGGAGATATTAGATTAATATGCATCAACCTAATATCTAGACATTTTATATTTAAGCAAAATATGGAAAAAATTGAATGTACATCCCCATCCATCATCCTACATCCCACTCAGAATGATATGTAAAATTTTACTCTATGAAAGTTAAAGTTTAACTCTGTGAGGGTTAAAAATTAATATACCAATTTTATCAAAAATAGTTCTATTTGAGGATTCTAAAGTTTGTATAATGTGAAACTTATACATATAATGAAAACTTAAGCAGCCCAATAAAAACTTAAAAATTATAATGTAAACTTAGTATAATGAAAACCTGAAAAGATTTTTTTTTTAATTTTAAAATGCTAACCGGATGTCCAATGCTTCCTTTATTACCATCAAGACCCATTTCACCTTGTTTACCCATTAGACCTTGTATACCATCAGGTCCTGTCAACCCACGAAATCCTTTATCTCCTTTTTCACCATTTTGCCCTTTGTTACCTTTAGAACCCTTTGCTCCACGAGAACCAATATTTCCTTTTGGACCTTTTGGTCCATCAGCTCCTTTTAATCCATCAATTCCCTAACATATTAAAAATAAATAAATATTAAATTATAACATTTCTTATTTAAACTTTTACTATGTTGTTCTATAATCAATTATCAATTGTTCATGTATACTTACACGAGTACCAGGACCACCAGCTCTTCCTTTAGCTCCTGTAGGTCCTGCTAAACCTGGAGCTCCAACAACACCAGGTAAACCTAAAAATCCTTTTTCACCAGAGTTTCCTTTTGGTCCAATGTCTCCTGGCTCTCCATTTTTACCATCTGTACCAGGCGCACCCTTAAAAATAATGAACACTAAAATAAAAAAAGTTAACAAAACAAGAATTGCTAAAAAGTTTATTAATAAATAAAAATTACATCTTTTCCAGATTTTCCAGGTAATCCAACTGGTCCTGGAGACCCATTTGCTCCTATAGATCCTTTTTGTCCTTTGAAACCAGGTTTACCAGGTACACCAGGCTCTCCTTTTGTTCCAACTGTTCCTTGAGCTCCTGGAAAACCAGAAGCCCCAATTCTTCCTTGTGGACCAGGTTGTCCAGGAAGACCAACTGGTCCTATATCTCCAGGTAAACCAGAAATACCATCTTCTCCAGGTTCACCATTTCGACCATCTTTACCTGGAAATCCAGGAGCCCCATTTTCACCTGGTTTACCTGGATGACCAGTTTCACCTGGAGATCCTTTTGGTCCATCTTTTCCCTGAGGACCAGGACGACCTGAAGGTCCTGGATTTCCATTTGGACCACGCCTACCTCTAGGTCCATCATTTCCAGGAGAACCTTGGTTTCCCTAAATTTATATTTAAAGCTATAAGTATAACAACATTCAATTTTTGCATTTGTATCAAATAAGGTATAAATTGTAAATGTTTTTTATACATACACGAGGACCTGGTTGACCACGATCTCCTTTTTCTCCTCTTCCTCCTTCAGCACCTAAAGCACCAATTTGTCCTGCTTCACCATTTCCACCAGCTGGACCAGTTTCACCTTTTTCTCCACGAGCTCCTAGTTCACCTTTTGCACCATCAGATCCAGGATGACCAACAGGACCTGGTTCACCAGGTTGCCCAGCTGGTCCTTTATTACCTTGTGGTCCAGGGTTTCCTCGCCTTCCAGGTAATCCATTAGATCCAGATCGACCAGGTTCTCCTTTTATACCAGATTCACCAGGTGGTCCTTGTAAACCAGCAGGTCCATCAGGACCTTTAGCTCCATCTTTACCTTCATCTCCAGTTTGACCTTTAGCTCCTCGTGCACCCTATATTCAAGATAAAAATGTTCAAGAAAATTTATCTAATTTAAGTAACTTGAATGTTTGTTATGCACATTAATTAAATTATATTTTTGCAATACTTACATGTTGGCCTTTTTCTCCTTCGGGTCCCTTTGAACCTGGTAGACCAGAAGATCCTGGTTGACCATTATCTCCAGGCAATCCAGGAGGACCTGAAGGTCCTTTATAACCAGGTATACCATCAGAACCTTGTTCACCAGGTTCTCCAACTAATCCAGGAGCACCCTTGTAAAGTAATATAGTAAGTTATATTAAATTAACTTGTAAATGTTTTAATATACAGTTGTAAACCATTTGTTAAGATGATCACAAAACTTAAAAATTTAGGTAAAAATGCTATTAAAAAAAACATACTCTTGGCCCAGGGGCTCCTTTGACACCAGGTGGTCCTCGCAAACCTTGCTCTCCTTGACGCCCATCATTTCCTTGATCGCCAGGTTGACCTGGATCACCATCTTTTCCAGGTGCACCAGATTCTCCGAGAGCACCTGGAGGTCCTTGATGTCCTGGTTGACCAGTGGGCCCAGCTAGCCCGCGCTCTCCTTTTAAACCAATGGGTCCAGATTCACCAATTTGTCCTTGGTTACCTTTTAATCCTTTATCTCCCTTAATTTTATTAAAACAAATAGAAAATGTAATGAAAAACTTATATTGAAACCTACAAATATGAAAAAATCCATTATTAAAGTAAGTTTTACCTGTGTTCCCTTATCTCCTGGTCGACCATTTTCACCAGTAGCTCCTGATAATCCAGGTGAACCCTTCATTCCTTGAAGACCTGGGATACCAGGTAATCCTCTTTCACCCATTGGTCCCATTGCTCCTGGTCGCCCATCATTTCCAGGGATTCCCTATTTTTTTTTAATGTAATCAATTATTGTAAAGTATTAAAATGTTCATAAGCATTAAAAAATAAAAAATAAAAATATTGCTAAACAAAAGTTAAAAAAAACATACCCGAGCTCCTTGCTTCCCAGATGTTCCAGGTTTTCCTGCTGGACCTGGACTACCTCTATCACCAGAAGCACCCATCTCACCAGAAGCACCAGGAGCACCCGTTGAACCTTTTATACCTTGCTGACCAATTTGACCACGATCTCCTCTCTGACCTTTCTCTCCAGGTGCTCCTGGTTCTCCTGGATTTCCTGGTATACCAGATATACCAGGAGGTCCATCAGGACCAGCTGGGCCAATATTTCCATCTCGACCTGGTTTTCCTACAGAACCAGTTGGTCCTGGTGCACCAGAACTTCCAGGACTTCCTGGATCACCAGTCATACCCTTTGGACCTTGTAAACCCTGAGGACCTTGTTCACCAAGAGCACCACGTGGACCAGGTTCACCTATACTACCATCAGATCCTTGCAAACCCTGATGACCACGAGGCCCTACTAGACCTCTTGGACCTTGGGAACCAGGTGAGCCAGAACTTCCTTTATCTCCACGAAACCCATCTCTGCCTCTTGAACCTAATGGCCCTTTTGAACCTTTTTGACCAGGTTCTCCAGCCTTTCCTCTTTCTCCTTGTTCACCGCGCTCCCCTCTGGGACCAGTTGCTCCTGTTTCTCCTTTAGGTCCTCTTTCTCCTTGATCTCCTGGTGTACCAGGCAAACCAGCCGATCCCTTAAATAAAACAGTGACAAAGTTATTTTACTTCAAACAGCTTCTTTGTTAATATGTTAACTTACAAAAAAATAACAATTCTTACCTGTGGCCCTGGAAGTCCTATTGATCCAATAGGCCCCATTAATCCTGTAGGACCCATTTGTCCTTGGGGTCCCGGAGGTCCTTGTAACCCACGAGGACCTGCTGGTCCAGTATCTCCTTTCAATCCATTTTCACCTTCCTGACCTTTTTCCCCTTCTTTTCCAGAAGAACCTTTTTCACCACTTGGTCCTTGTTCACCTTTGTTTCCTTTATAACCTTGTGGACCATCCAATCCACTGGGTCCTTGCAATCCCTACATATTTAAGAAAATATATTTAATCATTTATTTAAAAAAAATACAATTTCTAAATGAAAAAAATTAAAATGTTTACACTATGTGTTGACTCAATGACTCTTACATTACTTTTAATGTAAGAATCATTGGAAAGTAATATAAAATGAAAATAATTTAATCTGAATTGATGAACTCGTAAAATAATTTTCTCTTAATTATTTGTGGCACAAAATATCTTTGCTCAAAAGGTCTTGCTCACTTTGATTTTTTAATGTTTATTTATGTATTTTTTGCCACTGAATTCAAAAATCACATTTTTTTTTGACATAAATAGAACATAAATATATTTTCATTTATGCTATTATTATGTTATTAATAGACAATTATATTACAATAAATATTATTAATAATATAATTACTAAATACAATAAAATCTATTAAAAAAAAAAAAAAAGTTGTACTAAAGAAAATATAGGAAACAAAAGAATAGGTAAAAGATACACAGTATATATAGAAAGTAATAGCTAAATAGATACTTTCATTTGGAGATGGTTAACCTGTTTATTTATATCATGTTTTAACCATTCTATTTTGAACTTACAAAATGTTTGCTTCAAATAAATTTGAAAAATAATGATAATTCAGAGTAACCTAAAGCTGAGCATTTCCATCTACTGAGCATTCCCATCTACTGAACATTTCCATCTACTGAGCATTCCCATCTACTGAGCATTCCCATCTACTGAGCATTTCCATCTACTGAGCATTCCCATCTACTGAGCATTCCCATCTACTGAGCATTCCCATCTACTGAGCATTCCCATCTACTGAGCATTCCCATCTACTGAGCATTTCCATCTACTGAGCATTTCCATCTACTGAGCATTCCCATCTACTGAGCATTCCCATCTACTGAGCATTTCCATCTACTGAGCATTTCCATCTACTGAGCATTTCCATCTACTGAGCATTCCCATCTACTGAGCATTTCCATCTACTGAGCATTTCCATCTACTGAGCATTTCCATCTACTGAGCATTCCCATCTACTGAGCATTCCCATCTAGCAAATTTTTGTAATTATAATTTTTATTCTTTGTAGAAAAACTTTCCAATAACCCAAATATTATTTTAAAACCTGGTAAAGTTAATGGTGTCATCATATTAGATAAAGAAGTTTACACTCGTGGCATTTTGAAAATTTTTAAAAATTATTAATAAAACAAAATTCATACAACTTAAAATGTTACCATAAATAGAAATTTAACTTTAAAATTTTCTAAGGAAACTAAAAGCTGGGCATCTAGGATTTATTCTTGCAAATTTGTTTATGACTCATTTTAAAAATGAATGGATTAAAAAATGAAAATTTTTCAAAGCCAGTCTTCTATAAACAATTTTTAGATGATATTACCAAATGACATTGTTTTTTGGTTTTCGACTCAACATCTAATAAGTTCAAGTTAAAACTTAAGCAAAGTAATTTTACAGAATGTTTGAAACCTGGTATGAATAAACAGACTAATTATGTCTAAATGTTACTTTCTGTATTACTAAAAAACAATTAATTTCTCTGCGCAGCAGCCTTACTTGTCAAGGTTTGTTTCGGAGTTAAAGAGTTGAGAGAGGGTTCTACCACAATTTACAACAAAAATTTAAAAAAAAAATGAGTAGCTTCCTTAACTGTGGATAAAAAAATAGAAAAATAGTGGCTTCCTCGGGCCTTGGAGAGAGGAATAATTTTAAAAATATAAATATTTATATATATATATATATATATATATATATATATATATATATATATATATATATATATATATATATATATATATATATATATATATGTATATATATATATACATACATATATATATATATATATATATATATATATATATATATATATATATATATATATATATATATATATATATATATATATATATATATATATATATATATATATATATATATATACATACATATATATATATATATATATATATATATATATATATATATATATATATATATATATATATATATATATATATATATATATATATATATATATATATATATATATATATATATATTCTTTTTTGTTACTTCCTATTTGTTGTTTGTATAACTTACTAAATTTTCAAAATAGATTTTAAAGGATTTTTGTAATTATTATTATTAATAGTTTGCATTCTGATAATTATATTTTGTATTGTTTTTTTAATCACCTTTATAAGGGTTTAAACACATTTTAAATATTTTAGAGAAGCATTTAAACACATTTTAAATATTTTATTTTAGCTAAAAATTAGTAGGCCAAGTTGAAACATGAAATGTTTTTATTAATAAAAAGTTTGTCTTGTTTACTATATACATATATGTAAGAGAAAATTTTCTTTTGAGAATATTGAGTTAAGTGTAATTTAATATCATTAAAAAAATTATGAAAATTTTAGCTTCCCATTTTTCACCAATTTTTGAGAAAACTACCCCAAAAATCTGATATGTGAAAAAAAAACTTGTTTAAAATAAAGTCAACTTTCAAAAAAATTAGACCAATGGTTTAAAAAAGTTATTTAAAAAAAATACCTAGAAAAGTTTTTATTTTCAATATTTTCTATTGAAATCTCAAATGCGTTTTTATTTAATATTGTAAAGCCTAAAATATTGTTTTTTTTTTTAAATAATGTAATTGAATTCAGTCTTTGATGGCAACTTTTTTAAATCAGGCTGATACGCTCTAGAGAAATAATTACATTTTCTGTAAATTGAGACTTAAAACACACACAAAAATTTCTGCTAACTGTTTTTTCCTATTTGTTTAAATTTTTGATTTAGCACGAGTTTACGCAACCGCATGTTTGTTAACTGAGTTAATGTTAGGAGAAAATAAAATAAAACTGTTACTTTATGTCATTTTAGGTTTAAAAATTTATTTATCTTAATGAAGGAATCCTAGGAATCCTATTCTTGAAAAAAAAAGCACAAACACACAATTAATAATTTTAAATTTATCTTTAAATTATTCATTCATTTAATTTCATTTGTGGGAAAAACTTACAAGGAATAATTAGAAAGATTTAAAAATTTTGTGTGTGTATATATATATATATATATATATATATACACACACAAAATAGATAATGTATTATTATGGTATAATAATAATAATAATACAAATACTCTTGTGCGTTTAAGAGTGCTCAATACTATTAAATAATAGAGCAATATTTATTTATTTTTATTAAATGAATAAAAACAACTTTTAATGGGACTCTGAGTTGGCTGAAAGGCATGAAACTCAGAGTTCCATTAAAAGTTGTTTTTATTCATTTAATATATATATATATATATATATATATATATATATATATATATATATATATATATATATATATATATATATATATATATATATATATATATATATATATATATATATATATATATATATTTATATATATATATATATATATATATATATATATATACATATATATATATATGTACATATGTATGTATATATACATAAATACATTAGTTCACCTCCGCAAGGCCGCGAAGGCCAGCACAGATGAGGAGACTACTTGTGGTTATTACCCTCTCTCAACTCTATAACTCCAAAACACAAACAAATTAAAAACTAATTTAGAAGACTGGAAAAAGTTTGAAAATTTGAAGAAAAAAAATATTTACAAATTTTTAAACTTGATAGATTGCCTGCCTGAACCAAAAACTTATATCAATGTAGCAGCACCTTACATATGTTCTATAAAATTTAATTTGTTTCCTCAATTAAACTCAATGGTTTTTATATAAAGTGCACTTGATTTTGAAGAAAAAAAGTAATTCACCTCCCCAAGGCCGAGAAGGCCACAACAGTCCAGGAGACTACTTTTGTGGTTATAACTCTCTCTCTTTTAACTCAATAACTCTAAAACACAAACTTCGAAGAACAGGGCCGCTGCCTTAGAAAATTATCTTAACCCATTTGCTTAGCGGGTGACTCCTTTTTAAAATGATACTGATTATTTTAATTGTTTAAATGTTTTTTTAATGTTTATTTTAGAGAGAAAACTCTTAAGCAAAAAAAAGCTACAAAATTAATAAACAGGGGTGAAAGGTCCGAAAAAGGTCTTGTAGAATGAGGAAAAAATTGGAAGGGGAAAAGCGGTACCAAATATAGAACTAAACTTTATATATACTTTATCTACCTTTATATTATTTGATATAAATGATTTCTATCTGTCAACTTATAAATATATATTCAACAATGTAACTATCTTTGCTAAGCAAAAGGCAAAGGGCAAAAATATGCATGCCGTAAAATATTTAGTTTTTAACAATGAAATATCATGGATTAGAAATAAGTAGGATTGTTTGCACCATAAAAAGATTTTTCAAACCTTTGCACTATCAAAAACTTTTATTTCACCATGGCCAAAAAGACTTCGTTTAAAAAAAAAAAATTCAACTCCTTATACCTCATTAATAAAAGATAAATCATAACCTTATAAAACTCTCAACCATCTTCATTGAGCTCTAAATCTTATCGCCGAATTTATTATAAGCGAGTTGATAATAAGTCAGTTGTGTACACACAAATTTAAAAAATCTTTTTATCAACTAAATAATCTGTTTCTCTAACAGTACTGCTTACTAAAGATTTGTATAGTTTATCTAAATAAAAAATTTGAAGTGTTGTTTTAAGATAAAAACTTCTATTAAAAGGGCCAATAAAATATTAAAATGCAAAATACAAAATAAATTTCCTTTCATTATTTGTTACCAATGATAAGCATTTGATTGTAATTTGTAATTATTTTTTTTCTTTTTGATTTTCTACTTTATGGCTGATAATTGTTAATAAACATGAAACTTAAAGCTCCATAAAAAGTTGCTTTTTCTACATTTAAAGTATCACACAATCTATATTTTAATTTAATTTTTTAAAATGAAAGGCATTTATAAGTAGTATAATTCTACAATTAGGAGTTTAATGTTTTCAATACTAGACCCAATAATAAAAACAATTTTACATACATACATACATACATACATACATACATACATACATACATACATACATACATACATACATACATACATACATACATACATACATACATACATACATACATACATACATACATATATATATATATATATATATATATATATATATATATATATATATATATATATATATATATATATATATATATACTCAAGCATATTTATATATACATTTGCTCACTTTTTATTATTATATAAGTTATATCATGCATGATACAACTTTTATTATATAAGTTATTTTATTATATAAGTTTTATTTATATAAGTTATATAATGCTATATCAAGTTATTTTATTATATAAATTTTATTATATAAGTTATATCATGCATGATACAACTTTTGCTTAATCAATACGGCTTTTTTAGAAAAAGGATAAAAAAAAAAGAAGAATAATGAATGAAAAAATTGCTGTCCTATGCCTAACCCTCAGTCAATGTAGCAGCACTCTGCTGCAAGTCAGGCTCGGACAGCAGGCTATTTCAGTATGACGTCAGACTGCTCATCTAAATCAGTAGTATAAGATATATATATATATATATATATATATATATATATATATATATATATATATATATATATATATATATATATATATATTATGCCTAAAGACAATCATCAGCCATATAGAGCAGCCATATTTGCAACTAAAAGTTAAAATGAGTTATTAGAACTTCTAGCAAGTTCTTATGACTCAATTGAAACAGAATTTTTTTTCAATCACGCATGATTTACACACACATATATTTATATTTAGTAATTACCAAAATAAAAATTTTGCTGCAAAATTTTATGCTGCTGACAATGCCATATTGAAACAGCCATCTGTAGGAACTTAAGTATACTAACTGAGAGTTTAGGCTTAGGTAGGCAGTCAATGTTTAAAATAAAAAGAACATTTTTTTATGAAAAATAAAATTAAAGTGAAATTTTAAAATCTTACTTCTGGACCTGGTTCGCCTGGTGGTCCTATTGTTCCAGGGTCTCCACGTTCACCCTTAAATAAAATAATGAAAGAAAAACTACTTTTTCAAGTATTTTTTAACTAACAATAAATTACAAACAATGTACAAAATAAAATGAATTAATTTTCATATAAATAATTTTGTACAAAATCTATATATAACTAGAAACTTATATGAACATGTATTATTATAATAAAGAATTTGTTTGAGCTAGATTGGATCTGAAAACATTTGAGCTATATTTATTTATTTTAATTTCCTATGAAAAAAAACAAAAAAAAACATACATTTAAGCCATCACGACCATTTGTACCTGGAGATCCAGCTGGCCCTTGAGCGCCCTGTTAAAAATGATTTTTTTATTAAAAACAAAGATAATTAAAAGTTCATTTCAAATATAAGATATAGTAAAATCTGAGAATTAGTTATCACTACCAATATGACATTTTTACCTTTTCACCAGGATCGCCAGGTTCACCTTGAGGACCTGGTTCACCACGATCACCATACTGTCCTCTAGGACCTTGTTTACCATCAGGCCCCATTGGACCTTTTGGACCTTCTTTAGCAACAACTGATCCTTCACTTTCTAAGCTTCCAGCTAGCCCTTCTCCATTAGGTCCTGGACCCTTTTCTCCAGTTAGCTATATAAATAATATAAATGTATGTTAAAGTTTTATAATTTTAATTCTTGCACAACTAAGTTTTTACTTAAAAATGTTCTTACTGGTCCTACAGGTATTTCACCTCCACCTGGTCCTCCTCCAAATGCAGGACCAGGTGGACCAGGTTTACCACGCTTTCCTCTTTTTCCATTATCACCAGGTGGTCCTGCTAAACCCTATTTAATAGTAAAAAATTTACAAACATCTATATTAAAACTATATAAAAAAAACCCATTGCCACAAAAAAAGTTTTGGCATTTCAAAAAAAAAAATTAAAAAAAAAACTTAGCTTTCTATACCTTATCTCCTTTCACCCCACGAGGCCCAGTGGTACCTTTAGCACCTTTTACTCCCTGAAAAAAAAATGATTTTTAATATTTTCAACAGAATATTGCTTGCAAGCTATTCTATCACATCATGTTGTTAGTTAAGCAGAATTACTGTAATTTGCAAATTTACTCTTTTTTAAATAATAGCAAACTTTCCATACAATTGTAATTATTATATAAAATAATATATGTGATAGTAAATAATAACCCTGAAAACAAATATTTTCAAAATAATAATAAAGTTCTTGTTTAATTATCAGTATAATTTAGGTTTTTAAGATAATTAGATATAAAGGATATTTTTCTCAGCCACCAAAGCTTTTTTAAATATATTTACCACTAAAGTTTATTTTCTATTATTAAATCAAAATAGTTGGTATTTTTTTTCTGACAGAAAATCAAAAATAAAAATAACAACACAGAAAAAAATGCAGTTCAGTGGAAAAGAAATATTTTTTTTAGAATTCGACATTTGCTTTTAAAATATTGGTAGTATTTATCGAGAATATTGTTTTCAGATTGTTGCGAAATAGAAACCTTATCATATTTTCACTCATTAATATTGAACCTAAATGGCTGCATCATTCATGGTTAAAATTTCGATTTCTCAGCTTATCTTTCTATTTTTATTTATTTTTTAATGGTTTTTGGCTTTAATGTCCAAAAGATTTTTTAAACTACATTTTTCTAAGTTTTAAACTGATTAAAACATTTAATTTGATATAACCAACTTGTATTGTTTATTAACATAAAACATACTAAAGTAGCATTTTTAAGAGTAACTTGTTGCAACAACGTTGTTGACCTTAACAGCGCCTTAGGGATCGTCCATAAAATATGCTTCGCAAAATTTATTTAAAAAACAGAAGTACGTGATATAGAGCTTTTTTACGGAGCGATTTTCATTAAACTTAATGGCCTATTTGATTTTTTATTTAAATTGACTCTGCAAGGGAAAACTTTTAATCAATTTTGTTGAAAGTTAAATCGTCCATAAATTACGTTACGTAATTTATGGACGATCCCTTAACAACAAAATTAGAATCATTATTTTCAACATTTAAATATTAGACGTTAAAATGGCTTTTGTTTTAATACAATCTTTCCACTAAATATTTTTTTGTAATTTTTCAACTAAACATAGTTATTAGCTATACTTCAAAAGCACTTAAACTTAAAATAATGTACTGTTTTTATTTGCTGTTGCTAGGGCGGATCTAGAGGGTATCCTGCGATTAGTATATATATATGGGGTATCCTGTAAGTATCCTGTGATTTGAATCACAGGGTCAGGGGAGGATAGTATATCTTTCAATTAAAAACCGGTTAATTTCAATTTAAAAAAACGGCTAAAATAAATCAATTTTTTTAATCACCTGTGAACCAAATACACCTCTGCCTAAACTTTAGGTTTATAGCACGTACAGTGAACAAAAAGACCTTTTAAATTTATAAAATTAATTATAGATAATATTAGTTAAATAACAATTCAAAAAAATCAAGTAAAAACTTAATTTAGTTGCTTGAATTTTGAAAAGCTTGAATTTTGAAAAGCTTCAAATAAAGAAAAGTATCCAGAAACAGACTGCTAAGCTAAGGCAACTACGAATACTAAATGTCTAATTTATGAACAGAAACGCCTAAGCATCATTTTTAACAAATTTATTTTAGATAGGTAACTAAAATCAATAAGCAATAAGTAGACAGACTCTTTTGTCCCATTAGCTAGAAGATATTGCATTTCCCTCTCTGCAAGATCTTAATTCCCCCCCCCCCTCCTTACCTCTAAACTCCTTAAAACTGGCTAGGTGGGTTGTATTGAAAAATAAGCATTACTCATAAAAAATCCTTCATCCGCCATTGTTTTATTAGTGTTTGATGTTTATTTTATGTGATATATTTTATTATTAATGAAATGAATAACAAAAGTAAATATAAATACAGTTTATAGTATTAAATTTCTAATTTAGATATTAATAAAAATTCTATTTTACTTTTTTCTATTTTCCTTTTTTTTTAATATTTTGTGTGGGTGTAAGGTTTACATTTACAAGAGATCAACCATAAGTAAACTTCCTCAAAAGTCTACACACTTGAGAGGAAATGAGAGGAAACTAACACCGTTGGCAAATAAAAGTTGTAAAATAAAAATGTTTTAACTATATTTTCTAAACCAACTTAAACAAAATTTAAGAATTTTTGAAAGATAAAAACCTTGAAAATTTTTTTGTTAAAAATTTTTGATTTGGAAGATTTTATTTAGTTCATTTGTTTCACGACATCAGCATTGACGATCAAAACCCAAACCTGTATTCAACTAACTTGGTATTACAAAAAACAGAGTGAGGATACAGCTATACAGATTTCAAATCATAAATATATTATTGTGGCCCATGGAGTATAGATGCTTGTTGGACGTCTAAAGGACGCCCTACAAATTGTGACGCCGGATTAAATATTGTATAGACATCTTACGAACGACTGTGCCCTAACTATTTATTTTACGTATTAAAATTATATAAATTGACTGAAAATATGGGGAAAGAATTAATTAAGCATTCATAAATTGACTCACGCGTTTTGGATTTAAAAACAGATTTACTCAACAAAAATTGTTCATGATCTAAAAATTTTTATTATTCTTCATAGTATCAAATCTAACTGTTAAAATACCATATCATTGTATCATTCATATTATTAAAATATTATTCATAATAAAAAATTTAGTTAAACATAGTATCAAGTTTAGATGTTAAAATTCCATTTCATAGTCCCATTCATAGTACCAAAATATCATTGATAAATCAAATTAAGTTGTTAAAATAATTGGTTCTTGATTGATTTGAAACGGTTGGTCAAATAGCGATAAACCGAATCCAACACTTTACTTAAACGTGATTATATGCATCACTTTTTTTTTCTTTTTTAACTTTTTTTTTAAATCCAAAAAGTTTAATCTTATAGATATGTATTAAAATCACAGTCATATAACTGTTATAGAACACGTTAAACGATGAGAAATATTAGGTGTCAAAGCAATTATAAAAAGGTACACATAATAAAAAAACAACCTCTATTTAAAAGTATAAATTCAGAATGGATAGACATCCTGCCCCTAATAAAACAGTCTAAAATAAAATTATTTACTTACTGGGTCTCCTTTGTCTCCTGGATCACCTGGATTTCCTTTCAATGTTATAGGAGCAACAGGTGGACTGAAATTTCGAGTACATAAAAGGTTACAACCATCGCTGCAACATTTTTCATTTGAATTAGGGCAATCCGAATCGGTTATGCAGCTATTTTCATCTTCAGGTGAACACTCGCGGGTGTCATCTTCAGGTACAGGTAAACATTCTCCCGGCCTGGTCGAAGTACCTAAAATTATTCATTTTTAGAAACAAATAAATTTTTTCATAATAAATATAAGTTTGATTATTTTTTTATTGATTTTTTTTATAGATTATTTTTATTTTTGATTATTTTTGATTATTTTAAACATTGAAAAGCATTTTAACTTTAAGTTAAAATAGTTAAAACTAAAAAAATCCATATAAAGTACAAAATCCATATAATATTTTTTCTATTAATTGCTTTAAAAGTAACAAAAAAATCAATTATTGTGGTCAATACACTATCCTAATCCTTAACAACGTTATAGCAACGGTGTAAACAGCTAATTTATTCATTTTACTTTTTGAAGATTTCCACTTAAAGTTTCAGTGTTAGATACATTATGATTTTAAAATATTATTTTTCTAAAAGTGGTGTTCTTTTTCATTATTCTAATGTAATTTAACTTTATTTCTTAACTTTATTGAAAACTAACAATCTGGATAAGGCAAACTAAAGAAATAAAATTCGAAATTTGAAGAGAAAGTAGGGAGAAAATAGGTATACAAAAAGAGCAGAAGAATAAATAGTTGTGGCAGTCAATCAGAAACAACAAGTGCATCACAGCTTAAGAAAAGATAACTGTATATAATGATGGACTGTAGTCCATCAACAAACTGTGGTTCTGATGTCGATAATTTTTTTCTTTATTTGTAACTTTAGAATTATTAAAAAAATAATTGAGCAGTATTCTACATGCAATGAGTGTAATAGCTAAATGTTTTTCATACCGATATACGTTTTTTTTTATACGTATGGTATTTTCTATTGGAATTATTATTCAATGTTCAAACTGTGACTTTAATAGTACATTTTTTTCATCTCTATCTATAAATCAAAGTGTTTCTGGTTCAAAACATATGAAATAAATATATGTGCTGCTATGGCATTGGAAAGCTACATACGCTTGCTAAGTTAATCATTTTGGCAGCAGGGTCAATGGAAACTTTTGGAGTTCAAGAAAGAGTTCAATCGTCTATAAAATAGTATAATTTATTATATTCTAAGTACGTTGGACATAATGACTCAAGTTCATTTTCTAATGTTGTTAAAAGTAAATCATATCACCATATTATGGTGATTATATTATCGAAAAGCTATCGAAAAATTATCAAAATAGAATGTATTGACCATACCAGAAAAGAGTATGGAATGACACAAAACTGCAATAAGTCTTTTAAAGGTTGAATATGGCAGCGATGTCATAAAGCAACTTTTACTGAAATAAAAGTTCATGAAATATCTGTTTATTATTCCACTTGAAAACTGCATTGTATGTTTATGCAGTTTTCAAATGGAAGTAAAACGGTAAAATATATATATGTTATATGTATATATAACATAAATATATATATAATGATATATATATGTTATATGTATAATATATATATGTTATATGTATATATAATAAATATATATAATGATATATGTTTTAACATTACATAATTTGAAGTTTTCATAAGTTAGATATTTGTACACACTATCACGTTTGATTATAAATAAAGTGCTGCAACTTTTCTTGCCATTACCTCGGTTGCAATGGCTGCCAAGAGCTCCGTGTTAAACACAGTTGAAAGGGCACTCCTAACACAACTATTATGTTCGGCAATAATATATAAGATAATAATTAGCGTTGCGTTATACAAACGTTACTGCATATGTTGAGCACGTATTTAAATTTCCTTGACATTGTGTTTAAGGAATTTAAAAAGCAAAATATTTTTCTGTGTACCGAGTTTCAGTTATTTTTTAAATTTATTTTATAAGTATATAAATAATGGTTTTTAAACAATAAAAGCCTAGTTTGTATAAATCGCGTCTAAAGATTACTAAATGAAAGCTTTAAATTTAGATCTTTCCATTTTATTTTTTAATTATTTTATTACGATATTTTATAATTTTGAAGTTCATTTGTGATCAATATTGATTGTAGGGAAAAAGCGCCTATGATCGCATAACTTTGATGCTTCATTGTTCAGTGTCCTGAAGACCAGTAATAAAAGTTTTGAAATGGATACATTCCTTGTTAAATTTAGAACAAAACCTAGGAAGTTTTCATCAGTTTTTTTTTTTTATAAGTTATTTCTATTTTTAAAAAAAGCACAAGTATGCCATCATAGGCAACCACTGCTCCTATGATGGCATAGAGGAGTCTGGGGCTGGTTATGATCAAGGGTAACTTACTGATTTCGTTTAACCTCTTCTCTCATAAAAGCCAGAAATTACCCGGAAGCATCCAAATTTCTTGCTATACAACAGCATTGTAAGGTTTCGCGCATGCGCATAAGATGTATTGCAATTTTTGCATTTTTTAGATCTTAAAAAAACATTTAGCGCATCGCTTTCTTTTTACTTTACTTAAAAATAAGTTTTTCTTATAAAAAATAAGTTTTTTCCAAATCCTCAATTTTGCAACACACCCAATTCGTCAGTATGCCATCATGGGAAGAAGTCATCATTTTCATTAAATGAAAATTCCCTTTCTGCACTGTTAATAATAAAATCACAATCTTAAATGTATGAAGGGAATAAAACTACAACAACACATCCCAAAATCGATTTTTGTTGATTATAAAAGCAATATTTATGCACAAAGGACGTATTTTCACTAAAACTAATGTAAAGCCTGTAAGCCTATGTAAGTCTAATCAATTTTTCACCAAAACCAATTTTTATGGAAATATGACAGTTATGCCATCATAGGCGCTATGCCTTTATTGGCGCCTTTCCCCTAAATAAAATCTCATAGCATGCTTTTGATTGAACAATTTAATTCAAAAATTAACAACCAAAAAATAAACAAACAAAAAAGAAATCAAAACACTTTTGTTCAAAAATTAGCTGCTTGTGATTTTTATGATTTTGCGTATATTAAATTGTGAATCGAAGATATTATTTGTAATCTCTATGCAATTAAAAAAAGATTTTATATGTTACATTTCACTGTGTTATTTTACTAAGGCGCAATTTTTTATTAGTAAATTGCAATTTATTTTGAATTTGAACCCTGGTCACTACTGCTATATAGAAGTATGCTGTCCACTGTGCCTTCTCATATGTAATACTTGTTAAAATTTATACAGCTTTAAATTAAAAAATCATCTAACCATACTTTGCAATCATGATTTCAAATGAACCAATTAAAATCTACTACGGTGAGTTTAAAAGCAAAACTTTAAGCAACGATCATGATTTCAAACGAACCAATCAAAATCTACTACGGTGAGTTTATAAGCAAAATTTAAAGCAACGTTGCGTGAGCAACAACGTTTAAATAATAGGAAGTCGTTTGAAAAAAAAATATATATTGTAAAAATTTTAGTCACAATTGTTTTAAAAATTTTTTTAACAATATTCATACAACCATAATAATTATTAGACTAAAAAACTGCTAAAAAATTTGATTGTTTTACTTAAAAAATGAGTTTCATTATTCATTTCCTTTCCGTCCCAAATTACATTATAATGGTAACGATTTTTTACTTAGCTAATGAGCGTGTTCGATAAAAAAACACAGTTGTCCATCTATGCCTCTTTTTACAATTTCAATGAACTCAAAGTATGATAAGCTCTGCTCCATTCTCATTTTGGTTTGAAAGATTGTCTTTGAAAAAAATCTGCTTATTATTAAGGGAGACCAGCGCTAGTTGTCTCTGCTTTTATTCTCAGAGCTCTGTAGCCCTAACGGCAAAATTTTTTGTAAATATTAAAGCGCAGTCTTAAAGAGTATGAAGTTATACAATATTTTTAACTTGAACTCATTATTAAAAAAATTTTCTTGGAGCCCTTTCTAGGGCTTCAAAACAAATGTTTGTCAATTTACTCCACAGCTCGGTATCTTGACTCAAACTATAAAAATGATTATTAATGTACTATTAGGTGCAAAATTTATAGAATTTTTTTTATTTTTTATTTTGGCAACAGTTTTAATCCAAAAATTTAATTTTACTTATAGCTGGTACAAAATATTAGTTCATATTTTGGTACCAAATATTAGTTCGTATTACTTTATATCTGCTAAAAAAAAAAAAAAAAAAATTTTTTAAGAAATTTTTAATATTGTTAAAAACTAAAAAAAAATTATTTTTATAATTTTTTTTTCTATAGTAATTGCTGTAAGCCAATTAGCCCCGTGAAAGTTTTTCTAATCTACCCCTAAAGTCTTTTTTTCAATAAACAGTTTATAGATTCTGAAAAACGGAAACTATGCAAAAAAATAATCTGATTAGATATAGTAAACCAATCGTGACTAAAATTTCTACAATAACATTTTTTTCATACGACTATTTTCTTTATAAAGTAAAAAGGAAGCGATGTTATAAAAGTTACGTTTTTGTCCAAAAACACATAAATCCAAATATCTCCCATGCCTATGCGCGAATTGTAATAATACTACAGGGAGTGATGAAATGGTCAATTAGGAAGGTTCTCTGTAGTTTTTAGCACTTTCTGATGAAAGGTTTTGAAGATAAAAGAAGTTCGTCAACTTACCCCTGTTGCAAACAGGCCTCGGTCTCCCCTACCATACTATTACAATAGTGTTTATTAGCAAACTTTAGAGTCAACTTTTCTTTTACTTTTTAGGCTATACTTATATACTTTAACATGTTTCAAATTTTATCTAGAAATATTATTGTATAATATTACTAGATAAAATTTAAACATGTTAAATTTTCAAATTTTATCTAGTAATATTCAAATTTTATCTAGTAATATTATACAATAATATTATTATTTACTTTTTAAGCTATACTAAAATATTAGTATAGCTTAAAAAGTAAAAAAAAAAACAAAAACTTCAGTACTTAATTACTCTCGCGTTTGGGGTTGAAAGAAATAATATTTTCAAATTTTATCTAGTAATATTCAAATTTTATCTAGTAATATTCAAATTTTATCTAGTAATATTATACAATAATATTATTATTGTATAATATTACTAGATAAAATTTGAACTTGTCAAAGAATAAAAGTATAGCTTAAAAAATAAAAAAAACAACAAAAACTTCAGTACTTAGTTACTCTCGCGTTTGAGGTTGAAAGCAATATTGATTTTGGCTGGCTATCTAATCATAAGTTTGGATCTAGTTTTAACTTGAATAATATATATACCACGTTAATTTTTCTTTTTTAAGTTTCTTATTTTTAAATACAATTGCTGAAAAATTAAATAGCAGTAACTTTACTCAAACTTCAGTTTATGACAATTTATATCATCTAACTATTTTATATTGTATGCAAATTCTTATAATATATATATATATATATATATATATATATATATATATATATATATATATATATATATATATATATATATATATATATATATATATATATGTATATATATATATATATATGCATATATATATATATATATATATATATATATATATATATATTCTAATAAAATAAAACTATAATAAAATTTACCTCCTAAAATGTTTTACGCGTTTTCTAAAAAATCAAAAAAAAATTAATTCGGGAAAAAGAACTGCAGCTATTATCTTACCTTGACCATAAGTGAGCGCTATAAAATGTATGCTCATTAGCATGAACAGACTGCTTGAAAATGCCATTATAGGCCAGCAGCTTAATAGCCACTAACTATAAAACCAACTTTTCGTTTGCAAACTAATCCGCTCAAAAGTATTTTAGAATACTAATAAAAGTGAACTTGGCATATGAACACAGTCTTATTAAAGAAACATAAACCAAGTTTTTTATTTCATTTTTAAGAACCGTAAAAATGATTGGTTAGTTTATAGCTAGCCGGAAATGAAGATGTTCTAAGTTGATACTCTTCACTGTTATTTGATAAAATTATTTAACACAATTCAAATTTACTACAAAGAAGAAAGCAATTAAACAATAGATAAAGAATGCCAGGTACAGTTCTTTTGTTGTAAATACAATGCAATTAGACCTCAATTTCCGAGAAACAAATATTTGTATAAACTTTTCATATTAATGTTGACAAATCATAGTCATTGGATAGTTTTGCACAGTTTTTCTTCTTTGTTTTTATTTCATTAGTAAGTTGTTTTTAAAAAGCTTATTTCGTATTATGAAAGCACTGAGCAATAGCTAAATTGAAAAAAAATGGAATCAGATTACAATAGCTAAAAACTATATATATATATATATATATATATATATATATATATATATATATATATATATATATATATATATATATATATATATATATATATATATATATATATATATATATATATATATATATATATATATATATATATATATATATATAGAAAGAGAGGGGCGGAGACGCCCCCAATTAAAATACTGGGGACGGACACTGCATTTAGTCCCCCTCCCCCATTTTCTAAACAGTTTAAAAAAAACTTTTATGATAGCAACAGCGGAATTATCATTTTCCAGTCTGCATTGACTCAATCATCACAAGGAAAAGTATAGCCATAAAACTGTTAAAGATACTATCGCATTTTAACTATTTTTTAAATGAATTTGTGCTGGCAAAAGATGAGGAGTCATGTTAAAAAAGTGAATAATCACGTTGCGTGTGATAAATAGTTGAATAATAGATCATTTTTATTTTGCTGAATCATACGAAGTTGAGGAACTTTTTCCTTTTTAACATATGCTTTCAGCCCCCCACCCCACTCCAACTTTCACGACCTTCCTACGCCACTGTTTGCATTCATTTTATAAATTGCACATTTTACAAGTTATATATATATATATATATATATATATATATATATATATATATATATATATATATATATATATATATATATATATATATATATATATATATATATGTATATATATATATATATATATATATATATATATATATATATATATATATATATATATATATATATATATATATTTAATTTTATTTATATAACGATTTCAATGTCAAATTTTTGATATAGCATATTTATTTAGGATGGGTTTTCATTCCATAAGATGCTTTTCTCTTGATTGTGTTATATGGTAAAATTGCTAAAGTTTTCTTTGGAGTTTACTTTATAAGAGTTTTTTTTTTAATAACTTAAACTTTTCAAGTGCTTCGCGGTACTTTAACTTCAAAGTCAAAGAAAAATATTTTTCCAATACACGCGTTTCCAAGGTGAAATTGATAAATCATCAAAATGTTTAAAAATCAATTAAAGCTAGCCTATGAGGTAAATTTGATCAAAATTTAGACTTTAAAAAATGTTAGACTTATTTTGCAACAGTTTAGCAAAAAAAAAGTATACATGTATTAGCATATTCTTATCCGGACATAGTGCAACTTATTTCTCTGAAAATTAGATTTTTTGCTTGTTTATTTACTTTTGATTTTTTAAAGTATCAGTAAAAAAAAAAGCTGATGTTGTATCTAACTGGTCTCCATCAGGAAATTGAAAGTAAGCCCACTTCTTTGCTTCTTCACAAATTTCACTTTGACCTATTGAATGGGACGGAAACCTTTTGCGATCTCCCCAATCTTGTTTAAGATGGTACTTTGTTCTTTCCTGGGTTAGCAACACCGAGCTTTGATAAAGTCATTAAAATGCTTGTCTTTACTCTGCTTAACGCTGCTCGCTTCGATATCTCATCATTGCTTTCAACCATGGTTGTCATCTAAAGAATCGTCAGACTGTGGTATTTATTGCATCATTGAAAATAACTGCAATGGTACCTCCACCAACACCGCTATTCTTAAAAATAATGCGTCTGAGGATTTGATTCCTATCAAGAGCACAAATACCGGTCGGGTAATTTTTTAATTTCCGGTTAATTTTGGACTTGTTTAACAAAGGTTTCTTGATACCAACGTTGAAAACAACAACTGTCAAACCAGCCAGATTTAAAGAATCATAGCAACCGTGGCGCAGTGGTTATTTAGCCTTTTTTTTAATTTTTTTTAAACTATCTAAAAATAACAAAATATAAAATATTACTGATTACAGTCACTGATGTTTGTAAATTTGACAAAACTTTAGTGTCATGGTACCACAAACAAATACCCATAAAATTGTTATCAGTTAAAATTGGTAAAATTTGCAAAATGCAATTCAAACCATGTAAAAAATACTGAATAAACAAGCTTTTAAAAATAGAATGTAATTAATCCTCAGTTTGATTAAATTTCCCCCGCAGATCAATTTCACCTCATTTGACGGTATAAAACCATGTGTGGGACCATGTTTTCAATAAATCATTACAAGTATTTGCAATAAGTTCAAGCTTAAAATTTGTTTACAATAAATAAAGGTTCTAGCAAATCACTATCACATTAATGAACAACCTGAAATAAAGTAGACCAAATATGGGGGAATTGTCTATGTTTAGTTCCTAAGCAAAAATTCCCTCATAAACACATTTTTTCCACAATGTCTTAAAAAAGTTTGATCCACTTTAATTTCTAAATTTTTTTAACTGAAAGATGAATTTAATATTGATGAAGCATTATATCAAATGTCTCAGCTAAGTCTACAAACGTTAACAGTGTATTTATCTGCTAATAAATTTATAATAAAATAGTTTCTATTCATTAGTAACGGGTGCTTTTTTAAAAAAAAATCCATGTTAGTTAGTTAATATTTAGTAAATTTCTCCTAGGTGTTGTAGGAATGTATACCTTTTATCAAGTTAGAATGTCTATTTATCTATCATGCTTTCTCTGAGAATTGCAATCACAGTTTACATGCAATTGACGTCATAGAAATTGCATAATATCAACTTTAATAAATTAGACTCAAAATCTAATTTCACTCTTAAGGATCTATAGATGTGAAAATTAATAACTTTAAGTTTCTGAGATAATTGTTGTAAACTTTGATTTTAAAGTATATATATCATCATTGAACCTGACAACACTTCTGATTACTGAACACTGACGACTTGTTAAAACCTAACAAAAAACTAGGTTGATATGATATCAGCAGTAATGTCATTATTAAATCAATAAAGAATATAACAATACCACTTTTAAACATTTTAAATTTATCTCTGAAACATGGAGTTTTACCTAAAAACCTAAAAAGTGCAAAGGTTACACCAATTTTTAAATCAGGTGATCCTTCTAATGTGCCCAACTACAGATTTCATTTCTTAACTGTTTTTCTAAGATTTTGCAGCGTGTTATGTATAATAGACTTTATTCTTTCTTAAATGTCATTGATATTCTTTACAATAAACAAATTGGATTTAAATCTTGTTATTCGACCAATCACGCAACGATTAATCTGGTATATGAATTATTTAAAGCTTTTCATGAAAAAAAATTTACTTAAGGTGTCTTTATTAATCTAATAAAAGCGTTTGATACCGTAGATCATTACATCCTTCAATAAAAAAATATTATACTTTAAATTCTAACTTAGCTTGGTTTAAGAGTTATTTAACAAATCGAAAGAAATGCATTTTAAAAGATGGCGAAAAAACAGATTTAACGACAATTATCTGAGGCGTTCAACAAGGATCAATTCTGGGACCGCTTTTATTTCCCATTTATATAAATGACTTAAGTAAATTTTTAAATATCTTAAATTATTCAATAAAAAATTCTTCAATATACATACAGTATTTTTATGTTCTCTATATGAATCGGATTTTTTAAGAGTTGACTTGATAAGTTAAAGTTACGGAGCACCTTATTAAGTAATTATGATTAGTTTTTAAAAACCGGTTCTTAAAGGATTTTAAATTTTGATATTTAAATATAAGTAACAAATTTTGAAAAAGACTTAACTTATAGACTTATTTAACTCATGGTAACGGCTTGGAGTGTGCGTATTTTTGCACATCACATAACTCTACTGGCTTGTTTTCGTTTAATATACTTTTTTTTTCAATGCTGAAGGGCAAGTATTAGCGATATTACAATAGCTTATGTTGCTATTGATATAAATCAATTAAACATTTTTTACTTTGTAGGTGTTTTGTTTATACAGTAGAATTCCGTTAACTCGGACTCCGAAGGGGTATATATTTATTGTCCGACTTAGCGAATGTCCGAATTAAGCAAAGCTCTCGTTAAGTCGGACTTTTTGAAAATGTCCGACTTATTGAGATTTTGAGACTTAAATATATAGTATTATGAGATATAAATGTTATATACGTACCAAGGGCGGGGCCAGCCGGGCCGCGCCCTGAGGCACCAAAATTGGGAGGGCACAAAATTCCCCAAATTAATTAATTTATTTTCACATTATGAAACTAATTTGCGTGGCGTCACTTTTATGTTGATAAGAAAATTAATTAAAATTGCGCCTCCTGACGAACTTTAAAATAAAAGCTCATTTACCAAACAGAAGAGCGCCCTTAAACACTAAAAAGTTGTATTTTCTGAACATTATTTTTTACAATGAATCGTGCAAAAAAATTATCTGGTGCTGAATTTAAGAACGACAATTAAAAACCAATAATTATTTATAATATAAACAAATGATTCATTAAGGATCGTATAAATTAATTTAACGCACACATTAAAAATTATTCTAAAAAGAAAAAAATATAGAAAAAAAGAACTTCGAATTTAAAAAAAAGAACGCTTAATTTAAGCGACTTAAATAAAGAAACAAATGAAATGAAAGCTAAAGAAAGTAGAATGCGACACTTCAGCTCAAAATGGTATGAAAAATTTATCCCAATGGTGAAAAATTTGTTCGCTACTGGCTGCTGTACAGCAACAAAAAAGATTCTTTGTTTTGTTTTTGTTGTCTGCTATTTTCAACGACAAAAATCAACAATTTTTCAGAAATTTCAAAAGGATTTTGTTACTGGAAAAAACTAAACCCAAGAATTCCAGAACACGAAAACAGCAATGAACACCAAAGATGCTATTCTGATTGGAAAAATCTGGAAAAAAATCTCAAGGAAGGAAAGACCTTGGATTCTGATCTGCAGAGAGTTATCAACGGAGAGATGAAAAAGTGGAGAGATATCTTGAAAGTGATTGTTGATGCAATTTTGTTCTGTGCCAAGAACAATCTTGTCCTTCGGGATTCAACAGAAGTAATTGGAGAGCAAAACAGTGGCATCTTTCTGAACTTAATTGAGCTGTAAGCCATTATTATCCTTTAGTGGCTGAACACGTTGCATCCGTTAAGGCAAAGAAAACCACAACATCCTACTTTTCTCCTCGAATTCAAAATGAGCTGATTGAATTACTTGGGCAGAAAGTCAGGAATGAAATTTTGTCAAATGTCAGAGAAGCTAAATACTACTCTGTTTTGTTTGACTGCATTCCAGATGCCTCCCACAAAGAGCAGATGACCCAAATAATCAGGTATGTCCACATCACTGAGGAAACCTGTACAATTGCAGCTGAAATCACCGATAAACTGGAGAAGGATGGCCTGAGCATTTCTGATTGTCGGGGCCAAGGTTACGACAATGGAGCCAATATGTCTGGAAAATATAATGGCGTCCAAGCTCACATCCATTCTCTAAATGAGTTTGCAAGATTTGTTCCATGTGCAGCTTACACTCCACTCTTAAACAAAATCAGGAATCCGCAACTGAAATTCAGGGAAAACTCACTGAATTAATCATTGCGTTTAGGCACAATTGATTTTCAGGCGTAATCGCCTGAATTTCAGCCAATTCTTTTTCTCTGGAAATCAGGGAAACCAAGCCTTCTGAAAATCAGGGATTTTGATGCACTGAAATTTAGGAATTCTATTACTGTATATTCAGGGAAAAACTTTCGTCATCTCGGGTTTTTTATACCGACATAATATATATTATATTGTCGGCATTTTTGTTGTGGATAAAATTGATTATGAAAAAATCTCGTCTTAATCTTGTTAAGTAAAGTTTTTGGGCACGCCTATTTTAACATGGTTATGCTGTTGCGATTCAAAATCTATATTATACTATATTATTCAGGACATTTCACATTCATAACTGTATTTGATTACAGTTACTTAAATTTATGCTGATAGAATTCATTTTGATTTCATTAATCATGTTATTTAGTTATAATTTGCCGGTAGAGATGATTACAATAATTAAGTTAAAAAAAGTTATTATCATAATTACAAACATTACAGTTTTTAGTATATACTGCAAATAAAATAAAAAAGATTTTGTTGATGCGTGCATTTGAATAACAATTAATAATTTTTCTATATCACAATGTGTGCAGATGTTGCTTATTTAAAAGAGTGTCAAATATATTTAACGTGCTTTTAAAAAAGTAACAAGATCTCGTACACAATCTGAGATAGGAACATTATCTAAGATCCCATAAAAATGCACTTGCAAAAACTGCCAAACATGGCTAACACTTTGGTCGTACTCAATTTGACCGATGTAGTGTAGCTTGAAACACTTATCAACAGCAGATACCATACAACGCGATTCAATAACTTCGTTTTCTACAACAATAAAGGATTTGCTAATGTTGCCAGTTACACCCAATGCAACAATTATTGGTTGTTTAATACTGTCACTTTTGATTTTAGAAAGAATTTCGTCCATTGAAGTTCCATACTAATAAAAGGTAATATAAATATAGTTTACGCATTTTAAACAAATTAAACACAAAATTAAGACCTCCGCTAAAAAATTGTACACAATATAATAAACGCAGCCATTGCTTACAGGATGAAGCTGGATAAATCGCTTGCAAACTTCAGCAACCGAGGCACGTTGCCGATTTCGCATAGGAACCGTTAACATAAGTGGAAGTAGTAATAGAGCGTATTCTTCTTTGGTATCTATAAAAATATTGCTAAATACATATATTACCATTAGATACACATATAAAAAGTTATTAAAACAATATAATTTTTAAAAACTTAATTAATAAGTTAATTCTAACTCATTTGGTGATAAGAAACTATTTTTATTTAAACATGAATAAATTAAACAAACCTTCAAGCAGGTTGTTGTTAGCTGCTATTTCGTCAAGTAATATTGTAAGATCGGTTGACAACCCTTTGCGTTTTCCTTTGGCATACAAAAGGATCCGTGAAAAACAGTCTCCCAGCCCATCCACTAACCGTTTGCTGTTGGGTGCACTTCTGCAGAATTCCTCTTCAAACTAAATGCCATAGTAATTGTTAATTCAATAAAATAAAGTATATTGTTATTAAATAATTTAATTAGTTTATAAGTTTACCACTAATATCAACAGTGACAACTCATAATATCATCAACTAACTACACATTGATTACTGAAAGCAAACTAAAAGCTTACCGCAGATGAGTAAATATTTCTTAATGGGGGAAATGATGAAAAAAATGTTTTTATTGGAGGTCTTCCTTCCCTCACCCAGAGACTGCGACTTTCATAAGTTGATGCCATAATAATTTTTATGCGATTCTCGTTAGGTGTCTCGTTTAAAAGTTCATGGGTGAGCACCCTTTCATCTTCTGTAAAATACTCTAATGAGAAACAATAATGAAAATAATAATAAAATAATAATACAGCATTTAAAGAAACTATCATCTTTACTATATTTTTAAACAGCATATTTGAATACAGCACTTAAATACGCCATTAAATATAAATAGAATAAAACTGTTAATATATCAGAATGAAAATTAAAAAATATATTTTAAATAATATATTTTAAAATATCTAAAACATATAATTAAATTATTACACTCTACCATTATTAATAACAAACTTTTGCAACAATAGTGTTATTTGTATAAATATATATTTTAAATATATACTTAATGCAAATATTCATTCTACAAACATACAGTTAAAGCAAAAACCTGTTATGGGTCCATTGACTAGATCAACTGCATCTGTTCTTAGGCGCTTCTGATGCGGCTTGTGTGGCTTGTCAGTAATTGGCAGTTGTTTTCTCAGCGTTTTCAAACGCTCTTCAATATAGCCTGATGGGGAATATTTTTTAACTTTTCCGTTTCGTAATACTTCAACATACTGTCTGAAGTAAGCATCCTTAAGTTAATAAGTAAGTAAAAATATAAAGATTAGTAAAACTAAACTAAAAAAATTTCAACTATTATCCCATTTCCCAAAATATGCAAATAAAAGTTTCAATTACACTTATAACAATACTTACATAACCATCACCATTACCACTTCTTAAGGTTGGAAAGCGGTTTATCACTTCTAGTGCTAAAGCCTTTTTTTTCTCTGTATTGGGATAGCTGCAACAACAACAACAACAACAAAAACTATTATGCTGTGTTTAATAACTTATCTACTTCCCCATTTTTGAAGTAAATCATTTATTTATAAATTTTAATTTAAATTTAAAATAAAATTAATTAAATTTAGTTTTATTAACTGATTTTACATACTAATACCAAAAAATGCAAGTTTCAAAATTAAAATATTAAAGGTTTCCTAACCAGTTACTATCTTTTACAAGATTTCCAACAATAATACGCACAAAAAGATCTTTCATCAAGACTAACTGCCCGGTTCGTTCATATTCGGATAAGATTGATGCACCTTTAGGGTGATCTTTCAACATAGAGTCAATGTCCTTAACAAAAATTAAAATTCACTTCTACAATATTACAAATAATAAAATATACGTAATTTTATAAATAATTTCGAAAAGTTTTTAAAAGTTTCTAACAAAATTATAAATAAAATGCATTTATGATTAAATTGAACAACAAACATAACTCACAATAGCAATTTAAAAAAAATTATAGAAAAAAAAAATCTTTATTAGCAAATGCAAGCTAATAAAGATAACTATTTACTATGCTTATTAATAAATATAACAATTTTATTAAAAAAGCCAAAAGTTTTCATTTAATATTATTTATTAAATAAATTTCACTCACAAACTTATATTGACATTGATGTGAACTAGAAGAACTGCTGACAACATTAAAACTTATTTGATCTGTTGTGATTGTTGTTGTTGGTTCAATAGACTGTCTTACATCAGCATATGTAGATGCAGAGCTTTCTAAAGGTATTTATGCTTCATTGGTATTGATAAGACAAGGAGGCTGTACATTCTGTAATTAAACAAATATGCTAAGAATAATGTAAGTTAACACCTTTGTCTTCATCCAAATATTGAGATAATAGAGAGCGATTTACATACTGATACATATTTCAATACCAATAGTTAATAAAAAAGTTATACATAATTGTTGATATATTAGAGACAAGTATCAATAAAAATCTGATTGTTGTTGTTGGTTCAATAGACTGTCTTACATCAGTATATGTAGATGCAGAGCTTTCTAAAGGTATATATGCTTCATTGGTATTGATAAGACAAGGAGGCTGTACATTCTGTAATTAAACAAATATGCTAAGAATAATGTAAGTTAACACCTTTGTCTTCATCCAAATATTGAGATAATAGAGAGCGATTTACATACTGATACATATTTCAATACCAATAGTTAATAAAAAAGTTATACATAATTGTTGATATATTAGAGACAAGTATCAATAAAAAACATAATTGCTATTGTGAGTTATGTTTGTTGTTCAAAGTTACATATACAGTGCTTGAAGTGGGGCATGATGTCATCGCCTTTTTTTAAAGTATAAACCATTTGGCCACCTTTTTTAAAATCTCTGTATATAACAATGATTAGGATGGTTAGGTGGGATGATATTTTTAATTTACTGAATACTATCCTGTTACTTTTTTTCTCCACTTTGAGCACTGTATATATATATATATATATATATATATATATATATATATATATATATATATATATATATATATATATATATATATATATATATATATATACACATATATATATACATATATATATGAATATATATACAAAAAGTATTTAACATTAACAAAATCAAATAATTAATTGTCAAATTATATTAATTGGTAATTTCAAAAAGCATAAGTATCACTAGTAAATAATACAATACAAAAGCAAAGCACACAAACACACATGGTATCAAGAAAAACAACTTATTTAAGTAAAATTGATAATCTTATAATGTACATTCTACAAATCAAAATATTTGACTTCCATATTATATCATATTTATGTGTTATCTGCACATAATGTGTGACGCAATGAAATGTGCACAAAGTGACAGTTTGGATTGTAACAAGTACCTGAAAAAACAGGATGATAATCATGCAAACTATCAAGTGTGTAACAGCTGACAGTGTTGGTGTCATCACAAGTTACAGTGTAGCTGTGAAGATGCTCATCAAACTGAATTAGCCTAAAATTAAGACATAACAAATGAGCTTTTTTGTCCATTATCACAATCTTGTCTATACAAATAAAAGTTGGCTCTCCATGTTCATTAATGTCTGCTATTAGTGACATTCCAGGTTTGTAAACAGTACCATAGGCTTCAATAAAATTTGCAATATATACAACAACATGTTTATCTGCGAAATGTGATGATATTGTTTCTCCATTTGGCACAAGATATAAAAGTGTTTCTGTAAATGTGCCCACAACAAGACTTTGTTTAAAACCAGTTTTTTTCCACCACTCACTACATTGTGCAAGTTGATGACGAAATGCAAGAGTGTACGCAATGTTACGAAAATTGCACACAATGTGGGCTATTCTCTTGAAAAAATTGTGTTTGGCTTCAAAACGCATACACCACATCCTGGCTAGTGGCCCATTTTTTAGGATTAGACTTGGATAATGTGTAAGCCTGTGGTGTTTGTACATTAAATTCTTATTTGGAAAAAGATTTTTGAACAGTGAGTTATGGTCAGCAATCAAAGCAGCTAAGTATGTCATGTCAGATTTGTGGACTGCAGGTGAAAATACAATGTTTGAAATTTTTAACAGTAGCAGCAAAAGTTTCCAGTGTTCAGAGTCACTTGGTACTTTATCACCAATCAACAAAGACAGGACAATTAATAAAGTCATTGTTTGACTAGATCTCTGTCCGAGAAGAGAACTGTTATCTTTTAAACAATTTTCAGTTATCAGACTGGGTTTTTTGTCTTGTAATGTTAATCCATAAGGAAAATGTCTAAGACGATTATTTAACAAATTTAAATCAAAAAGATTTTGAATGTAAATAAAATTATAAAGAACTAACTTGATTTCTAAAGGAGCTATACCTTCCAAAATATCATGCATGATGTCTTCAGTATCATTTTTAGCCGGATGATAGTACTTAAGTTCTTTCAAAATACTTACAACTTTAATTCCAAACTCAGCTTTATAAACTTGCTGTGCTGCTAATTTATTAACAATTGCCTCATATTGTGCTACAGTTCGTTGAAGCTTTGGAATTTCTGTAAAACTGTTTTGCATTGTTTTTTTGTCAGCTGTGCATAGATCACAACAAAAGTCACTATTAAAAGACTCTACAAAGCCTAAACAAGTATGAATTCCAAGGTTGTCCCCTGTAATTTGACCAAGAATGCATCGCACACGTCTTGAAGTTGCTTCACCCTGAACTTCAATTTGAAATCCATCCTCCATACACTTTAAATCATCAACAATTGCTCTTAAAACTGCATTAATGCCATACTTTTTTATGTCATTGACATATGTCAATGCAACTAAATGTACATTTGCTAAATTAGAATTGAAAATAGCTGGAAAATTTTTCAAAATAAAGTAGAATGCTCCAAGCTTGTGTATGGACGCTTTTGTTCCTATAGGATTTACTGTTTCCACATCATCATAATAAAGTTGAATAACAAGTTCGTGTGTAATAAAATCAACTGAAGGCAAGGGATGGCGATTTCGGTGTGCTTGGTAATTACTTCCATCTTGGTAGTCACACAAGATTCCACCTTCAGCTACAGTTTCGTTAAAAGTGCAGGCTGACCAACAATCTGAATGTCTAAAAATATACTTAAGGGTTTTGCTGATGGGTACAAACATAAAAGTGTCTTCTACTTGAACTTGCTTGCCCATCTTTGTTTCCCACCGATGTCCCAATACAATTTCAGTAGGGATATTTAATGCACCAACCTTTTCTAGATATGTACTTAGCTTTTTCACAGTGTCAATATTCTGGAATGGATGTTTAAGAGCAGTAAGAAAAATTTCTGCAGTGTTTTTATTCTCTAAACTTTTCATAGTGAATACTTCACTGACTTTCTGTTGCACAGCACAAGCAAAAACAGAAAACATCTCATCCAAACCATTACGGATGTCATTTATATTGCTTAATGGAATAACGGCAGACATTAAATTAAGAAGAAACCTGGCAGCTGGTAAGAATATTCCTCTATGGTCAAAACATTCAGCTATATCAAGAATTGGTTGTGCATCAGGAGCATCATTAAAATTATTAAAATCTTCTGGCATAAAGCTGTCTTGGGTATTAATATTGCTTTGTGGTAAATCAAATAATTGATTAGTAACAAAAGGCAATTTCTGAGCTTGCTTTTTAATATGAGAACGCACATGTTTTTGAAAACTATGAAAAGATGTAAATAATCTTTTGCATCTTTTTTGGCCACATATTAGTTCACATGGCTCCTCAAGTGCATGTATACCTTTCAAATGGCAAAGTAAAAAATTTATTGTAGGGAAATTGCGAGTACATTTAAAGCATGTTAATTGCATTTTTATTGATTAATTTTATTAGTGAACCTGTAAACAGAAAAAATAGTTTTAGTTGAAAAATTACCTTAGAATATATAGCTAAAAATACACTCTTAATCTTTAAAAAATCTCCAAGCTTTGGAAACATTAACTTTAAATCTTCAATGGTAACCAGCACCATCGCATCAGCATCAATACCATTTTCTTAAAAAATATTAATTAAAAAAAATGGATTTAATTTTTTTTCTTATATAGACAAAATAGATAATTTAACATTTAATTCAAATATTATATTTTAAATATATAGAAACATACATTTAATATTTTTTTGAATTTATTTCAACTTTAGTGCTGTTAAATTTGCATTTAGTACTGAAGGTATTACAGAACTACAAGTAAATTGAAAATTAAGTTTATTTAAATTATTACTTCCAAATTTTATTTAAAAAAATAAATTACTAATCAAGTCTAATGTACAGAAAATTAACATACCTTCAAGAACCTGCATACTATTCTCTAACTTCTTGAGAGACAATTCTTCAAGAAACGCATGAAACAACTCAGAGGGTAATTGAGCCATACTCAATTGTCAAGTAAATCAAAAAAACTAATTTATATTAAGAAACCAGTTAATTAAACTTTATTTATCCATGGCCTACTTAAATTACACGGCCTGATTTGTTGCATTTTCCATAAAAAATAAAGAAGCCAGTTTTTTTACGCCATAAGTATAAAAACTTCATTTTTTTATGGTTAAAAGTCTTGTTTGCACTCTAATTGTTTTATTATAATTTTATTAAAATGGTTTAATGATAGTTAGATCTTCTTTGAGTACTTAAATTATTTTGTGCTGCGTTTTCTGTTAACTGATTGCCTGCTTCAATTTATTCCAACAACACAGAATACTGAAATAGGCTTTCAGATAACTATATCAACACATACCAACATGCTACTAAAAATAATCTTTCATGTTGCTAAGATTGCCTAAAACTCTCCATTGAACAAAAAAAAAGGTTTGTAGTTTTGTATTTTTTTATAATTGAAATTGAAAGAATGAAAACATTTTTGCTAGAAATGTTTATTTTGTCTTTGTCTCTTTTGGAATTCTTTTACTTGATCTTTTCTCAATTGATATGAAATTTTTTTACAAATTATTATAAAAAATATTAATAGCAATACAAGATCTACATTTGATTCCCCACTTTTAGTAGCTTTTATTTGTAAAATTGACACTGCTACATCAAATCTTTAAAATTTGTTTTGCATATTTTTAATTGAAAAAGCATGACTGCAATGTTTTATTAGAATAAGAGAAATTACATAAAATACTAAAAAGATAACAAATAAAATTAGACAGAGGTTGAATTGAATATATAGGTTCTTCTCTTTATAAAATAATGTTTATTGATCATAAGTTTAACAGCAAAATCTTTTTGTTAATTTTTACCAATATAACTTGCTTTAGTATATATATATATATATATATATATATATATATATATATATATATATATATATATATATATATATATATATATATATATATATATATATATATATATATATATATATATATATATATATATATATATATATATATATATATATATATATATATATATATATATATATATATATATATATATATTATATATATATATATATATATATATATATATATATATGAATTAAGTATGATAAATAACTTATAAAACAATGAATGAACTAAGTATGATAAATAACTTATAAAACAATGATAGAAATTGTACTGCGTTATTTCTTTCAGAAAAATAACTAAATTACAGTTTCGTCAAATATTGTTGATGTTGACAACTTGTTTGTTGTTTCCAAAACATGTGACTTGATAACTAATTTTTCTTGTTTTTTCTTGCCTGTTTAATAATTGATCTTTTAATAAACTTTAAGAAATATATTCCCTGCTTAAGTTACTTCAACATACTCTATGGAAAAATCAAATGAAAAAGAAGAAAAAAACAAAAACATAGTTTATCAAATAACAAGTATGTTTTAAACACTCCTTTTCTAAACTAAATGATAAATTAATAATTTTCCATCTCCAGTATATGCTTTATGAAACTATAAAAATGCATTAACATTTGTAGAATGGTTATCGTTAACAACAGATCTTGATTTAAATTCAGATTTGTGCATTGAGGTAATACACTCATCAATTTCTTTTTTCAAACATAAACCTGTTATGTAAACTTTAGGTGAGGATTTCAAAACATAAGAATAAATTACAATCATTTAAACAAAATCATACAAACAATCATAAAAACAAAAACAAATTCTTTATAAAAATTATTTTCTCAATCTTCATCAAATTGTTAAGCACTTTGGGCTGCTCTTTGGAAGTACATCTTACCCACAAGTAGCAAATAATCACTTAATACCAAATTTTTGTCAATAATTTTTTTAATATATTATAGTTTTTCAATTTGTAATTTTCACCACTGCGAAACCATTTAAATAAGTTTAAATAAGCATTTATTAGGTAATGAGAAAAAAAAAGAATTTTATTAACAGCTATTGACTTCAAAACAGTTGGTATGCCTGATATTTCTTGACCACTGTAAATAAATGACCCCATTTGTTGCATTTTAATTGCTGTATGTTTGAGACATGATGCATAATAGAGTATTTACATAATAGAGTAAATATTTTGAAGAAAAATTTATGTTTTCTACTTAATAATTGCAATTATAATAAATAAAAAAACTACAAACCTTTAAAATTATTTCCAATGGAGAGTTTTAGGTAGTTTTAGCAATATTTAAGATTATTTTTAGTAGCATGTTGTAATTTTGATATAGCTATCTGAAAGCCTATTTCAGTATTCTTTGTTATTGGAATAAACTGAAGCAGGCAATCAGTTAACAAAAATTCTAGCAGAAAATAATGTAAGTACTCAAAGAAAATCTAACTATTATTAAACCATTTTAATAAAATAAAAATAAAACAATTATAGTACAAACAAGACTCTTAACCATAACAAAAATGAAGTTTATATACTAGAGCCGTAAAAAAACTGCTCTCTTCAGGCCGTGTATAATATAAAATATAACTTATAAGTTATATAATTATAAGTTAAACTTATATAATAGAAGGTATAACTTCTATTGACTTAAGTATAACTTTTATTGACTTAAGTATAACTTCTATTGACTTAAGTATAACTTCTATTGACTTAAGTATAACTTCTATTGACTTAAGTATAACTTCTATTGACTTAAGTATAACTTCTATTGACTTAAGTATAACTTCTATTGACTTAAGTATAACTTCTATTGACTTAAGATTGATTTAAGTAGGCCATGATATATTATAAATAATAACTCATAAATTTTATGAAATTTATAATAACTTCATATATTGTATATGAAGTTATTATAATTGCTTCATATACAATATATGAAGTATTTGAATACAATAATTATATTATAATAACTTAATTTCCGTAATAAGTATAACATTTTAAAAGCTTTTATTTTGCAACTCTTACAACAAAGCACTCAATTTTTATAGAAATTTCCACGCTGTACATGAACTTACCACGCTAGAAATTTCCCTTTTAAATATTTCGATATGGACTCAACACGTTTTTCTAGATTTGAGCGCCTGAATAAATCAGAGAACGAAATCGCCTGAATTAATTAACTGAAAATCAGGAAATTGGCCTGATTTTAAGGGCGAAAAAATTACATGAATAATTCATGTAATAATTTCCCTGAATTCATCTTAGAGTGTTTAAACCTTGTTGGTGTCCATGCTGCTGAAGTTTCTCCACTCATGATTACATTCTTTGGAAAAGTTCAAGCCATCTTTAACTTTTTCTCAAGTTCTACCTTAAGATGGGAAAAACTGATGAAAACATTGACCATCTCACTAAAGGGAAATAGTGATAAAAGAATTCATGTAATAATTTCCCTGAATTCATCTTAGAGTGTTTAAACCTTGTTGGTGTCCATGCTGCTGAAGTTTCTCCACTCATGATTACATTCTTTGGAAAAGTTCAAGCCATCTTTAACTTTTTCTCAAGTTCTACCTTAAGATGGGAAAAACTGATGAAAACATTGACCATCTCACTAAAGGGAAATAGTGATAAAAGATGGTCTGCCAAAAAAGAAGCAATCACCCCACTACACAGACAAATCAAAGAAGTTCTTCAAGTTTTGGAATCCATAATTCACACTCCCAAGACAAATGCTGTCTCAGTTTGCAGTGCAAAAGAGCTCATCATTCAAATTGATTTCAGTTTTCTGTGTTTGTTGGATTTTTGGTGTCAAATTCTTTCTTTAACTGACCGGGAAAACAAACTGCTTCAGTATAAAAACATTTCAATTGACATTGCAGCAAAAAAAATGAAAGGACTGAAGGCTTCCATTCAGAATCTGAGAGATGTTGGGGTGGACAACATTATCAAAGCTGCTGCAGAAACAGCTATCCAAATTGGAATTGAAGGAGACTTTCCTATGAAGAGAAAGCGCAAAGTGAAGCAGATGGCACTTTATGAAGCTGAAGATGACTTTTGTCGTTTGTCACCAGAAACAGATTTCGGATCCCAGTGCAACCTTGTGTTTGACAGCATTCTCACACAAATTGAGTGGCGGTTTGAAGCTATGTCTGCAGTATCCTCAGATTTTGACTTCCTCAGTGGACATTCTCTCTCCAAAAGTTCAGTGGATGAACTTAAGACTAAAGCCAAAAATTTGTCTAAAATTTACAAGGCAGATTTAGATTCTTCAGATTTCCAGTCAGAAATGGCAAGCTTTAAATATCAAGCTGCTGCCATGATGAAAAACTTTGAAAAATCTAGCCCGATGGACATTTTGCAGCTCATTCATAAATACTCATTGACTGATGCTTATCCTAACTAGGGATGTACCGAAGCTTCGGCTTCGGCTTCGGCGTGCCGAAGCTTCGGCAATTTTGCCGAAGCTTCGGTTTGGCCGAAGCCAGGTCAATTTTTTGCCGAATCTTTGGCTTCGGCAAAAAATTTTAATTAATTAAAGTTATAAGCTACTGTGGGACAAGTTATAAAAATAAGCTAATTGCCAGTGTCTAATAAAGTTATAAATTTAGGACTACAGAGTTAAAGTTGGAGTCTATACGATATACTTAGTATTATTTACTCCCAAGTGTCTTGTTATGGAGGGGATAATAATAAATAGGTAAAAATATTTTGAAAAAAATAATAAAATTAAGGAAGGTCCTCAAACACTTTGAAAGCTTCCAAATGTGACTTTAGATGAACTGAAGCAGCATTTCTATGCAGAATAAAAACCTTATAATTTAAAACAAATTAAAAGTTTTTAAAACCTTAATAACGAATTCATATTAATTATTGTGTGGGATTACCGCAAATAGAACAAAATTTGGTTTCAACATTTGACCGATAAACCTTAGTAATCTCTCTTTAAAGAAGATTAAAGATACGTTGCTACTATTTTAAATTGTGTGTATGTTTAATTTTTTAAAATTTTATTTAACCATATTAATAAAAATTTACAAATTTTCATCGTAAATTTACAGAAATTGGTTAGGTGTCACTTATATAGATACAAAATAGTCAATGGAGTGACACATAAAAAACAAAAAGTTCTCAACAACAAAAAAGGAAGAAAAGCAAATGAAATATAAACGAGGAGAATAAAAAAAGAAAATAAAAAGCCAACAAAAACTAGATAAATTAAAAGAAAAACAATGATAATAACTATCCTTGCTCTTTTATTAATATTATGAATACTTCTAAATTGAATTTATATATTAAACATATAAACCAATATTCTGGTTTCTTCTTATGATATTATGAAGACTTTTAAATTTTATTTAAAATAAATTAAAGGTTGAAGCTTTGATTACTTTGAACTCTTATATTTATCATCAAAATTTATTTAAATTAAATAAACAATTTAAATCAAATAAATATCAGCCTGCTCAGTCCCTGTTTATTTATAAATATAAAGTAAATAATAATATAATTATTAATAAAAAATTTATAGAGTATTCTATTTATTATTTTATTTAAAGCTCACTCTACAGAGTTGTTAGATTACTTTGGAAGTTTTTATCACAGATAGTTAATATTTGATTTCAGATACTGATGCAGATTTATCCATTATAGAGACAGAAGAAGAATGAATACTAAGATTTCAAAGTATAAAAGATTAAAAAAAGCTATAGAAAATGTTATGTAGTGTTAAGTTGAAAATAATCAAAAAAAAAAATACTTAAAAGTGTGTAAAAAAGAAGTTAGAGAAAAATCTATCATTTGTACTTTTTTTTAACAGCAGGAGCACAACAGTTGTAGTGGAATCCAAAATGGTCTTAACTTGGGTTTTTTTTAGTTTAGAAATTGTTCGTTTAAAGAATACAGAGAAGTAAAAAAAAGATATTGAAATAAATAGCAACAAAAAGATAAAGTGTGTTTCTAAGATTTTTTATGTTGTAGATACAACTAGATCAGTTAAGAGTGTTTATTTAAAGAAAGAGTGATCAAGTGCAAAAGATAATTTTACTCTAGTAATGTTCAGAGATTTTTATCCACTTCTATTTAACAAAAGGTGCATTAAAAATAAAAATAAAGTATACAGCACATGAAAAAATGCCATATAACATTAATATGGTTTGCACACAGAAAAAGTAGAACTAGAAGTAGGAAAATTTGGGGAGAATGTTTCAAAAAAGCTTAAGTTTAAAAAAAAAACGCTCGATGCGGTCAAGTATCAGAAACGACATAATGAGAAACTTTTAAACAGGGGCGCTGAGAGCTTTTGCCCTGCCTGGAACAGCAACCCTGACTGGCGTCCTCATTTTTATACAATTTTTCTATATTATTAGTCAAGGACCTTAGTTTTGGTACCTTTTTTGTTTTACACCCCTGCTGATCTGAATGCTGATTAAATTTTAAGCATATATAGTGCCGAATCTTCGGCTTCGGCCGAAGCTTCGGCTTCGGCAAAGTGGCTTCGGCCGAAGCTTCGGCTTCGGCAAAATTTCAGCTTCGGTACATCCCTAATCCTAACACGGCAATTGCTATTCGCATCTTCCTCACCTTACCAGTTACAGTTGCCACGTGTGAAAGAAGTTTCAGTAAACTTAAGATCATAAAAAACTATTTGAGATCAACTATGGGCCAAGAACGTTTGTCTTGTCTGGCAGTAGTTTCAATTGAACATGAAGTGGCCAACGCACTTGATTTTAATGATGTCATTAGTGACTTTGCCTCCAAAAAAGCCAGAAAAGTGACCTTGAACTGAAGTTTGTGAAACATTGGTGACAAATTGTTCTTTTAACTTGATGCGATAAATTTTGTGATCAATAATTAATTTTTTTTCATGTGAATATATATATATAATGTGTTTTTTGTATATTTTTTTGGGAGGGAGGCGCAATTTTATTTGCTTGCCCGAAGCGCAAAGTTGGCCTGGTACGGCCCTGTATGTACATATATATAGAACAATATAATCTTATGTAAAATATATATTTTTGTATATATAATATATACTATAAACGAAAAAAGTCCAAAATTGATGTTTGTTCCAGTGACTCGCACCATTCTTTTTCAAACAGCTTTGAAGCATTCAAACTTACTCTTCAATTTCACCATTATCAATTGCTTTACGAACTTTCTCAGTCGTTGGCTTTGTCACCGTTTCATCCGACATTTCATGCTTTATCCAAATCCTTTTTTTTTTTTTGTTGTTGCATGCCATATCCATATCCTTTTTTACGGAGGAGCGCATCCGCACTCTTTTCGCAGAAGTTTTTTTATTTTTTCAAGTTCTGAATATATTGTGTTTTTTTATTTTGACCATCCATACAATGTTTGTTTTAGAATGCCATATTTCTTTGATATAGATACAGATAATTCTCCTTTGTCGAGTTCCTTAAAAATTTTGTTGTTTTCTCTGTTATAGTTCTACTTGATAGCTTTCTTTTAGCAACTTTCGTCATTTTTAGTAAACAAAACTTGATCAAAGTATAACCGAATCGAAAATATCAGTGAAAATGTTTAGCTCGTTAGTGAATGGTCCGACTTAACCAGGGTACGACTTAAGCGAATGATTTTACAGTAAGTTGATAGAGAATGTGTAAGGGGAATTGAATTTCCGTCCGACTTAGTAAAAGTCCGACTTATCCAGAGTCCGAGTTAACGGAATTCAACTGTATATAATGTCAATAATTTTAGAAATTTTGTTTTCAATTAGCTTAATATGATTTTTCCAATTAAGTTCATTAAATATTATTCTTAGGATTTTAAATAATGCTCTGTTTACTACAATATATTGTGTTTGTACAATATATTATGTATATTGTTATTTATAGTTAGTTAAGGAATTTGCAGAGGCAAGTCGGATTTAGATTGGTGAAGAAATAAAATTTACTTAGTTATTGATATTGAAAGAGAGTTTGTTTGATTTGAACCAGTCATTAAGGTTTTCCAGATCACGAGTTACTATAGAGAAAATTATTTTTTAATTGGAATGGGTATAAAAAAATATAAGTATTATCAGGAAAAAAAAAAAAACTAAGCATGTTTGAGGATAAGTAGATTTCATTACATAAATCAGAAACAGTAAGGGTTCAAGAATAGAGCCTTGAGGAACTCCACAACTTATTGTTTCTAACTTTGTACATGATGAACCATAAGATACTCCTTGTTTTCAGTTTTTAGGTAACTTTGTAGCCAGTTTAGGTTGTTATTTATTTCTCCATATGTTTCCAGTTTTAAAGGATTTCATGATCGACATTGTCAAAAGCTTTTGACAAGTCGATAAACAAACCAAGAGCATAATTTTTGTTTACCGTCCAGAAATTGACTGGCTAAATCAGTTATTGCATGATGAGTTGAACACCCTTTTCGGAAACCAAACTGTTTGCTAAATAAGATAATCTGTTTTTCAAGATAGTTATATAGTCTGTTATGCATAATACGCACCAGTAACTTTGAAAAATAGAAAAGCATAGATATAGGTCTGTAGTTAGATGGAATAGAACCATCGCCATTATTGTATATAGGAATTAATCGAGCCATTTTTAATTGACGAGAAAAAATACCTGTTATTATTGAAATATTAAAAATTAAAAAAAAGAATTGGTTCAGTAACATCAAAAACAGCTTTTAGAATATTAACTTTGATTTCGTCAAACCCGGCACTTTTATTTATTTTAAGTGCATTAAAAGAATTCTGAAGTTCATTTACAGAAAGTTCTGACTCATCCAATATATAGTGAGTTTTTTTAAAATAGGATTAGAATGTTTATTTCCAGGAGTTATATCTGCTGCTAAATTTTTTTTTATGTTTATAAAAAATTTTTTAAAGTTTTCAGCAATTTCTTTTTTATCAATTACTTTTTTATTAACAATTATTTGTCATCCACGAATTTTTGGAACAAGTAGTTTTTTTTAATTTTTGGAAAGGATCAATGGCATTGTTTAGAAAAAAACTGTAAAAATAAGTTCCTAACATCATTAGCATCATTGCATTCAGTTAAAAAATTCCAATCATTTTCTGTTAATTATTCGTAAAATTTTATAATAGATTGGTTGTATATTTTTTTGCTCGCTTTAGGAATCAAAGAGTAAGTAATAAGAAAATTTGGAAAATGATAACTAATATCAATTTTTATTATGCCACTTTTGATTTGAAAAAAATCAGGCCTCTATTTATGATAATGCTATCAATAATTAAAGAAGTAGTTACACGCGTTGGTATGTTGATTACAGGTATTAGCTGTTCTAAAGTATAGTATTTACAAACCGATTAGCGTAGGGACCATTATTTATTTTTTGAATGTCTATGTTAAAATCACCAGTTAATTAAATGCACATTTTTAATGATTTTTAGCAATATATTTTTAGCTGTTTTCAAATGCTTCAAAATTACCATTAGGTGGTCTGTAAAGAGAAGGTTTTTTTTGGCTTTTTGGTTGATAATTTCAATTGTTAATGACTCACTATCAGCGTTATTGACACTACCCAGTCTGCACAACTCAGAAAAAAGTTACGCTTGGTTTCTGTCACATGTTTAATACCTTCTAAAACATAAGAATAACACGTGCCAATAATGGTTTTCATGCCATGAAATTAACTATAACTATTTACCATAAACACCAGGTTAAATATTAATGGTTTCCCCGTAGTATTATATTATAATAAATTTCCGTAAGGAATGTAAAACCACTAGTAAAAGCATGCGACATTTAAAATTGACTTTAAAACCTCAAAATACACTTGTTCAGCTCTATAAAACTGCCCGTAATATACACGTGTTTGTAGTTTACGTCTGGATCGTGAAAAACACGTGTCTATACAGGTTTAATTCCGAAAAAAAAACTATAAGAGCCGGTTGGGTAAGGTTAAGTGGTTATCTAAAAGTAAAAGAATTAAGAATAAAAATATATACGCTCCCGTCAATGCCGTTTTTCCTGGATTGGTGTATTGAATTGCAGCCTAGTAGAAAAAATTAGAGTTTAACTCATCGCTATTTTGACACCAAGGCATATAAACGACATTTTTGCTTTGCAAACTTCTTATAGTAAACATTTTGTTACACGTAAAACACTAACTTTTTAGAAATATAAATGTATTTTATGTAATTAAAAATGTCTCATGTGATACCAAATATTTTATTTGATTTGAAAGTTTTGTTTAATAACAACTTATTTGTAAAAAAACTTTGACGTCATAAATAATGTTTTTGTAACAATACAATATGTGATATACTAAAATGAATATGGTATAGTAAAAAGCAAATCAAAAGTTAGGTCAGATTAAACACACTTTTAAATATTTAGATGAAAAAATTATGAAATTCTTGTTTTTAGCCTTAGTACGTCCACATTTGGAATTACGCAGCTCCCATCTGGAATCCTAATGTCAGTATGATAAAGATAAGTTAGAGTGTGTTCAACAAAGAGCTTCTAGAACTAATTGTTTGAAAGGATACAGTTATGAAAAGAGATTAAAAAAGTTGGATTCACTATCGTTGGAGAACAGAAGAAGAAGGGGTGATTTGATACAAATGTTCAAATATTTGAAAAGGTATATCTCAAATTTTTACACAAAACGCGAATTGCTAGATAACGGATATAAAACTAGAGGTCACAATAGTAAACTGAGAAGGCAATATACAGGAAATATAAATACATATCGTAGATCATTTATAGATTGAACTATAGGTTGTTAACAACCATTACTCCCTACATTTAGATTTTGCTAATCTCTTAAAAATTTAAGCTTCTCTTTTTTGACCGAAATCAAATCGTTTTTTATCTTTGTTGAATTTTTTTTTTATTAGTAGAGTTCTGGAATAATCATATGATTTAAAAACTTTTTGTCATACTTATACAGGAGTAATAGAAGGGTGATTAAATATATAGAATATTTTTTAACAAAATAGTAAAATATATTAACTATAATACTTTACATAATAAAGTTTTTTTTATTTAATTGGATAGATGAGACAGTTTTCATTTAGATCTATAATCGCATAACCGACGACTAGGATTTCAAAGTGGAGGGGCAAAATCGTCACTTCGAAATAAATTTCTTATAAATAAAAAAAAAGAAGACCTTTAAAAAAAAAGTGGGGAGAGTGCACAAGCCCCTTGCCCCCCACCCTTCCTCTATTGTCTGGTATGAATCGTATAAAAGTATTTCTACGTACAAATGTTTCCTATTGTTTGAATATTGTTATTTATAACAATTGCTAATTGTTATAAATAACAATTAGCATTATGTGTAAGATAAAATAATATAACTGTTATAAATTAATTGTTATAAATAACAATTAGCATTATGTGTAAGATAAAATAACATAATTGTTATAAATAATATTGTTTAAAAACCAAGATATGTGCATATATTGGCTTTTAAAGTTATCTTTAAGTTTTAGAGTTAAACGTTTATCTATTAATATGCCCTTGCAAGGACGTATTAATAACTTTTTTAAAGATACTGGCATACTTAATAACTTTTTTATAGATAGTGTTTATTTTAAGTGATGCTTCAAGTTATTGAAGTTTTTCATTATTCAATTTTTCATAAATAAATTTGAACCTCCGGAGTATTATGCAATCTGTCTAACCAAGACCATGGTTAGACAGATTACACTAAAGTTGTAGTTTAAGTTTTTTTTTTAATTATTTTTAGGGATTCAAAATTTTTAATAATACTCACGAAGTTCAAATTTATTTATGAAAAATTGAATAATGAAAAGCTTAAATAACTTGAAATAAACAGTATCTATAAAAAAGTTATTAAAATAATTCACGTCAGAGTCAAAGTCATTTGTTAAAAGTATTGTGTTTTCTCTAGTAGATATATCAGTAACATTCAAAGAATTATTTTCCGCCAACTTAAAAAAATGTGCATATATGTATACCCAGAGGTGATTTTCCAGGTGTGTGTGTGGGGCGGTGGGGGGGGGGGAGTTACTACCCCACCAAAAAAGGTGATTTTTAAGTTATATACGGTTTTTTTTACGAATTTAGTCAGCTAGTTGGGTACTTGACACAATTGAGTCGGGTAAGTTTTAAATTTGAGGACATTTTTTTTTTTTTTACAAAGTCAATTGGTGCTTTTTAAGGATTCACCCCTCCCCCCTTCCTTTTTTTTTTTTTATGTGTGGAATTGCCTCTGTGTAAAACCTTTAAATATTCATTTAAAGTATATATTATTTTTTTGATTTATTTTTGATAAATTTAAGTAAAGAGTTTTTATTTGTGAATGAAAACTCGTTACTCAAATTTATCACCATTACATTTTCACCATTAGATTGCCTTTTCTTTACTCCCGCCAATAACTTTTTTTCTTATATCCACAGTTTCACTGAGGATATAAGAAAAAATCTTCGATCACGTTCACGTTAGTTCCTATTAGCTTGTATGATTCTTTCAAAACTTTTATATTGTCACTTATACCTTATAAAATTAATAAATACTGTTCTGGAGCGTCTATCTCTTTTTAATTCTGTTCGATGAGCCCACTCTACATCTATTCCAGTTAATTCAAATAAATTTCTTTATCCATTTTATTTGCAAAAAACGATTAAATATTTTTTTCTGATTTGTTTCAGCTTCCTTTTTTACATTCCAATAACCCATCAATTCTCAGATTTTTCTTTGACCCAACCTAACTACCGATATGTGGAGCTCCACAGCTAATGTTAAGCAACCAAACAACACATTTCCTCCCAGAAAATATCAAGCAAATTCACATTTGTCTCTACTTGATACTTTATCCATTTTAGTCCCAAAATGCAGTCAATCTTGCTAAACTTATGAATCAATTGCTTCGGCGTTGGAGACTACCAATGTTTGCAGTATTATTACTGCTCTACAATTAACAATTTCTTCACTAATCGCCACCAATAGAAAAATTGTGGGATATTATAAGCATTCAATAAACTCATAAAATGATTTTATGAGTTTATTGAATGCTTATAATTTTTTGAAGAAGTCATGCTTACAATAAGTATTGACCTCATTAGAATTTATTGAAATAATCTATGCAGTTATTATGTCAATTTATTGCATGAAGGACTACAAAAATTTCAAAGATTCACAGTGTGAATCTTTGCATCAACGTTATAGAGACTGCAAGCAAGTACCCATATACGCATTTGCAAAAATATAGGAACTCATATTTAAAAACAACATCTATAGGAGCAAGACAAGGGCTGTGTAAGCTGTTTTTTTATTAATTGGCGAGTTGAATACCATGGAGTTATACAAGGATCTTGAAATAACAGTTATTGAAACCCGAGAGTGCAATACACCTGCTCCAGGTGCTGTTTGGTCATTATGTAACACAAATTCTGTAGTGAGTATTGTAAGGGTGTTCTGTTTTTTTACACATGTAAAAAAACAGAAACCCTTGTACACATGTGTATGCATACAATGTAATGTGGTGAGTATAACATGTGTAGATGTTAAAACTTTGACAACCTTTGTAAAAAAATTTTTTTCCTTGTTTATATATATATTTTTTTTGTTTTTTTTTTTTTGTTTTTGAAACGATCGAACTTATTTTTGAAGATATTTATATCGTCAGAATTTAATATCACTTTTGTTAAATTATTCCATTTGTTAACCATTCTGTTTGTGAAGAAATTAAATCTTATGCTAGAATGTGTGAGTTGTTTTTGTATTTTTTGTGTATGACCTTTTGTTATTGCATAATTAATTATTCTATGAGGATGATTCCATTGAACTTTATCCATTTTTCTATTCATTTTATAATAATGAATCATTTCACCTCTTGCTCTTTTTGTTTTTAAAGTAGTCAAGTTAAATCTTTTTAGTCTATCTTCATAGCAAACTCTCTTCAAACTAGTTATTCGTGTAGCCCTACGTTGTATTTTTTTAAGTTTGTTAACGTCCTTTTAGTAATAAGGGTTCCATACAGCCGCCGCAAATTCTAAGTTTGGACAAACCAACGACATATACAATAATTTCATTATAATTTCATCTAATCAACAAAAAGTTTTTTACCTGACCAAGCTTTCTATAAGCTTATGCTGCAATTGTGTTGATATGCCTTTCCCATTTGACGTCGTTCGATATCATAACATCAAAATCTCTTTTAAACATAGTTTCTTGCATAACTGAAACATTTTGGTGAATCATTTCGAGTTTACTGCACATAAAATATTTGTTGTTTCTTTTGCCAATATACATAATAGCGTTTTTCTTTATTGAAGTTGATAGCCATTTCTTGCTTCATTCAGCCAGCTTACATAAGCTTCGCTGTAACATTTGACTGTCTTCGAATGTTTTAATGACTGAAATAATTTTTGTGTCGTCTGCATATCATTTGTCATGAGTAATTATTTTATGTGTTAAATCATTTATATAGATAACAAATATAGGGGTCTAATAACTGACCCTTGTGGTACTCCACTTATTACTTTTTGTCATTTAGAGCATTCAGATTTAAAAACATTCAGAGTTGCAAGCTTCTCACTAATTCAATATCAGATGTCAGGTTTGAGCATAAATATCGCATTGTTTTAGAAACTCTGGCAGGTTTTTATCTTCAATAGTAAAAACTGTGCTGAAAAAATTGTTTAGTTCATTAGCGATCTCAGATAAATTGGTTGTAATTATTCCATTTTTTTTGTATATTGGTAAAATATTATGGGATTCTTCTTAGCATTTTTCGCTATTTTATGTTCATATTTAACAAGTGCAACTTTAACAGTCTTTTTTGTTTTGTTTTTAATGTACTCATATTTCGCCTCAAGTTCTTGATCTCTGAATTTTGCATTTCTTCACTTTATCCATAAAACGTTTTTTCTTTAATCAATATGGGCCTATGAACTAAACATATTTTATAAATTTAGATTAACACTCTGCATTGCTTAATGGGAGACGAAGTATAGAGTACTTGAAAGGTTTTTTCACCATTAAGATTTGTATTAGTATTAATTTAACAACGCAAAATAATTAAAATATGCGTTTTTGATTAACGCATATTTTAATTGTAATAATACTATTAGCGTAATTAAAATAGTTTGAATTGTAAAAGAATTGGAATTGGCAAAGAATCGAAATTGCAACAAAAAGTCGGAATAGCGACAAAGTATCGGAATTAGAATTAGAATCGGCAAAATTCAATATTCTATTCGGCTTTCTCTTTTAACTCTTTAAAAAACTCTGTATTAGATGTTTTGCATTTAAAACTTGAGTATTAAAAAAGTTCTTTTAGTTTTTTGTTGATGTTTTTTGTTGATGCTTATTTGTCGAGCGAAAATATTTTAATCAAACTTGATTATCAAGTTTGATGTGCTACAGATTGGATTTTTCTTGTACAACATCGCGAAGGAGTTTGGCACTAGACTTTGGCAAGAGAGCATTAAAAAAATACATTTTTAAGTTTTTCTTCTATTCTATAATTTATTTTTATAAGTAATTTATTTTTGAAGATGACTTAAATGGAAGCCAAAGTAATGAATGAGGAAAACTAGAAGATGTTAACAACGGTGGCTTTCTTTATTTTTGTTTGCTTTTGGTCTTGTTTCTTAAAATCTTATATGCTGGACAAAACAACTTAAAAGGACGTGACTATCTTTAAATTGTTGTTTAAAATAATAAAGCACTACCCGAAACTAAAACAGGCCTTTCTCGTCACCTTGCAGCATCATGTTTGGTATTTAATATAACAGTTAGTTCCGCTGTTCCTAGCCAATGTAATGTCAAAGAGGTAAAAAAAAAAAGCGTTGGAGAAGTTAGCTTTGTTATGTTCCGGAACAGTTTCATATAAGAAAAACCAAAGCAAACGTAGCAGAGCAGAGAAAGTATAAATTTACATGCTGCCGAACTCATCTGTCCTCATCATGCTACCGAATTCAAATACATAAACAATAAAAAGTAAAAAAAAATAGAAAAAACTTTAAGAACAAAAATCAAGAAACTTGTCGCAAGAAATATACAAAAAAGTTTACAACTCAATGTAGTCTTAGTTTCGCTAAGACTCCGTTGAAGTATGTATGTAGAAAAAAACAACATAAAAAAGACTCGAAAGAATTGAGAAATTTTTTTTGACTAATATTTTACTTTTATGATAACTTGTCATTCTATAGGGTGGCAAGTTATCATAAAATGATAATGAAATATCTTCATTGCAAAAACTTTAAATTTATTTTATTTGGATACGCTGCGAATGCGGGACTTATTAGATACTGAGCAATACTGAGATCATTAGCAGCCTCGGCGCAGTGGTAGCGCACTTGCCTCAGGAAAAAAAAGGAGACGTGAACTTCCAATTAAATGCTCATCTGCGGTGCTCTGTGATAAGACCGTAAGGACTTCTTGGGGTACCTAAATAAAAAAAAAAAAAAAAAAGATACTCTAAAGTTTTGTTGACACGCATTTGCAGCGTATCCAATCACAATAAATTTAAAGTTATTGCAATGAAGGTTTTAATTCGGGTAGAATTGATCTAAATTACTTATTTAAGGTTATACTTTTTCGTATTTGTTGATCATATGCGCTGTCGTTTTTTTTTCATATATTTTATACTTTTTATATATGTCCGCAATGTAATAAAAATCATTTTTATTGCAATGCGGACATATTTATTCATAAGTATATGTTGAACATTTATTCATTTGTTGGTAATAAAAAATAACCTATTTTAAAATTTTATTTTTATTTTAAAAGCAATTTATTTGGCTTTTTTCGTTTGTATTTCTATATAGAAATACAATAGTTATAGTATGGTTTTTGAAAAAAATTTCCAATCGGCATTATTTAAATTTGACTGTTATTTAAGGACCAGTTATTTTACTTGTAATCGATATCCTTTTTTTGGTTTATTCAATAGTTTGTATAGTGTTAATACTGTAAGGTTTCTATTTTCATGCTTATCAATTAAACTAAACAAGGAGCTTTAATAAAGTTAATCCATTTTAATAAAATCATAACTTTTACATTTCTTGTAAAAATTTATTTTTTAACTAAATAGGTAAAGCGGTGATAAATTCAATCCGGTCTTTCTCAAGTATATATGTGGCTCAAGTATATATGGTGGAAGAACCCTTGTTGTAAATTTTTGTAATATTTGCAACTAAAACAATATCGTTTTAGGGTATACTGGTTTAGAAATAATAAATTTTTTTTAGCTATATTACTTATATATAATATATTATATATTATATATTTTAAGTTTATTGAAAACAGGGGTTGATTTAAAATTACTTTCAACATCATAAATGGAAATATTGTAAATTATTTTTATTATGTCTAAAAAGCTAGTTGGATTTGTTTCAAAAACTTACTTATTTTGGTTCGAAATTCAATGAGAATTAATATATGAAGCATAACTTCTTTCCAAAGTCCTTTTAGAGTATCATTAACTTTGGAAACCCATTTGAATTGCTGTAAGTTTGTTACTAAGACTTATTAGTTCCTCCAGTTCTAACAGTTCCTTCATTTTTAATACTTTGTTGAGTGAATTTTTTGTTCTACTATAAAATCTTGCCGTTCCATAAGAAGTTATTACTTTAAGCCTCCAATCGGTGCAACCTGCATTTTGATGGCAAGAGTTCAATGAAAACCACGTGAATTATCAGTAAAATTATTGAACTAATTATTACTATTTTTATGCCTTTAAGGGATATTTATTTGAACTCTTTTCCATTTTATTAAATTTTTCGTTCCATTGAGTATCGTAAGAGAAATTTCCTGTATTGAAAAAAGTATACCTAAGCTGTTAAAGTATACCTAAGCTATTAAAGTATACCTAAGCTATTAAAGTTATATCTAAGATTTTAAAGTTATTTAAACTTGTCTTTGTTTACAAATAACGTAAACGATACAGTCTTTTAAAAGTGTGTTTGATGAGGACTTGTGAGTGTGCTTGAGAATATCTTCGCAATGTCTTCTTTATGGTATGCGTGGTAAATCCTGAAATTCTTATGCTTTTGAGATAGCAATTACCATATAATGTTTTTATACCATTATGATAAATGCTGCTATATATTAATTCAGCATCATTTCCTAGAATCACGTCAATTGATTTTGAAACACCACTATCAATACTTAGCTAATTAGGTAAATTGTTTGTCAAAGCTTCAAAGTTGTTTTTTTAAAATGTAAAATTCATTGATGATGTTGGGAGCCTTGTATCAAACTCATTTTTTTATTTCACCTTTGTCACGTGAAATAGTTCAGACCAAATAAACTGTTGCTGAGACAATTGAGCTTGCTTTTGGTTCTGTTGCAAGATTTATCTAAAAAGCATTGTACTTTCCCAAAAGCGTTTAGTTATGATTTAGCATTTTAAGGTAATGAATTGCAAGTAGGTCGAGAAGCTCAATGCAACTAATAATTTTTGTTACTTTTCGAAAATAACTACAATTAATAATTGTTACCATGTTGTTTTTTTTTACGGTATGCTTTAATAGAGTTTTTGCGTTTTATGTTTTTGCGTTTTGAGGTCTTCCTGAAACATCTAGGTGTTCCAGAAAGACTGAACGGTTTTGTCACAGAGCACCGCGGAAGAGCATTAAGGTGGTAGTTAACCAAAATTTTTGAAAAATTTGTATTTTTTTTTTAATATATATTTTTAAAGAGAAATTTCTGTATTTTCCAAAAATAAATACTTTTGTATATTTTTTATACATTTTTTCCATTAATTTAACAATTTATAAATCTTAGCAACGCCCGTAGCAACCGTAATGTCAATATTGTAAATTAAGATTAAGGTCCCAAATAAAAGTTGACTGTTGGCGTTACCTTAACTATTATTCAATAGAATTCTGAAGCAGCAAGATTGATTAGTATTCTTACATCAATGAAGGTTAATCAAGTTGGAGCTAAAACAAATGCAGGTTTTAAAAAAAAAAAACCTTCGCTTGAAAATATCTGTTTTAAAATCCAGAAATAGTTCACTTAATCATCGCCAGTAGTTACGACAAAATCGAAAAAGAAAATTTGATACAAAGCCTTCATATTCCTCAGGTGGATTTAACATTCATCCAGAGTCAGAGAGTATCATTAATAAAAAAATAAATGTTGAAAATACAGAAATTTCAATTACATTTGTAGATTATTCCAGTCTGAATCAAAGTTGTTGGATTAAAATTGGAGTTGTTGGATCAAAAACTAACTTGTTGGATTCACAAATGATTATAATTATTTAAATTTGATATAAATGGTTTGTACATTTTATTGTGTAACTTGGATACAATCTGATAAAACCTTTTTTTAAAGTTTGCAAATTGAATTTCTCTGTTTTTGATTTTCACCTTTAAGAAATTATATCTTGATTTATTCTCATCAGAACATGTTGAAATTTTTTCAGATTATTTTAAGGGTTAAATATATTTATTAGAATGAAGCATTTTAGACTTTGTCGACTCCTTGGTCCCGTAACTATGAAAAACAGTTTTTTCTTGGTTCCCATAGCAACAGTTGTCATGGAAAAAAATCTATCGTTCAAATCAATCTATTTTATGTGGTTGTCATTCTTGTTTAAAAAATTTTCAAAATTTAACGTTTTTTATTAAGATAACCTTTCTTAAAGTCATTTTATTGTTTTCATTTCCATGGCAACAAAACTTAGTAGCCCTGTGGTACAGTACAAGTACAGTACCACAGGGCTACTAAGGACTTGCTTGTGGACGTTGTTGAATATATATATATATATATAAAACTATTCTTAAAAAATATTTTTCTTTGTTGTAAGGAAACTCGCAGAAGACTAAAATAGTCTTTTCATCGAGAACCTTAAAAACATAAAATAAACTTTAATGAACTAGTTCAACAAATACACATAAGTATTTAGGTATCTACTATATAGTAGAAGTAGTAGGGCTTTTTATTATTACTATTTTTCCCAAATTGTTTAATACATTTCGATGAAGTTGGTTAAGTTAATTATGATATGTTTTAGTTTTTTTTTCAGAACAATAAGGTTATCCATTTTATTAGGTTCCATATTTACTAAAAATAGTACTAAAAATAGTTTATAGTACTAAAAATAGTTTATAATTTTTTTAAAATTTTTAAAAATAGTTTATAATTTTTTTCAAATTTTTATGCAAACTATTCACTAAAGAGTTCTTTTAAATGCCTGATATATATTTTTAACTATTTTATAAGGATATAGTTGTTAAACTTTAATTTTTGCAAAAAATGAGCTTTTTTTAATTTTTGGTTAACTTCCACCTTAAGTAGGAAGTTCACGCCTACTTTCTTACCGATGACGCAAAATGTGCCAAAGCTTGCTTCAAACACTGGATAAATTCCAAACCTAGCGTTCTAACTACTGTGCCAGGGTTGCTATTTTTTTTTCTTTTATAGGTCTCATATGCGTTACAACAGTCTGATCGTGGTTTTTTTTGACAATTTTAAAATTAGCTTTAAAGAATTTCATAACCAAAAATACTTTTTTCATTTTATTTATAAAAGCATAAAAAAAAAAATTTAGGGTCCCTTTGTTAAGGCATCTTTTTACTGAGTGGAGTTTTTCAGCCAATTGTTTGTGTCAATTTGTACATCTAAAACCGGTTGAACCGAGACCAGAATATATAGATAATTCCGGGTTTTTTCAGGTACTGAAATATCAGTATTATGTTGTTTCAAAACCAGTATTTCTGTATTGGTTATATAAAATTGGCGAATTCAGAACTTTAAATGGTTTTGCATGACTGCTTGTTTAATTTGTTTATGCCATACCAAAAATTTTGAAACTTATGACCGATCAAAATCGTTTCTGTCTAATTTTATTTTTTTCTGACTATTTATTATTTAACTAGCATGATGTTAAAAAAAAAATGTCTTAAGTTGAGACATTTGTCTTAAATATCAAAGACATTTGACACAGCTAAATAAAAAATGTCTCAAATTGAGATCATATTTCGTTTGTATTGTTTTAAATGCAATAGCTTTAATCTGTTTAAAAAAGCAAAGCGCAAATAGACTACTGGCTTATATTATTGGCAAATTTTAAAATTGTAATGCTTTGCCGGTTTATTTAAATATCAACATCAAAAATTGAGAGTGCGAAGCAACAAATAACAGTTTTTTTCTTAAACTTCAAATTACATTAATGAAACATGCGTAAATAGGGTTATGGTTAATCTTTTAAAGCAAACTTTTGTCACTTTTAGCTCGTTCATACTGACAATAAAACACAGTTGAACTGTTGTATTTTGAGACTGTTTAACACTTTACCGTTCTCATAATTTAATGTTCTTGTTCTGATTTTTATCAAGCTAGATCTTCAAATCTTATAAATCTTCATCTTTTTTTCTTAAGCCAATTAATTTTTGAAAGAGTGTTTGTATCAGTCAATAAAAAACCAAAATAGCTGCTTTAAATTAATCAATTTAAAAATAAATCGATTTGAAGAAATTCATTGAAAAAAAATTAAAGACAAATTTGTATAATTAATGTCTTTAATTTTTTTCATGTTTTTCAAACACATTTCATGTGCTTTTAAACTTTGCAACTATATATGTGACCCATCTGATCAAGAGTATTATTTTGTCGAAAATATTGCTTTACGTGTTACAGCGACCATTTCAGAAGGATGAGGATAAATCACATTTTGAAAAGACTCCTTATAGTTTTAATAATTTAATAATTATTAGTACTAAAGTCTCATACTAAAGAAAACAATATTAAGATAACACTATGAAATTATGACTGAAAAAAGGTTTAGTTAATGAGCAATAACAAAACTGTAAACAGCATGTTAAAGCTGTAAACAGCAGCTACAAAATCAATAAGAAAATCATTTAAAAATTAAATTTTGTAAATGCTTTTTTTTTTTTATGTTTTAAAGGTGTTTTTGTAACTGTTTTTGGAAAAAACTAAAATTTGAAAAAAAAATGCACTTGATCAGTTTTTGTCAATATACTCATTTTTGTTTTTTTCAATGTACACATACACGCACACATACATACATGCACACACACATACCCATGTATATATATATATATATATATATATATATATATATATATATATATATATATATATATATATATATATATATATATATATACACACATATATATATATACATATATATATATATATATACATATATATATATATATATATATAATATATATATATATATATACACATATATATATATATATATATATATATATATATATATATATATATATATATATATATATATATATATGTATATATATATATATATATATATATATATATATATATACACACATATATATATATACATATATATATATATATATATACATATATATATATATATATATATATATATGTATATATATATATATATACATATATATATATATATATATATATATATATATATATATATATATATATATATATATATATATATATATATATATATATATTACGATTGACTTGTAATTGTAATTTTCTTTATCCAAAATGTCCTCAGGATACAGAAAAAATATGTATGTATATATATATATATATACATACATATATATATATATATATATATATATATATATATATATATATATATATATATATATATATATATATATATATATATATATATATGTATATATATATATATATATATATATATATATATATATATATATATATATATATATATATATATATATATATATATATATATTACGATTGACTTGTAATTGTAATTTTCTTTATCCAAAATGTCCTCAGGATACAGAAAAAGCACATAACATGATTTTAATAATCCTACAAACTTTGATAGGAAGATGAAAAATACAAGAAACAAATAGTTAACAGCAATTCAAATAATTTTTCGGAAGACTACTTTATTCTTAGTTTTTTTACATTTTTTAGTAAATTTACAATTCAAAATTTATTTGTTTATAATTAAGTATACGGCTATTTAGGTAGTATTTGAGAGATGCTAAATATTTCTATTATAAAACAGACTTTTTTAATAACAGAAGACATATATAGTATCAATATTATGAAAATACCCTTTAAAATGTAGTCTTTTTTTTCAGAAATTTCAATTAAATGAAATTTTCTTTTAGAATTTTCAATTAAAGTTTAACGGAATTTCCTAAACCAGTCTTCCCCAGTGAAAAATTGACTAACAACGTCAAAAGAATTATAAATGATAAAGCAATAGTAAGATAATTATAATATAGTTAATAATTATAAAATAAACAATTTAAAGAATAGTTATAACAATAATTATAAAGCTACTGCAACTACTGAACTACTTTGACTATCATTATAGGTAATAATATTAAGGCAACAAAAACAAAGATATATAAATAATAATAGTTATAACAATAATAAAAATAGTAGTAGTAACAATGTAAAGAATAATAATAACAATATGATATGTTTCATATTGTTATTATTATTCTTGAACTACTTTGACTATCATTATAGGTAATAATATTAAGGCAACAAAAACAAAGATATATAAATAATAATAGTTATAACAATAATAAAAATAGTAGTAGTAACAATGTAAAGAATAATAATAACAATATGATATGTTTTTTTTCTTCATTTTCTGTATACATAATATATACAGAAAATGAAGAAAAAAAACATATCATAACTTGTGGTGTTCCCCAGGGATCAATCTTAGGGCCCTTATTATTCATACTGTTCATTAATGATTTGTATTTAGCATCCAAAATTCTAAACGTTATTTTGTTTGCTGATGACTCAAATCTTTTTTGCTCTAACAGAAATATTAAAGATCTGTTTAGAATTTTTAATGAAGAGTTATTAAAAATAAATGAATGGATTACGAATAATAAACTTTCATTAAATGTTGGGAAAACTAAATTTATGTTGTTCCACAAACCTAGTAAAGGTGATAACCTTTTTTTAAAACTACCTGATCTCTTTATGAACAAAAAAGTTATTAAAAGAGAGTCAACTATTAACTTTCTAGGAGTGATATTAGATGAAAATATATCATGGAAATATCATATTAGATCTATTGAAAATAAAATCTCCAAAAATATTTCAATGCTATATAAAGTTAAACCTTTTCTTAATACGGAATCTTTAAAAATTATATATTTCTCATTTATTCATAGTTACCTTTCCTATTGTAATCTTGCATGGGCAAGTACCAATTATGGGAAGCTCAAAAAAATTTATAGCAAACAAAAACATGCTTGTAGGATTATTTTTGGCGTTAACAGAACTGTTAATGGTGAATCTCTTTTAAAGAAACTTAATGTGCTTAATATTTACAAACTTAATATATACCAAGTTATCCTATTTACGTTTAAAACAAAACATGCGTTATCTCCTAATATATTTCAGTCTTACTTTACCGAAATATCTCATAAATATCCCACTAAATTTTCATCTGATAATTTTGTTATTCCAAGATCTTATTTAAAACTCAATTCATTTCAAATTCAATACCGGGGACCATTTATATGGAAAGGTTTTTTAAAAAATATAATTAAAAATAAAATTCTTCGAGGCATCTCCTTAGAACAATTCAAAAGAGAATCTAAACGTTTTCTATTAGAAAAAACTTTCGATTTTAAAGATTTCTTCTAAAATCACCAAAAATAATTAAACCTGAAAAAGTCATCACTACTCATTTACTATTGTCTTGTGTATCTTGTTTATTTCTTATTAAAATAAAAAATATATATACTATTAATTTTGAACAGACAAATAACATTTATTCGATTTATTACTTGTGTCTTATATTTGTCGAACTAATATTGTATTGTACTTCAATTTTTAACCTTTTAGTTTTTAACTTGTAACTTTGTGACGTTAATGTAAACGGGGCTTGGCGATAAGACAGTTTATGTCTTCTTCTTGCTCCGGCCAATTTTTATACATGAATGGTTTTTTCTCATTGTAAATTTAATTATACGGCAAAGAAAATATAATAATAATAATAAAATAAAAAAAAATAAAAATAAGTGTAATTAATTAAATAGTATATTGAAGGAATAATAATAAAAGATAGCATTTATATTCTTTATATATTTGCTCACGTAAAAATTTCTTAATTAGGTTTCTATTGAGATGAAGAAAGTTAGTAACAAAAGGGTATTTAGTTAAAATCTTTTTTTAAAGGTATTAATTGGTTCCAGTGAGAAATACATTGATATTTTATGGAGAGGTTGCCATACTTAACTATATTATTGCTAATTTGCTTTATTTATAAAAAGCTTATATTTTTCAAACAGTATTTTTTATCTTCTTTCAGAATCTGGTTAAAAAAAGTATCTAGAATTGACCTTTTTCAATGGTATTAATTTCAGTAAAATGACTTTTGTGGGGCATATCGGGACGACAAGTTATGCGATTCATAATATTTTTTGTTTAATTATAAATTTAGTAGCATTTTAAATTTAATAATATATACTAGTTTTTTGCTATCTAATTTTTAAAACAATATCTTAAGTTTGTTTAAGAGTATTTTATAATAAAATACGAAAAGGTTTTTTTTATTTTAGTTATTTTTTCTTTTTTTGTGGTGTATGGGTCTATGGGCGTGTAGTTTGTATGGGTATATTACTTTTTTTAGAGTTTAATATCTAAACATGTTTAAATGATGAAATACCTTCATTTATTAAGCTCTACAATTAACAAATAAATGCTACTTTGTGCTTTCTTAAAAATGTAACAAATGCTACTTTCTAACTGTTCAGTTTTGCTTAACCCAAATTATAGCAAGTGAAACAAATATATGTCAAAAATTTAACAAATATTTTGTTAATGTAGGCCCCTCTCTTGCTTTTAACATTGCGCAACCAAATAAGACATTTGATAATTTTTTGGGAGAAAAACCCAACGCTAGTATAAATAAAGAAAAGATAACTAAACTTGAATTTAATAAAGCAATAATTGAACTTAAAAGCAACAAGTCATGTGGATATGATGATATTTCCAGGGTTGTAGTTATTAATGTTATGAGCAGCATTATTAAACCTTTATTTTATTTGATATCATCTTCATTTGAAAATGGTATATTCCTTGATAAACTTAAATTAACCAAAATTAAGCCAATTCTCAAAAAGATGATTACAATAATGTTTCTAACTACCGACCTATTTCTCTACCAGTATTTTCAAAAGTATTTGAGAGAGTAATTTATAATAGAGTTAATAAGTACTTTACATTAAACAATTTATTATAGAAAAATCAGTTTGGATTTCAAAGCAATTGCTCTACTGAACATGCTATTTAAACTTGCAGACAAAATATATAAGTTGTTTGATAGTGATGAACTGGTATTAGGAGCTTTTTTTGATCTTTCCAAGGCCTTTGATGTTCAAATGATTTTGATTTTCAAGATGATCACACTATTTTGCTTTTCAAGCTAAAATATTACGGTATAATAGGCTCAACAGTTAAGTGGATTCAAAGCTACTTGTCTAACAAAAAGTAATTTGTATTACTAGAAAAGTCAGGAGCCCTCGATATTACGTATGGAGTTCTCTAGGGTTCAATCCTAGATCCATTATTGTTTTAATATATATTAACGATATGCATAAAGCTTCCCAAAAAATATCTACAATTATATATGCTGACGATACAAAATTATTTTTAATCATCCTGATACAAAAACCTTGATTGAAACTATGAATATTGAACTCGAAAAATTTAACCTCTGGTTCATAGCAAACAAATTACCCTTAAATTGTGAAAAAACTAGCTTTATTTTTTTTCATAAAAAAAGCAGTCAATTAATCTTCCGTTAAACTGCCTAAAGTGTTTATTAATAAAAATAAAATTTAACGCGAAAAATACACAAAATTTTTGGGAGTACTTTTTGATGAAAATTTTTCATGAAGAAACTATATTAGTCTTCTTGAAACAAAGGTTTCCTCTGAAATAGGTGTTTTGTGTAAGTCAAGACCTTTCCTCGATAGTAAATCACGTAATATGCTTTACTTTAGTCTTGTTCATATTCAGCTTTTGAACGCTAATATTTTATGAGCCAGCATCCATAAACCAAATGACTAAAATTGAAAAGTCTGCAAAACCATGCATGCAAAGCGATTAATTATTTAAATAGGTTATTTAAATAGTAAACCCGGTCCCAGTGATGAAAAGCATGATAGTCCTAGGTATTGAGAAATTTAACACATTACAGATATTAATTTATATGTACAAGTATAAAAACAATCTTCTACCAAATTTTACCAAATTTTTACAAATTCTACCAAAAAAAAAAACGTTTTTTCAGATTTTCTTGATATCATTTTCTGAAAAATACAATTTGCGTTCAAATACCAGTTACAACGAGTGGCGTAGGAAGGTTATAGGAAGGGGGGGCTGAAAACGTATATTAAAAAAGAAAAAGTTCCTCAATTTTATATGATACAGCTAAATAGATGAAAATGATCTATTTATTCAATTACTTATTACATGCAACGTGATTAATCATCTTTTTAACGTGATTAGTCAATTTGCCAGCACACATTCATTTAAAAAAATAGTTAGTATGCGATAGTACCTTAAACAGTTTTATGGATATACTTTTCTATGGTGATGTTTAGTTGTGATTGAGTCATTGCAGACTGGAAAAGGATAATTCCGCCGTTGCTATCATTGACTTTTTTTTTAAATTGTTTAGAAAATGGGGGGCTAAATGCAGTGTTTGCCATCCCAGTGTTTTAGTTCAGGGGGCTATCTTCCCCTACGCCCCCGTTTTTACGCCAGTGGGTACAACTATCACGTAGGGAAAATTAAATCACTGCAGTAAGGTTTTCTAATAACAAACCGTGGTCCATTAATATGGAATCATTTCCAAAATAAAGACCTAAATATATATATATATATATATATATATATATATATATATATATATATATATATATATATATATATATATATATATATATATATACATATATATATATATATATATATTATATAGCATGCACACATATATGTGCATGCTATATAATATATATATATATATATATATATATATATATATATATATATATATATATATATATATATATATATATATATATATATATATATATATATAGTGTAAAGAAAATTTATCTCCACAGGTATTTCAATATCTTTATTCTTTAAAACCGAAAAACAAATATAATTTACGAACTGACAACAATCTTAATGCTCCTTTTTGCAAACTAAATACGACGAATTTTGTATGTCCTATCGTGGACCTCTTCTTTGGAACAAAATAGTTTTACCTAATTTTGACTTTTCAATCAAACTAAACTACTCCTCAATGAGGGTGGTCCAAAATTATAAATTATTAAAATTCATTTCTCCACAAGGCTGCCTTTGTTCCTATTAATATTTGGAATATTGTAGCCAAATTTGAAGCAAATCGGATAATATTTAGGGGTTGCTATAAATTTTGACTTTTTGACCTCAATGATAAAAAAATCAAAAAATTTAAGTTTTCACTATAAATATAATATCGAATTTAAAAATTAATGCCACTAACAATTTAAATCAGGTAAATAGAATGCCTGTAGAGTATCTAATGAATATAGATCATCAATTGATCAATTTTTATTAAAGTATATCAACGTTTCGTAACTTTCGTAATTTTTAAACAAAAAACTGTAATATCAAGAATATTGTGAATATGTTGAAAAATGTATGTTTATTAATCAACGATTTCGTCATCTATCGCCAACATGGCTGCCTTGGATGAAGTAGGGTATAGCTGGCGGTGACGTTGAACAAAACGAAGTAGGAAGTGCTTTTGTTCTTCATCCTTTGTAATCGATTCGTTGTACTGTCCAATTAATGCAATTCCACGTTCTGCGCTGTCATTAACAACTTTCATTCTTTGGACTCTCTCTGCCAACTTCTGATATGATTCATCGTCCTCCCAATATTTAGGATCTTTTGAAATGAAGTTTCTGGCCTCCTCTCTCCCTGTACTGCTCAACAACTCGAATAAACTATAGGTTCTCATAGTCACGAATCTCTCTAGTCTGTTGAAGTCGGTATTCTTAGAATCTACTCTCTTCAGTGCTAGAGTTGTCTTGGGCAGTTGGAGGTTAACCACCATGGCCCTCTTCACATCCAGATCAACGCGACTATCAAAAAATGCCAGACCTATAAGATGTTCCGAGAAGAACCAAAGGTGTCGAGAAAATGCAGTAAAAGCTGCATCGGCGATTGTGTGGTTTGGATACTTTTGGAACTGTTTCAGCATTTGAGCATCATTAAACGGAGCATTTGCAGCCAGTGGAGCTTCGTGCCAAAAACGTCCGTAAATTAATGCCACAAACAATGCAAGCTCTACTAGACCTTTCTTCTCTCGAACAGTCAGAGTGAGCTGATCTTAAAATAGTACCATTTTCAGAGCGTAGATGGCCTTTGACATCCATCGAGCATGATGCATCGCTCCTGGAGCTCGAAATTTTATCTCAGCACCAACAGAGCCTCCCCCTAGAAAGACCAGGCATAACCGAAGTAGTTCAAGATAATCTTCCCTAGGTTGTTTTTCGTCGATGGCTCTGGTGTAGAATGCTACCATTTCCTTTCGAAGGATTTCCATATCTCCGATGAAGAGCTCATCTTTAGCTGGAGAGAATCTCGCTTGCTGAATATATGGCCACTTCTTCTGAAACCGTTTGAACACGCCAACCTCAGGTCCCCCTGTTCCACCAAAGAGAGCTGTAAAAACATTGCTCAGAATGACCTCCAGAACATGGTGGCGGCAACCAATATTTACAAGATCACGACCAACTGCTTTCTCGATGAGAACACAAGCTCCTTTGTGGATACCTGTGTTGGACGAGGTTGTGTCAAAGACTAAACCCTGAAGTTTGTCTCGAATTTTCCAATCATCCAAGATCTTTAAGCAAGCTGCTGCTTGTTCCTCTCCTGTTCCTCTTCCAATTTTTGGAACTGCTAGCAATTTCTCCAAACCATTTCCAGTTACAATCACTGCAATTCGGTCCACGGTTTCTTTTGAACCGGTGATATCTGGAAGCAGTTTCCCATCCCAGTGTAGAAGCAAAGGAAATTCAATGGAAAAGTTGTCTTTGTCATTCTGAGTCACGTGTTTACGGGTAGACATTCGAGATCTCCTGATTGTACTTCGAGACAGAGTTAAGTCTGCAAGAGGATGTCCCAGTGCCTTAGCCACTGAAGCGACAACGAACATAGCTTTGCGATCTGGAAGGTTAACTCTGTCCAAAGCTCCAGCAACTTCCGGGCTGGAAACAATACTCTTCAGACGCTTTGGCTTTGGTGTAGAAAAAACAGATTGCGATGCAGAAGACAGAATCTCAAAACTTGAATCGTCATCGCTGTTTTGACTGTCTTCTGAGCTGCTGATGTTGGCTGAGACAGGATCGAGATGACCACTGGAGTGTTGCTGTTTTGATAACCTTGCATCATATGCTTGATCTCGAGCTCTCTCCCGGGCTTCCTTTGCCAGTAAGTTCTTATCAATTCCAGCCATGCTGCAGCTGGTAACATCTTCTCGCTGCATTGCAAGAAATTGCCTATCTTCAGCAATGGTTATTGTCTCCATTGCGGTTTTAGTTGCCAAGTCAAAAAGCTCGTAAAGTGTGTCTTTGAACATCTGTTCTTTAATTCTACTGCTTTCCAGGTCTGTAGTTCGATTCTTTTTTAGGAGCAGATAGGAATCGTATAATTTCTGAAGTTTTCTTTCACCAGAATCAATTCTTTGTGTTGGGATTCTTGCCTTATTCCACATAACAATCAGCTCTTGAATCGTATGGTGAATGCTGTCCTTTATTGTGAGATGCTCTTCCAGATGATGAAAAAGGAGACACCGGAGGACATCTCCATTTGTTGCCAATCTGGACGAGGAGAGGTGCTTAGATGCTTTCCCAATGAGCCATACCTCTGCAGAGCTTCTTGTAGTAACTGCCATAAGTGGTGTAATATATATTTTTATTATTTAATAATTACCTGCAGAAGTTTAAGTTGAAATGATTCTTTGTTCTTCAACTATTTAATTTTATATAATTAATATTTAGTACTTTATATTATTAACAGAAATGAAAAAACATTACTGAAAAACATAATTTGTTTTGAAATATTGCAGACATGTGCTTAATACAAGATGGTCACTTAATCATGTGACAATTGATAAAAGATATTAGATATATAAATGAATTTTTATAGCATATTCTTTTTGAAAACTATTTAATTTAATAATAATTTATTTGTAATTCATTATATTAACTATATAATAAATATATATATAAAATATAATACTTAAGTATAAGAATATTTGTTACCAGAAATAAAAAAATAATCCTTATAAAATTTTTATTGAAATACTGCAGACATGTGCTTATTACAAGATGGCCGCCAAATCATGTGACAATAGACAACTAAAAGGTATTAGATATATAAATGAAGTTATATAGCATCTGCTTTTCAGCAAGCATTAATTTATTTACCACAATGTTGAGATAGATGTTCAATTATGCAAAACTTACACAAAAATTCGTAAAAATCGAGTACCGTCAAAAAAATGTTGAAATCATAGCGATCCCTAAAACTGTTCAGATTGGTCCAATTTTTTGTATGGTTATTCCCTAAGCATAGTGGAACAAAGTTAGGCTTGTGGAGAGAATCTAGACACACTTTGAATTTTCACCACACAAATCTGGACCACCCTACTCCTCATTCAAAACCAAAATTAAAGAAATTATCTTTTCAATTGAAAACATCTTTATCTATTTTTGAGTTTTTATCAATTTATTGCTGATATATTATACTTTATTGTATTATGTTTTACTATTTACGAATATTTCCATGAGTTCTTTGCAAACTTATGTATTTAATGGTTTGCATTTTATTACTTTTTATTACTGTGTTTTGTTAAACTTCATATTATCTTTGTTATTTTACGAATTTTTATAACTTCATTATAATATTACGTATTTATATTATATTATACTCGATACTAAAATGCATTGTAAACGGCTTCATGATAAGATCCTCATGATCTTCTAGAAGTCCTGCCACTAAATTTGTAATATGTTAAAATTTGTATTATTAAAAAAATTATTTGGCAAAAAAAAAAAAAAAAAAAAATATATATATATATATATATATATATATATATATATATATATATATATATATATATATATATATATATATATATATATTATATATATATATATATAAAAAAAAGTTAAAATCTTTTTTTATCAAGGTTTTTATGTTTACGATGTTATTTAGATGATTATATGAAAAATTGTAATATTGTTTAATCAGCGAAATAAAAGTTAATAATAATAATATATGCAAAATGTAAAAATTTTGCTAGTCTAGAGTTTCTTTACTTTGGTTGTCATAGCTTATTTTTAGAATTTTTTTTTCTTTTCGTTTTCTTATATCAATGAATTTTGGGAAGTTTATAAAAAAACAGTGTGAACTATGATTAGTTTATTCGCAGCTAGCATTTGTATCTTAAGTGTACCTATTTGCCCCGCTCTACCCTACATGTCTAAGATGTAGCAATTGATATACCGTAATAGTATCGCTAACCACAAAGCTGCAATATCTAGTCAGATTTAGCGTTGTATTCTAGCTATTTATTAACCTAAGATAAGTAGCTAACGATATATCGTAGTTATATTGATATATACAAAGCTGTGATATCTAGATAGAAACATGTCGTACTAAAATCAAATTTTTTAAGACATAAAAAACAAATTGAAACAATAATGTGAGAAAAAAAACTCCATATAAACTTATTTTATTAGTAGCTATGTCATACGGGGATGAGTTGCGAAAAATCATAGAGGTTGGAGCACAAAAACAAACTCTTTCCCCAAAAGATTTTACTATATAATCTCAATGAGGGGGCAATAAAGTATATATATGTTATTTTAGTCATATTGAAGTTTGATTAAAAAGGTACTATCGTGTAAAGTTTAAAATCCTATCGTTAGAGCTAATGACATTTTTATAAAGAGCGCAAAACATGAAAAAAAAAAAAAAAAAAACATTTTTAATTAGAAAATCTCTAAAAAAAAAGTTGCAGTGTAAGGATTGAATATGGATAAATAAAAGAGTTTACGGAGGAGAGAGATAAAAAATCCTCTTGACAACAACAAGCAACAAGAGCCGTTCATGTTTAAGTGGCTGAAAATACTGTGCGAAATCAATCGATAAATATAAATAAGTTAAACTCGAAAAATAATCATCATGGTTCATAACAATATAGTTTTAGTAGTTGATCATATGAAGTGACATGTTTTATATCTATATCTATCTGTCTATATTTAAAAAAATCTTTTTTTTTAATCTCAGAACAAGTTGTACTGTTATAATCATTTATAATGATATACTGATATATCGTGTATCAGTAAAAATTATTTAAACAGTATTTACATATATATAAATTTTGTTTGAATTTTTTTTTTAACTTAAGAAAACTCATTCTATCTTTATTTTTTTTTATATTCAAATTTTTGAAACACTTTCTTTTGTTTCGATTAACAAAATTTATTTTGTTGATTTAATAGTTGCTATCTATAAAATATTTTTAGTTTAATCAAAATATTCGTAGAATATAAATTTTAATTTGAAATTTTCAATCAATTACATTTATAAATAAACAAATTATTTTAAATTTTATTAAAATTTAATAAGCAGTTTTATTGATTTTATTTTAAATTTTATTGTTTTACTTTTATTTGAATATTAATTAGTTACATATTCAAGCATTTTGCTACTAAAGACTCTTACATGAAAAATGGCAATGGATCCAAAGATTATAAAGAAAACTCAAGATATTTTAGGCAAAGTTATAAAAAAACCACCCTTAACAGAAAAACTATTAGGAAAACCACCTTTTCGATTTTTACATGACGTTTTTATGGAAGTGATGAAAAACCATGGTACATTAAAAGGACTTTATAGCGAAGCCGAATGTAACTCTGCAAATGTTACTGTAAGTAAAATTTAATAATAGTTTATTCACATTATTATTAAAATATTAAAAACTTAAAATTACTAAACTTATTTTAAGATTTTAAAATAAAATGTTTGAAAAATTAATTCCCTCCTTTTTCTTTTCTTAATTTTGTCTATTAAATTATTGTTATTGTTATTATCATTTTTTTTTTAAATATATATTTTCGTTATTATTAATGATAATTGCTATTTTCTTCTTATGTTTTTATTTTGCAAATAGCAGAAAAAATATATACAGCTATACTGCTTCATATTGTTGTATTATTAGTATTGTATATTTACTGTTATTATTATTATTAATATTGTTATTATCAATATTATTGTTATTATATAAATTACACCATCATAGGTGGTTATTGTTATATCATCACATTATTCTTATATTAATATTATTATGCTACAAAGTATACCATCATAGGTCTTTACGCGTCATCAGTTTGTAACTGTTTGTAAATGTCCCGCACGAATGTATATATTTACAGTTATATTAGAGTGGAAAATATATTGATTGATTGATTGATTGAAAAATTAACTTAACAAATAGATCAGTAAAATACAATTTTCAATCGTGCAAAACTGCCTCTTTTCAAAAAATCTTTGAAAATTTGCAGAAACTGAGATAAGAAATCTGTCAATGACGACAGTGTAATGAAATGAAAATGATTAATGGATTCCACAAATAACTTGTGCAAAAAAATATACTAAAAATCTAGTTGAGTGACCCCTCATCTCACTCAACCCCTCTCTCTCTCTACCCAAAAAAGCATTTTACTTTGGAAAATGGCTTTATTTGTTCCTGCCATATTGGGTATGATGTTTGGGGAAGCCCACCAACGGCTATACATATGTATAAATTTTGTTTACAAATTCAATAATTTATTTCTGCTTCATTTTTGACATGTTAAAAATAATACAGATAAGTTCCGGCACCTTTTTTTCCAGAAAAAAGCACTGTATATATATGTATATATATATATATATATATATATATATATATATATATATATATATATATATATATATATATATATATATATATATATGTATATATATATATACATGTATTATGTATATATATATATATATTATATATATATATATATATATATACATGTATTATGTATATATATATATATATATATATATATATATATATATATATATATATATATATATATATATATATATATATATATATATATATATATATATATATATATATATATAATGTACCATGGTACCAAAAGTGGATTAAAGAAATTTACAAAAGATTTTGGAAAATGCTTATTAGGGGTGTCTAGGATAAGTATTTGGCCATTCTGGCCCAGATAGCATTATTATTTAGTATCCAATATTTGGCAGGATAATAACTTTTTTCGGTTTTTTATATACCTGATATTTTATGTCTATATCATTTAGATACATAAGTTTCTTGGTGTAGTTGAGGCGATTTACAAATTATTCAAATTCTTTTATTTGAAATTAGCATGATTTTATCAGCATATTACGTTCAAACAAGAGCTTTAGATTTTTTTTTGCTTTTATTTTTTTTGATATTTAATGAAGCTTTTCTTTTTTTTATATATAATTTTCAAAATCTTTTTACTACCCCTAATAGTGAATCTAAAGAACACCATTTTGGAGTCTTTAGATCACTTTCGCTCATCAGTGTTAACATGAGCTTAGTTAAAATCTTTTGAAAAAGTGCCTTAACTCACTATAGATCCTAGTTCTAATTGGTTCTGACGTATATTAACTATATATAGTTGTCAAAACACAATATTTCTGTAAATTTTCACATAAAATACTAGAATTCGGACCAAGAAAGAGCTTATAGTTAAGAAAAATTGCCAAAAAATGATCAGAACAGATCATATTATTAGGCTATGATGTTCATTTTACCTAAACAACGTATTTATTTAAAATCTTATTCAAATTTGGACAAATGATGGTAATTGTGATTAAAAAAAAAAAAGAATCTTTATGTTTTATGATACTGCAAAACTTATCATTTAATTTTTTTTGTCTTTTCACATTTTTTTGTCAATTCACATACCTGATCATTTAATGAAAATATGTCATAGTCAACAAAGTATCATTCAGACGCTATAATATTTTAAATTTGCAATAACTACACCGAATTATCAATCATTTATATTTCTTTTACCTCAACATCAAGAAATTAACATTTTTAGCCTTGGTCACTTTTTCTCATAAATAATAAAAACAATCTCCCAAAAATACAGAGGATGCAGGCAATACTAGTAAATTAAGTGCTAAATCTTTTAGCAGTGGAAACTTCTATTCATGTTTCCAATAATTTAAAAAATCAACATTTTTTTCTATAAATGAGTGATGAAAGAAAGTATCAACTTTTTGAGCAGCTTTTAAAAAGTAGACTTGATCAGATTTCAATACATTTTGAACTTCCTTGTGCAGCTGAAGAAGATTCAATAATTTTTTTTTTCCTCTCATACAATTTACAATAAATTTGCGTGATTATTCAGTGGAGTTGTGTAAAATGACTTCTAACCAGATTTATTACATCCTCTGCTTATTTGCTTTCCACATAGAATACATTGCAGTGAAATCACAGCTATCACTAATTTTGAAAAGTTTTCAAACAAAACTCGCTATTTTGAAGGTTTATCACGGTAATATTTTGTCATTATAAAATGTATATTTTAAGATTTGAATTATATTATCTGACAGGATATCTAGCTGGATAATTTTTTAAATATCTGGGTATTCGATTTCTGGTCGGATAATAAAAAAATGTTATGCGGGACATCTCTAGTGCTTATCTATAAAAAGAAAAAAAACAGAATACTTATTACTAAAGTCAAATGAAATGGACTTCAATGCATCTAATATTGCTGTTACAATATTTTTCATAAAAAAAAGGTCTTCATTTTCTGAGCGACACCTAAAAAAACAACTAGTAAATTAAATAAGAAAGAATAAAAAAAAAAATAAATAAATAATATATAGAAAGAATAAAAAAAAGAATAAATAAAATAACTAACAAAGAGAAAAATAAAAAATAAAATAAAATAAAACACTAATAAATAATAGCATTAACAATAACAATATGAAGTAAAAAAGATTAGAAATAGTATATGTATTTGTATAAATACGATAACTTTAATAAAAATTGTATTTAATGATAAAAAAATATTAAAAATAGTTATAGTTAAATTTATAACTATGACAGTAATTTTAAAAATATATATAACAATTGCAAAAGTTATAACAATAAACCTATTACTACAATGAAATCGCTATCACTATTATTATAAATAATATTAATAAGGCATCTAAAACAAAGATATAAAAAGTATATAATAGTTAATAAAACAGTGATATATTAATGCAATAATAATGAAAGATGAAATTAATATTCATTAGCTATATATTAGATGTACTCAAATAAAAATTTCTTAATTTGGTTTTGATTGAGCAGAAATATGTTGGTAATAAAAGGGTATTTAATTAAAATCTTTTTATAATAAATGGTATTAATTTGTTCCCATGAGATAGATCAATTTTTTATGGAGAGCCTGCCATATTTAACAGTATTGAAAAAGTAAGTGTGCAAAATTATTAAGGCTTTATTGAAACAAGAAATAATTTGAAAACTTTTATTTTAGGAAAAAGATGCCAAGCTTAGTTTCCTCCAGAAGACTATAGATTGTTTGGGTAACTGTTAAACTTTTTTGATTTGTTTGTTTTTTTTAAAATACTATTTAATTTTTATTATCAGTTTTTAAATACTAACATATGCTGGAGACTTTGTTTAGTGCTACGCTATTTTTGATTGATTAAATAGATTTAACAGACATTTTTGTTTTGTGTTATGCACTGCAGCACTGAAGGTACAATCAAGAACTAAATACCTCTAACATTATCTGTAAATCTTCTCTCTTTTGTGAAACCACCTTAACTTTTTATACTTCGCATCAAAGTTTGTTCCATAGGTAGATATGTTTATACTCCTGGCTAGCATCTTTCTGATCTTTTAACATTATAATGACCATCTACAGTCTTCTCTGTTTAGCCAGTGCTTTCGCGCTAAAATCTTTTTGCCCACATGCCCAGAAAAACTTTGGCAAGCACATGAAAAAATTCAAGTTATAGTCAATTTTAATATCAATGTATTTGACACATTCACTAAATTTTATTATTTCATTTTCAAGTTTAATACATACCTTTTAAAGCTTGACACAGACCTTCACTCCTTCATCTTTGTCTCATCTTTGACTCTAGCTTGTGTTTAGTTTCTCCTTGTTTTCTATTAGGTAGATGATCTCTCTAAATCTTTTTTCTCATACTTCTTTGGACTCACCCTATCAGTGCACTATTTACTACTACCCTACTATTTACTACTACCCTACACCCTATCAGTGCACTATTTACTACTACCCTACTATTTACTACTACCCTACACCCTATCAGTGCACTATTTACTACTACCCTACACCTTATCAGTGCACTATTTACTACTACCCTACACCCTATCAGTGCACTATTTACTACCCTAAAGCAGATTGGGATTCTTTTCATAATTTTCTTGATAATGTTTTTTGTCTCTGTTGATAAAAACTTTTATTCTTGTTGATAACAAATTATGCCTCATTTTTCTCTATTGTTTTCTCCTTCTTGTGCTGTTATTTTACTAATTTTTTTAACTAATTTTTTATCTTTTTCACAAGTACAAACTCTCTTCAGAATAAAACATCTTTTATTGATCCAAGAAATCAATGTAAAAAGGCGCTGTCTGATGCTAAGCTCTGATATTCTTAGTTTACTAAATCTTGTATTTTATTTCAGAAGTTAGGCTTTAGAAACTTTTGGAAAATCTTTAACAGTGTCATTAAAAAAGTCTAATATTCCATGTCTAATACATGGATCTAATCCTATTACCTCTTCCAAAGATAAAGTAGAACTAATTGCGAAATCTTTGCTTTTAATTTTACCTTGGATTAAATGGCCACGCTCTTCATATCATTCTAGTTAAACTTATTAATCATTCTCTGGCTTCCGTTGTCAAACTCATTTCTCAATTAAACTTTTTTACAGCTTGTCTTCCAGACAACATTTCTATAATAGTCTTACAAAAGTGTTTTCCATAACTCTCTTTGATTCTTTCTTAACTTTTTAAAAAGTGCTAGATTGAAGCTTGCTTTCCTGCTTGCTGGAAAAGGCATCTGTGGTTATAATTTTTAAAAACTCTAAAAAATACTCTGACCCCTTTTACTATCGTCCAATTAGTCCTTTCTTTATAGTTAAAATCAATATGGGTTTTGATCATTTTACTGCTGACTTGCTAACTATTTTAACAGGAAGGTTCTATTATACATTAGTCGAAGTTGTCAAGGCAAGGGCTATTTGTCTTGACACTTTAAATGCTTCTGATATGTTTTTCATGCTGGTTTTTTCCCAATTTAACAATATTCTTTGTTTTCTAGTAACTCCTATCTAAATAGTTGTTGCTCAGTTCATAAAAGAAAAAAAAATATTCTAAATACCAAATCCATAAATTATAAAAAATATGTAATAAAAAATAAAATGAAATAAGAATAATATAATAACAAAATATAATAAAAATATAAATATTAAATATAAATAATAAAATATAATAAAAAACAAAATAAAAAAATCCATGAATATTCTTAATTTTTTTTTCTTAATTACTATATGTTTATTAATTGCATTTTCCAGAAATTTTTTTTTCATTTTCAATAAAGTTATATTGATTGCTATCTAAAGAATTACTCATAGTTTTTAAGTAAACATTTTCAAATTCAGAAAAAATTATTTTCTAAATATAGACCTTGTTTAGAAGCAGTACGCTGTACACATTTGCAATTAAAGTTTTTTGTTTTTTATTAATTCAATATCAAAGTTCTTATTACATAATTTATGAGCATAAATAAAAATTTATTCATAAACAATAATTTTTTTATGAGCATAAGTTAGTTTTCTTGTATGTTAACTTATTGGTAACTAATAAAATCTATAAAATAATCTTTATTAAAAAAAGTTTATTAAAAAAAAAAAGAATATTATGTTATGTATAAAATGCTACAAGAAATATATAATAATGATAATCTTTTTCAAATATTGAATTTAGATTTCATGTGTAATTTTTGATATTAAATGTAGTTTAAAATTTAATTTAATTACAAAATGATACTTTAAAATAGGTAACTTTATTGAAAGTCAAATTAGCATATTTTAAAGTATATATAAATGATATAAATAATTTAACGATATATTATGTTTAAGTTATATATGGTGTGTGAACTATATACATTTTTTGCTTTATCTATTACAAAGAGTAAAATCTATACAAGTTTTATCTGCTGGATTCAGATCAATTATTGTAAGAAAATTATCTACTGCTTTTTCATAAATTTTGAATGAACCAGATGAATATTTTAAATGAACAGGACCAATTGTAGCAAGAACTCTTTAGAATTGAAGAGCCATTAAATTAACCATAATAAATTGTAATTCAACTCATTAGGAAGAAATAAAGTTTGCATAAGCTCATGAACAGATTTAAATTCCAGCTATATATATATATACATATATATATATATACATATATATATATATATATATATATATATATATATATATATATATATATATATATATATATATATATATATATATATATATATATATATATATATATATATATATATATATATATATATATATATATATATATATATATATATATATATATATATATATATATATATATATATATATATATATATATATATTACTTGGTGTAGTTAAGGCAATTTACAAATAATTTGAATTCTTTTATTTGGAATTAGCATGATTTTAGCAGTGTTTTATGTCCAAACAAGAGCTTTAAATGTTATAGTTTTTGTTTGCTTCAGGTTTTTTAATATTTAAAGAAAGTTTTCTTTTTTTTTATATAGTTTTTAAAACCTTTTTACTACCCCTAATAGTGAATCTAAAGAACACCATTTTGGAGTCTTTAGATCATTTTCGCTCATTGGTGTTAACAATGAACTTAGTTAAAATCTTTTGAAAAAGTGCCTTAACCCACTATAGATTCTAGTTCTAATCAGTTCTGACGCATATTAAGTATATGTAGTTGTCAAAATACAATATTTCTATCAATTTTCACAAAAAATACTAGAATTCCGACCAAGAAAGAGCTTATAATTAAGAAAAATTGCCAATAAATGATCAGAACAGATGACATCATTAAACTATGATGTTCATTTCACCTAAAAAACTTATTTATTTAAAATCTCAATTAAATTCGGACAAGCGATTGTGATTTTAGGAAGAATCATTTTAATGATTCTTCCTAAAATCACAATCGCTTTGAAAAAAATTAAAATTATCATTTTAATTTTTTTCGTCTTTTCATAATTCACAGACCTGATAATTTAAAAGAAATATTTCATAGTCAACAAAGTAATATACAGGCACTATAATATTTTTAAATTGCTTGAACTACACTGAGCAGGAAAATTTTTTTTAAGATTTGCAAGCATGTTTAGTAACCTGAACATCTTTCTTCAAAGAGCAGCTTGTGATTGTTAAAAATTTAATATTCAGGTACTTAAAACAGTCTCCATCTGATCTGATTCCTTAAAAAAATCATTTCATTAATCCAAGCTTTTTATGCAGAGGTAAAAGAACAATTTTCTGGGGTTCTATTAAAGGTGAATTGAGAATATTGTGTTGGCCAACTACAAATTTATTCCTCTCGAGTCTATCTTTTGAAAGATGTATGGCAATTTGGTCTATACACCTTGTTGGCCAAGCAGAAGACACATTACTTTGATATCACAACAGATGATCCAAATATGGTTGTTGTAATTGTCTTCTAAATATCTTCTATAACATCTTTTTCATGTTGTCATAACTTTTCTACAGTACCATTAAATATCCAATGGAAAACAAGCTAATTTCTTGCCAATTTGTGAAGCAGAACACATTTTATACTTCTTTTAGATCTGTCAATAAAAAGTCTCCAGTCAAATGAGTTCTAGTTCTTTTTTTCAACTTCTCTTGATGATTATAGGTTGTTCCTATAATCAGTTTTTTTTTATATAATCTCAATCTTAACAACTCAGCAACATTATTTGAGAGGATGGTGTTGATCTCGCATTGAGAAAACATCTGCAGTGATTGTAATCCTGTAGCAATATCCATATACTCAGGATCATTGGTTTGCTCACTATCAGTCAACCAAAAAGTAACAACATCAGGAATGGGAATCTGGTCTTATTGAGGAACTGGTCTAATAGTGAAGAATAAATTTGTAAACTCAACAGATAATTTTGTTTTTGAATTTTTTTTTTAATTTTAATTCACTTCCCTAGGCCAACTACGGTCATTTAATATAAAGGCCACTACAGTCAAGGACTCTTCTTAAGGTGTGGCAACAACACTCTCTCAACTCTATAACTCAGCTGTGCAGAGAAACAAGCTAAATGTAGTACTACCAGAGATATGGTGGGTACCATATCTCTGGTAGTACTACATTCAGCTTGTTTCTCATAAAAATGAAGGACATTCTTAACATCTAACATTTTCAGTCTTTAATTCTCAAAATCAATGAAAATATCATCTCACATCAAACTAGTGTTGCTAATATATTTAATAACTATTTTGTGACTATTCAAGACAAACTACTTTAAAAAATTGTTTCTTCCTATACACAAAATGTCTACTACTACTACTACTACTACTACTACTACTACTACTACTACTACTACTACTACTACTACTACTACTACTACTACTACTACTACTACTACTACTACTACTACTACTACTACTACTACTCTATTTATCTTCTTTCCCACTTAAGTATGGCTACTCCTATTACAATTCTTTCTTACTTAAGTAAACTGTTTAAAAAAGTAATGTTTTTAAGAATTGAGCATTTTTTGGAGAAAAATGTCTTTAAAAACATCAATATGGTTTTTTCAACAAATACTCAACAACTCATTCATTAATAGAAATAACAGAGAAAGTTAGACAAGCCATCGATAATAAACATTTTGCGTGTGGGGTGTTTATTGATATAAAAATAGCATTTGATATAGTTAAGCACACAATCTTCCTAGAAAAACTCTAAAACTATGGTATTAGAGGTATTCCTTTATTCTGGTTTTCCATTTATCTTTGTAATAGAACACAATTTGTTTCAATTAATGGTATTAACTCAGAACTAAATCTTTTAATGGTGTTCCATAAGGTTCAATAGTTTTAAAACCATTACTTTTTCTTATTTTTATCAATGCTTTAAATGTTTCACTTGCATTTTTTACTGCTTAACACTTTGTGGATGACACTAATTTGTTTCTAACTAACAAATCACTTAAAAAACTTAACAAAAATATGAATCACAATCTAATTGATATTGTTCAACGGCTCCGTTCCATTAAATTATATCTTAACTCTAAAAAAATAGAAATTACTATATTTAAATCTGTTCAAACAAAAAATTAGTTGGCAGTTAAATTTTAGATTAAGTGGGCAAAAAATAAATCAAGTTAACCATATTAAATATCTTTGAATCAAAATAGACTCTAATTTATTTTTTGCTTGTAATATAAAGTTAATTTATTCAAAATAAAGTTAATTTATTTCCAACATAGTAATTCGAACTGTAGCATACTCTATTTTATATCTATAGCCCTTAAATTGTGTGACTTAATTCAGCTATCAAATTGCCTATTTGTTTGAAAACAAAATCATAACAACCTTCCTCCATAACATTAATCAATTTTTTTAATTATAAAATATTATATTTAAATATAATTATATTTAAATATAATATTTTACAATTAAAAAAATTTAATATTTAACTAAAATCTTTTAAAATCATTCTCAAAATTCAAAACTGCTTTCTTTAACTATTTTTCAGAAAAATATTATAAATCTTATATATAAATAAATATATGAATCTTACCTTTCTACAACTTATTATTTATAACTCTAACTCATAACTTCTATTTATCTTTTTTTTTTTTTTCTCTTTTCTGTTGTGTTATAATACTAATTTTAATATCTTTTGTTAAATTCATCATTTTAATCTTTCTGAAATATTTTAATTAGTATTCTTTTTATCACTATTATTGTTATTCTTACTATGTTTTTATCAAAACAAATAATTTTACTGTTGTTAATACTGTTATAATTGTTTTTATATTACTGTTTTTGTTATATTATTATTGTTGTTGTTATTATTGTTATTATTATTGTTGTTATTATTACTTTTGTCATTATTGTTATTATTGTTATTAATGTATAGTATACACTTTTATAATCTTTAGTAAAATTTAATTACTCTTATCACTACTATTATTTTTGTTACTCATACTTGTATTATAATTATAATTGTCTCAATTTTATTGTAATTGAATTTGAAAGTTTACTCCTTATTAGTATATATTACTATATGTAAATACCCTCAATGTAACAACTTTATTCAGAATATATTTGATTTAATTTGATCTTCTAATTTTACTCAAAAAAAAAGCTTCATACGCTTATTTTTTAGTAAAATTATTAGCAAAAGGCAGAGATATTAAAACCCAATTTATTTATAAAGGTTGTCATTTATCATAACACCAAAGCTCATTAAAAGATAAAATGTTTTTAAAAGTGTTTGTTTGTCGGAGGGATTTTCGGCTCAGGGTCTGTATTCAGTACTAAACATATTAACAAATGAGCCTCTCTTTTGTTATTAGTTTTGGTACTCAATATAAATCTTTTTATAACTTATTTGTTTATTACAGGTTTTGCTCTTGGAGAAAGTTTATCTGTTCGTCCATCAAAAGTTGTTGCAGGGCAAGAAGCTCATAAGACTAATGAGCTTTTACAAGCACTTGGTCAAGTTGCCACTAAAAAAGTGTGCATACATTATTTATAATTATTATTTAATCTAAGTTATTATATATAATTATATATACCCTTAACATTATAAACTATTTATATTTATGCTGTCTCAATAAAATATCTGTTGGCAGAAAATTGATTGGTTTGTATTAAAAATAACTAATCAGATTGAAAAAAAAGCCTGTTTCATAAATGAATTCAAAAATATTTTATGTGAAAAAAGGCATGGCGATAATTTCTTATTTATTCGTGTTTGTTAATCAAATTTTACAAGGAAATTATTTTCATTTCTTAAAGATTGATACCTCTGATGCTGTTCGCAAAGTATTGAGTGGAGAAAAATCAGTTTCCAAGTAAATGATTTTTTTTTAAGAAACTAAATTAAATATTTTTTGAAATAATTTTTGTTTGAATTTTTAAAATTTTTTGTGTAAAGAAAGTCAAGTAAAGATAAAAAAGAGAACGAAGCTATCAATGAAGATGCGAATCCTAAAGATAAGATAAAACCTGGTGAAGATAAAAACGAGACTGAAAAAAATGACAAAAAGGTTGAATCAAGTAGTAAAGAACAAGGTAATATTAAAGAACCAGAGTCAGAAAGAAAAAGAAAAAAAGAAAGCAGTCACTCAAGAGATGTATGTTATTTTAAGACGTTTCTTTTTTTTTGTTTGTTTTTTATATTATTCTTTTTTTTTAACATCGCAAAACATCTTTTCTAGATGCTTGACATTGCTTAATGTTTCAGGGTTAAAAATATGACTTTTTATCTATAACAAATAAATAATCTTTTTTTAATTTTTACTTTAGTTAGTGTCATAGACATCAAAGTATGGTTGTTTCCATAGAAATTGTTTCCTTAGAGATTATCTTAAACGATTAATCTTATCAACTCTTTTCTTTAGTTAGTATCATAGCCATCAAAGTAATAGCTCAAATTAAATCAAATTAACTCAAATTAGTCTAACAACCTTCAAATCTTACTTGAGTAGACATTTAGTGTGCAGTAAAATCACTTTCTTAATAAGATTTACTTTGTATAATGTGGGTTTTTCATATTAAGATATCAAAAAGATCATGCATAGTTAGTGTTTTAAAATTTATTTTTCGTGTCCATCATTGTTTTACTTTTTTGAGATATGTATTTTTATTTGTAACAAAAAATTCAAAATTTTTTGAATATCTCTCTTTCATGCAGCCTTATTATTATATCATTAGTAAAGGGCACAACATCATAAACTCATATGTTGAGCAAAATTGATTATTTTTTGTTTTTCTAGTTAGTTAAAATGTTGCCGTTACAGATCTGTTGTTAAAAAATGAATATATGATGCGTGGTTTGATTTATAAAGGACCGAAAAGAGAGCCCATAAAAACTTTTTTTGCCTAAAAAAAACTTATTAAAATTTTTTTTGTTTTCTTTTTGTTTTTTGGGAATTGTGTTACACATTTTTTTTTTTTTTTTTAATTTTCTTCATTTAGCTTTATAAGAATTGTCTTATCAAAAAAAAAAAAATTGTTTTTTATACATTTTCAGAAGAAATACATGGAAAAGTAATTTTTGGTCTGGTCACTAATAGTCCTGTGGCTATTAGTGACTGGAGAGAACCACGACAGCAAGAAATTTGCCAAAAGTTTTAAAAAAGCTTTAAAATGAATTTTTCTTAAATAGTTTTTGAGTTTAACTCTATACATTTCTATAGGCTTTAGCTCATAATGAAACTTAAACATATGAACATTTTTTTAAAAAAGTACTTCATAACTATTTTGCTAGTACAATTGCCCTCATTTTAAAGCTATTTTGGAATTTTTTGGAAATTTTCAGCAGTCACTAATAGCTACGAGGCAAACTATATCCAAAAATTACTTTTTAGCATATTTCTTCTAAAAATGTATAAAAAATCAAGAATTTTTTTTTGGTAAGGCAATTCTTATAGAACTAAAAAAAAAAAAAAAAATTCAAAAAATCATAGTTTTTTGTTTTTATTAATACAAAAATCGCTTTACGCATTTAGGTTTTGTTTTAGAATTTTTCTTAAATTTCTTACTATCCCTGATAGACACAAGGTGAGCTGCTGCACAGTGGGCCAGGTGATGGACAAAACCTAAAAAAAAATGTTTATTATATTCAAAACCATATAATAAAACATATTTGTAATACTCTCATTTAAAATTTTGATCATTGTTTTGAGCATAATAGTATTTTTTAAAACCACAAAAATCAGTTGCAGTTTGATGTATAATGAAAAATTTTTTTTTTTTAAGCATGAACTTTTTTTTTAAGCATGAAATTTTTTCTTCAAAAGCTAAATGCTATCCCAAGAATATTCAAATAGATGACTATTCATTACAAATACAGCTAAAAGATCTTCTAAAACACACTCTTTATGTCGTATACAAACTACTGTGCTAATCACAATGCTAAGAAATTAACTAAACTGACGTTTAGATACAAGGCCTGTTGATTATTTGGATAGTACCTTCAGAACTCAGTAGAGTTTATAATAATAAAAACATTGTAATATTATTCATCCAGAATGTGCCGCCAATAGATTAAAAATAAAAAAATGCATTATTATATGCAAAGGTGATAAGAAATCTATAGACTTATTCAAAACGTTGTGGACATTTAATAATATCAATAATAGAGTTTCAAATCTATAAATTCATTTATATTTTCTATATAATTCTATATATTTATCTATATATTTCAAATCTATTATATAATATCAATAATAGAATTTCAAATCTAGTGACAAATTTTCATTTTTTCTGAAGCAAGTGCGCATTTTTATTTTTAAAGTTTGTTACATCAATTTTTTTTTTAAGTTTGTTCCACCAGAAGAGTTTGTTATTCAGTTCCACGATTTTAAGAGTGTTTTCAAAGTTTTACAAAGTTTGTTCAATAATTTTTAGAATTAGCAACTATTTAACTAAAATTTATAATGAAATTAAATATATTTTAATACAAAGTGATTTTTTGGACATATAAAGGGTTTTAGTAAAAAAAAAAAGATCAAAATTTGTCCACCATATGTCTAATATTTGGCCCACTATGCGCTGTCCTAAAATTACTTTTCCTTATATTTTTTCAAAAAATATTAGGAAAAATAAAAAGTACCAACAATTTTGTAACAACAACATTTTAAAAAACTAGAAAAACAAAAGATTATCAATTTTGCTTAAAAAAGTAAAAAGTACCAACAAATCTGTAACAACAATTTTTTAACAAACTAGAAATACTAAAGATTATCAATTTTGCTTTGTATGTAAATTTATGCACTTAATTTTGGAAAGTTTAAATTGATAATATATTCAATGTTTACTTTTTTTTTAACTAAATTTTTTTTTTTTTTTATGTATAGCTTTATTATTATTATTATTATTAGTATTTTTTACAGCAAGAGGATAAAGAAAGAAAAAGCTCAAAAGCTAGAGAGGCAGATGGTAAAGAGATAAAAAAAGAGGGAAATTCTAAAGACAGCGAGTACTCAAAATCGGGTTCAGAAGTTTTAGTTGAACAAGAAAACACTTTAAAAGTAAAGGAAAAAACTGCCAGGGAAAAACAAGGAAGTTCCAAGGACAGAAAAGATGGCAGTCACACAGAGAGAGAAAAGAGAGAACATCAGCGTAGTTCTAATGAAAAAGAAAAAAGAAGAGAGAATGAACAACTAGAAACTGAGTCTGATACTAAAGAGAAAGGAGGTTCATCTAGAGATAGAGAGAAAAGAAAAGAAAAGATAGATTCAGAATCTGCCTCTAAAGAGAAAGAAAGTTCATCAAGAGATAGGGAGAAAAGAAAAGAGAAAGAAGGAAGATCAAAGGAGAGAGATAAAATAAAAGGTGTTGATGAAAAAAAGGATACTAAACAAAAAGAAGGAGTAACAAATATTGAACAAAAGACAAAGCCACATGAAGATGATCCTGAAAAAGTAAAAAATATTGATGAGGTTGATGGAAAAAAAACAAAAAGAGATAGAAGGAAAAAAGAAATAGAAGAAAATGTTGATAATGTATGCCATTTTCTTTTGATCTATAATTTCTGTTTATATTAGTCAGATAGTTCATTGTTTTTTGTTTATCTAGGAGGCAAATAAAAGTAAAGAAAACATAGTAGGTATTTTTATTATTCATTTTATTTTTATTTAAATTAGGGAAATAATTTTTTAAATGGCTGTATTTATTAATTTTATGAAAAATATTTTAATTATAAAAAATAGTTAATAAATGATCCCTTTATCATTTTCTGTAACATTATTTGATATAAAAAAAAACCCTCAGTCGATGTAGCAGCACTCCACTGCGAGTCAGGCTATTTGTCAGTCGATGTATGTACTGAAGCCCCCAGCAGCAGGTTATTTCAGTATGATGTCAGATTGCTTACAATAGTACGCAATAGTATTTGTATATATATATATATATATATATATATATATATATATATATATATATATATATATATATATATACAACGCTCTAAATAGTTTTTCAAAGCTTGCCAATCAAATAGAATTTTTTCACAAAAACAGGTTATTTTCTCTTAAATTTTTTGAAATTTAAAAAATCTTAAAAATAGCCGATCATTGATTGTTGATAAGCTGTTATTTCGAGCGCTATATATATATATATATATATATATATATATATATATATATATATATATATATATATATATATATATATATATATATATATATATATATATATATATATATATATATATTAGGGTGGTTCTAAAAAACAACTTTTTTTGAAAATGACTGCTGGCACCCCCTGAATATGTTGTATATAATAAAAAAATGCTGGATTTAAAAAATTTTTGAATAAAAAATATTTTAAGGGGTTGCTACCAACCCTCAAACATTAAATAAGTCCCTAATATTATTTAAAAAAAAGTTTTTTAAAAGTATGTCATGTTGGGTCTCAAATGAAACAAAATTATATAAAAATTTCAAAAATATTCATAATTTTATAATTAAATTTCTGTTATAGATTTTTGTGAACAGAAAATTACCTTTTTTTTAACTAAAAATGAAAAATAAAGACTTTAACAAGATTTTTTAATCATAATTTTAATCAATGTTTTTTTTTAAAAATGAATATAATTTTTGAAATTTTAAAATAATTTTGCTTCATTTGATACCCAACATGACATACTTTTGAAAAACTTTTTTTTAAATAATATTAGGGACTTATTTAATGTTTGAGGGTTGGTAGCAACCCCTTAAAATATTTTTTATTCAAAAATTTTTTAAATCCAGCATTTTTTTATTATATACAACATATTCAGGGGGTGCCAGCAGTCATTTTCAAAAAAAGTTGTTTTTTAGAACCACCCTAACATTTATATATATATATATATATATATATATATATATATATATATATATATATATATATATATATATATATATATATATATATATATATATATATATATATATATATATATATATATATATAGTTTTAAAGTTAGATTAGTTGTTTAGTTTTATTAAATTTTTTAAAAATGATAGATTATACTCTGTGATATTATCTTTAAAAGAATATATAAGTTATGTCCATATAAGAACCAAAAAGCCAGTACAAAAATTTTTGGTGGAACAGTTTTGACTATTGCTAGGATATAGTGAGGCATATCGAGACAGTGTAGCATAACAGGACTGTTATGCCTGAAGTCTTATATCTCTGCTAAAAAAATTTTTTGATAAAACATTTTTAAATTATGGTGCTTCATTATTGTAAAGAAAATTTAATTTTAGAAATACCAAAATGCATTAAAAGTACCAAATAGCATCAGTGTGCAAAAAACAAAATTTGTGTATTTTCTTAAGTGATACAATGACAAAATATTTATCTTTAACAAATGCTAATTTGCTTTATTTATAAAAAGTTTATATTTTTTAGACAGTATTTTTTATCCTCTTTCAGAATCTGGTTTTAAAAAAATTGAATTTGAACTTTTTGAATAGTATTAATTTCAGTAAAATGACTTTTGTGGGGCATATCAAGACAAGAAGTTATTTATATAATTGATTATATTATTACCATTTCGTGATGCTGTTTACAGTTTGATGATTTTATTTTTAATCTAAAATATCATTTTCCGTATTTAGAAAAGCAATATTAGTAATAAGTTCAAAGAAGTTCGTATTTTTATAACTTATCTTCGATTAATAATATTGTTTAATGTAAACAATGATGGTAAGAAATTATGTAAGAAAGATCAATCATCCAAAATAGCAAAATGAAATGAAATGTAGTTTTAGCTGTGAATAATAAAAAACTTAGAATTAAAAAAGCTGCTGATACATATGGCATATTAAATTTGTTCAACATCAGCATATTGCTAATAAGTAAAAATGTTGCTCAATAGTTTCAGCATATTTTTTTTGTGATTTATGTGATCCATATTATTTTTTGTTTAATTTTACATTTAGTAGTAATTACCAATATATTACTATATAGGTTAGGGTAGAGTGGAGGTATTTTATAATGAAACAAAAAAAGCTTTTTTTATATTAGTTGTTATTTCATTTTTTGTTGTGTATAGGTGTATGGGCGTGTAGTTTATATAGGTATGTTACTTTTTTGAAAGTTGAATGTCAGAACATGTTTAAATAATAGATAGCCTTTATTTTTTATCATTTTTTAAAGTTTTACAATTAATGAATAACTGCTGCTTTTTAACTGTCCCGCTTTGCCTCACCCACTTTCAAAATGTAAAAATTTTGCTAGTCTAGGGTTTTGCTACTTTCGTTGTTGTAGCTTATTTTTAGAAACTTTTTTTGTTTTTTTTGTTTTCTTATATCAATGAATTTTAAAAACAGTGACTATGATTAGTTTATCTGCAACTAGCAATTGTTTCTTAAGTGTCCCTATTTTCCACGCTCTACCCTAAATGTTTTAATTAAATTTGTTCAATATTAAACCATTGCATAGAAAAAATGTTATGTTTTATTTTGAAATAAATTGAATAAAGTTGATGTTTTTAGGAAAACAATTTGTTGCGAGTTGAACTTAGTATTCTTTTATAAATGCTATATGTTGGCAAACCAGTAAAAATAACTTTTTGTTTAAGAGTTTTTCCATTTAAACACAAACTCAACTTTTATATCCAGAGTTACAAATAGCCAGAGTTATATGTCAAAAACATGCAATTTTACAATATCTGTGATGCCTCACTCATTTGGAGTGTCAAACACATCTCTTGCTTGCTTTTTACTTGTTACATTTATGTTAACTAAATTTCCCGGAATCTTGTTATTTTCAAAGTCTAGGCACCAGAACAGCTAATTTTTCTTCTTTTTTTTATTTTGAAATCTAAAACCAGTTTACTATTTCAATCTAGAATTGTATATTTTAATATAAATTTAGTCCTATCTGATTCTGTAGATAAATTACTAGGTTTTTTACATGCTCTTTTAGTTGAAAAGTTGCTTTTTACTTTCTTTAGGAATCACTTATATAAATGCTAATCTTTACAAACTAATATCTCTCATGTTTGATATTAGTTTGCTTTTGAATGGATTTCTGGGTAGATTATGGTAGACCACTAATAAGAAAAAAATTAAGTCACTATATAATAGATATTCCGTTCAATCAGACTCACATTTGCAATTTAAAATTAAACTTTGGGCATCAACCTGTTTTCTCTTGCAACAACCAAGTTTAAAAAGTTTAATGATGTTCATGTTTCAGAGTTAGGGGTTAAAAAAAAAAGAAAATTAACAAAATAAATAAATAGCATCCCAGCTGTAGTGCTGGAGCTCTGTACTCTGGAGCCTTGGAGGTGAAATTAATTTTTAAATAATTTGAATTGTTTAAATCAAAAGTACTCAGTTTACAACACACTAATGTACTGTGCTACAGTCCCTGTTGTTTTTGGTTTAAAAATAATAATATACTGTAATTCTGATAATATACTGAAATACTGTAATAAATGTCATAGTCTAAAAATTAAGTTAGCTAGTATGAAATTTAAATTCTAATATATAACCTGTGCAATAACAAGATAAGTTATTTAACAACAACACATGTTTAAAAGTGATAGTATGAATATTTAACACACTAAAAAAATATGGTTAAATAGTAATAAATTTTGGCATTATAGCCAATTAGAATTGAGTAGTGAATAATTGGTGATCTCCCATCATTAGGAATGCACTGCAATCACAAATGATGTTTTGAGGAAGTGCAAGACCTGCATTAACGCCACAAAACAGGGGTGTGTTCTTGCGATAACTCACCACCTGCACTCTATGTCATGATAGTCATTTTTTTAATTTTATTGGGCTACACTACAAAAGTCAATTGTCCTAAATCTATCCCAGCTTTCCAGTTTCAACATTCTTAGAAATTTCATAAAGGTGGTAAAGGATGCGCGTGGTGTGTATCAATAACCTTTTACCTTTAATTATTGTAAATTTCATAGTGTAAATGTAAATATAAGTATTGTGCTATAATTGGATTTAGAATGTTTAGTTTTGAAAATTGTTCAAATAAAACCAATATTTTCTTTTATAAATCAACTCCACCGTAAGTCTGTAACTCTATTACATAGTAATTTTGTGACTCCAGTTGCACTTTATTTCTGTGATAAAATTAGAAAAATAACTTTATAATTCAGTTGTAAAGTAACTTAGTGACTCAATTACACAATGACTTGATAACACTGTCACTCAGATGTATGGTAACTCTGTGAATAAGCCTCTGGTTTCTCAGGAAATGAAATAAGTAATATAATTAAAATATGTAAAATCAAATTAGTAATACTTCTAAAAATACCATATAGACTAAAGATGAAAATGCTCGAGCTATGCAAAGACCAGCTTCAGCTAAAGGACCAAGAGTGAAACAAAACCAACAAGATTCAGGTGAAGGTACCTATCAAAGTATTATTTTTTTAATAACTTAACTGCATTAACCAATTTCTGATTAGTAGATAAAAAAAATTTTATTTTATTTTTAGATGAAGATACATCAAATTCAGGTATTTCAAGTTTTTGGTGTTTTTTTTTTTTCTTTTCTTTTTAGTTTTCTTAATATTGCATTTACAAAAAAATAATAATAATTTATGAGATATAGAATGTACCAAAATGAACTCCAGTTTTTGTTTCTGTTTTACTAGGAAATTGTTTAAATGTTTAGAAACTTCTAAGATATATTCCAGGACTCTTCTGTAAGAGTCCTGGAATATATTGTTTTTGAACTTGCAGTTCCTGGCTTCCATTTTACATAACTTTAAGTTCAAAAATGATAGAATTAGAACACTTAAAATAAGTATTTCTTTTGTTGAATATTGAAGTTCCTTAACATTTTAAGTTCATGTAAAAATGATATTTAGCTGTAAATCTTAAAATGTTTTTTTTTTTCCATTTCCTTCTGTTTAGCAGCCTAATATTTATTTAATTCTATACATAAAGAAAAGTATTTATATGACCAATTGATTTTTATAGCATTGCCAGCTGAAAAAAATACTGAAAGTGTGCAAAAGCCTGTGTATGTTTCATATTTTTAAAATTTTTTAATCTCACTATTTTACTTTAATTTATTTTATTTATGTTTTAAATCTTGAATTTCATTTAAAAATTACTTTGAATTTCAGTCAAAAATTAGTGCGTCCTAGCAGTGCGAGACCTGCACCACCAAAAGTTAAAAAAGCTGAAGTTGTTGAAGAACAAAATGCAAGGTATAATTTGAACAGAATATACTTATACAACAACTTATACAAAAGAAAATTGTGTTGGTGTAAATGTTCTACTAAAAATATAGAAAATAATTGAATATGAAAGTAAAATAATAATATTGTTCAAAATGATATGCCAGTGTTAAAATTGGTCTGGAAGCATCAATAACTTTTTCAATGTAATTTTATAATATAAAATAGTTTCATATTTTTATATTCTTATCTTAAAAAAGAATGTTTAGGATTATTTAACCAAGACTTTTTATCATCCCAGTTTTATTGAAAGGTTCTCACCCTATTTGTCTTATGTAAAACCATTTTTAGTTAATCAAAGAAAAATTTTCTTTTTTAATCGCAGGAAAATCTCTGATTTTCCTCATAATTTTTTTTTTTTTTTTGTCAATAAATATTTTTGTTTTTGAGTAGAATTCAGTTTTTTTTATATATTAGAACAACTCTGCTTTTGTGTTTGATCCCATTCAAGCTTTAATTGCAATTTATCTACTTTGCTTTTATGTTTGATGCAAATTAAGAACTAATTGCAACTCATCTACTTTGCTTTTGTGTTTGATCCAATTTAAGGTTTAATTTCAACTTATCTACTAATAAACTGTTAAACATAATGTAATTAAAATCTATCCTAATTTAATTTTATTTATTTTTTTTTTTTTACAATTTTATTATTTTTATAATGACGACATTCTATGCAGACTACACTGTCTAGTTAGGGTTTATACCACTTTAGTCAACTATAATATATGATTCTTGTTTAAAGCCAGGTAAATTATATTGATTAAAAACTCCCAGGCTTGTATATATTTTTTTTGATTACTTTACATTGAGATTCAGCAATGAAATTTGTGACAAATACAAAGTTTTAATCTGAACTTCAAATAGAACTGGCAAATTCTTTGTGAAGATCCAGTAAATTTACACATTCAATAATCTAAAAAAAAAATCAAAGTGCACAATAAAACTTAAACCATAGTTATAATGCTGATAATAACAATGCTATTAAACTATCATAAATAATACACATAGTTTGATTTATACTCCATTTTGTCATCCTAAAATTGCTTGAAAAAAAAATTTTTTAATTCAGTTTTTTCAATGTAGTAGAGCTTATTCAAGGGTTGATGCAATAGTGGTCAAGTCTTTTTTAGTGCTTTTAAAGTTTTTTTTTTTTTTTAATGTTAAAATTACTAACATTTTCTCAAATATCTAATGACTTTACTGCATTTTTATATTTCTCTGTAACTTTTCTTTTCTCTTATACTAGACACACTAACAACAATTTCATTTTTGGTTTTATTTATTTTGGTTTTTATTATATTCTAATATACTTTATATTTCGGTTTTTATTTCTGCACATTTTATAATTGATTTTTTTTTTTTGAGTACTTTCTAGAAAAATTTATTTTCTAGTTATGTAATTTGGAGCCATTTTTTTTCAATTTACTGGCTTCAATTATCTTTTGTAATTTGGAGCCATTTTTTTTCAATTTACTGGCTTCAAATGTTTCCTATCATTCTTGAAAGTTTTACTTATACATTTTTTTTTCTAAGTTAAATAATATATATATTTTTTAAAATAACATTTATTTATTTTATATATATTTTTTATTTATATGTATTTTGTATATATATATTTATTAACTAACATTTATTTTATATATATATATATATATATATATATATATATATATATATATATATATATATATATATATATATATATATATATTAAATAACATCCTTTTTTTTTAAATATCATCTTGCTTTTAAAATGGTATCTATCTTGCTTTTTTTGAAAACTGGTTGTTGTTTTTTTTGCTTCGTTTTTAAAAAAAACACTCGATATACCTTAATTTTATGACCCAATTTCAAAACAGTGGAAGAACTATTATTGTTTTTATGTTTAAAAAAATGCAAATATATTTTAAAAGCAGATATAAACAAGTACAAAAAACAATATTATGGTATTTTAAAAACATTTATATGTTAAAATGCCCCTCACAACATGTATACAAATAAAAAAAATTTTGAATCACTTGTACGAAATATAGGAGTAATATTTTAATTTTTTTGTTTTCTGAAATTGTATATCAGAGGAGCCGAAAAAATTTATTTTCTAAAGTAACTTGCATGATTTATGCCCCACCCTAAAATATATGTATGTGTATAATCACATAAAAATTATATGTATGTATATATATATATATATATATATATATATATATATATATATATATATATATATATATATATATATATATATATATACACACACACACAAAATTTTACTAATATATGAGATCTAGCATGTAATGAAAAGTTATGATTAAAAAAAAAAATCAATATTTTGTTGCTCTCAAACCAAAGTTCACCTATTTTTTATACAGCAAACTGGATGTATGAAGATAATTAATATTGTTGCATGTATGTATTATTTACATAGGGTTAATTCTAAACCTTTGGCACCAGTTATTATGGATAATAAAAATGACGATGAAGATGAAGGATTTATTGTAGAGGAAGATCCAGCTCTTGGGAATATTTTGGATATGGTTAGAGTATTATTATTTATTATTTAATTAATTACAGTGAAAAAATTTTTAATTATATTTTATATTTTTTAGAATCAATCAGAAAGCAATTCTGATTTAGTTACTACACAGGAACATGGTATGTATGTTAAATATAGTGTTATGGTTAGCTTCATATGTTATTGTACACTTTGTACAATTTTTATTGTGCATATTGTTTGTTGTACACATTGTTTTGCAATTAGTTTTGAGTATATTTAATAATTGAAACCAAATTACTTTGTTTTGATATAAAACTTGAAAAAATAAATTTAACAATCATTTACTTTGCATTATAAATTTACTGTTTTGTTTGTTTTAAAGTGTCTGTTCAAAACATGTTTTTAAAATGTGTGCAAAACATTTTATTATGTTCAATTTTTCTATTTGTAATATATCAATGAGTTAGAAAGTGAATTAGAGAGTTTGAAGTATACTACCTAATCAAATATCAATTCATCAACATAATCATCTTACTCCTTGTTATTCTTTCATGATGAAAAAATAGTGAGAAAGACAAGTTATACAATATCTTATTATTTAAAGTACACTAGATTTATGAAGACTTTTTTTTGAAAAGTAAGAATAGTACTTGGATTGTAAAAAGTGAAGTTAATTCAAATTAAAAAATCGCATAGTGCTATCTTTTTTTAAAAAAAGAAGAAGTTCTTCACTCTCTTTTCTTAAATGAAGACTGTTGGAACTTTAATAAATTATAATCCCTGGTAGCAACTTATGAAAGTATAAAATTATGAAAGTATAAAATTATCCTTTTTCCATTGCAAAAGAAAAAGATTTGTGATGGACCTAACTTGTTGTTTTAAACATTTAGATGAAGAATAGGATTCTTTTTATGAAAAAAAAGTGATTTTACCAAAAGTATTTTATTAGGTAAAAGTTATTTGCTGATTTCTTGAATATGAGTGAGCTTTTAGAAAGATGTTACATTAGTCCTTGTACAAAATGTCATGATGTTTAAATTAGTTTTATATTACATGCTATTATGTTTATTATATTATTATATATTTTTTTAATAATATTTTTTTAACTATTCTGTTTAGATAACATAGGTATACTTGATAACCACATAGCTACTTAAACAAAATATTTAAGAATTTGGATATTTTTTAAGCTATTGTTTTATGCAAGTTAATGGTTTATTTATATATTTATTTTGTTGCAGGGAGTCTTGTTCGAAAAATGTTGGAAAGTAAAAAACAAGCCGACAATCAAAACAACACTGTAATTATTCTTTTGTTCTTTAAAGAAAAGTTTGATTATTTTTAAATTTCCAATTATCATTGGAAAATATATTTGTTTTAGTTATAATTTTGTTATTGTAAACAATAACTGGAATTCTCAATAGTCTGAGTAATAAGAAATTAATCTTAATACTGTTAGGATGAATAATAAGAAATTATTTATTTTAATCTTAATACTGTTAGGATAAGCATGTTGTTTTTGATGGTGCTCGCAAAAAGGAAAGAGAAATTGCTGAAAAAGAGGTTTCTACAAAATATTTTGTTTTTGGTTGCTTAGGTTTTGTATTGTATATATAAAATAACTATTTAATGCTAATGTTTTTTATATTTTAAAAAACTCTTTCTAGATTGATGGACTTCGCACAAGTATTCAACAGTTAGTTAGAAGTGCTCATCCTCTTGGAAAAATAATGGATTACATACAGGTTTCATTTTTGAAATTTTACATTGGAACAATTTTTTGGTGATTTTATTTATAAAATTGTTAGTGATAAATCAAAATAGAACAATCTATACTTTGATATATTTTCTATAATTTCAACAGTTAGCCAAAGGTAAATCAATATTTGACTTTGTGGTGTGTGGTGTCTATGGATTTTTGGCCAGTTTTATACAGCTGCAACAATCTGACTGAAATTTTTAAATATAATTTAACTGTCAAATATTTGTGCTCGACATGCAACTAAAGTTGTGCAGGATTTATTTTATATTTTAGAACTTAGTATTAAATTTCTTTTGACAACTGAACATTAAAATTCAATGTTTTTTTTGTTTTTTTTTTATGTAAAATATCATGTTGTACATAAAGTTTATAAAGAGAGGGTGAGACTTTTTTTAAAAGTTAACCCTTGCTACCGGTATACTTAAGATTTCTGCATAAAAACACTAAAAAAAATTACATGGGGGAAGAGGGGGTAGTGTTTTAAAATAGTTATATAATGCTTATAGTTTAGTAAAGTTTACTCAGAGTTTAGAGTTTTTTATATGTTTTTAATGTAAAAATTTAGACAATTGTAATTACTATTCATTATTATTATTATTAACAAATGTAATTATTCATTATTAAACTAAAAAAAAATTTCCTACCATGTTTGCAATTTTTAGGAAGATATTGATAGCATGCAAAAAGAATTGATAATGTGGAGACAGGAAAATCAAAAACATGAACTCTCTCTTAAAGCTGAACAGAGGTGAATGTTCTTCATAAATATTGAAATATTTTTTTCTCTTCTACAATTTCATTTTAATCAATAATTTCATATAAATGTAAGTCATAAAATTAGGTTACAATGTACACAAAGGAAAATACTGTTTTTATATACTTTTTATTTAAATAAAAAGTTGTTAAAGTTAAAAAAATTTTAATAAAAAAGAAAAAAAAAAACTAGAGTGCAAAGTTTGATTTCTTTGATAATTTTTTCGTTTTGCAAAAAAGAAAAAGGAAGAAAAAGGTTTGGTCATTTTAAAGTTGTACACTAGTTATTGTTCCCTTTCCTCAGTCCATTTAAAGTCTAAAAGACAAAAAAAAAAGATTCAAGTTCATTTTTTAATTCTTTTTTATTTAATGCTTCCACAGTGATAAATATTAAGATTATTTGAGTCTGATGCTATTAATTTCTGTCTGCTATCTTAACAAACTGTTGTAGAATATAAATGGTCATTTGATTTCCTTTATTTGTACCATTAGGTACTAAAAGAATGTTACAAAACTTTTATTGAGGATATAGAGGGGACTTGGAGCTGTTGGTAGAAGACACTGATTTTTTTTAATTTTTTAGCAAACACATATTAGGAATCACATATTAGGAATTTAGCAAACACATATTAGAAAACATCTAGAAAACACATATTAGGAATTTAGCAAACACATATTAGGAACATTCACACATTATTAAACTTTTATAATATTTCAAATAAAAGCATTTCTGTTATAAAGTAGTGTTCCAGAGCTAACCTTTAAAGAAGTTGTGTTTTTTAGAGCTAACCTTTAATGAAGTAGTGTTCCAGAGCTAACCTTTTAAAGCATTTATAGTTCAGTATCTTTTATTCTTTTAAGCTATCTACAATTTTCAAGGTATTTTCATTTTAAGTATAAAACATGAAGTTTTATACCTAAAGAAAGGGTATTAGAACCCATTAATTATATATATAATTAATGGGTTAATAAGAAAGGGTATTAGAACCCATTAATTATATTTATACTTAAATTCTGGGAATAAATCCAATTGAACAAATCAATTGATGGATGTTGCTATTATAAAATATTGAATAAAGTTAATTAAAGAAAATTTTTTTTGATAAAGATAACAAATAAAAGGTAGCACAGTGAGATTTGTTCAAATGTTATTGAAAGCTTATTTTTTATTATTTGATTTATTTATTATATTTATTACTTTATTGTTATTAAGCTATAAAATTTTATTAAATAAACTGTTTAATTTTTTGAAAACTATTTTCACACCTTCTTTATAATGGACGTTACAATAATTGTTTAGGTTGACATCTTAAGTATCAAGAAAATGCATACAGTGATACTAATGTTTATTATGTTGTGACAACCATTTTTTAGCAGCCTTAAAAAGTTTGCAATTTTTCTGTTGAAAGACCTCTTGAGTCTCTCCAAAAATTACATCCTTTTTAGAGGAATATTCTGGCATTTTCCATAAAGATTGTATTGTAGAAAATGTTTTTAAGTATTATTTTTTATTACAGAGATTACTTCTTTTGTGATCCAAGGTTTGTGCAAAACAGATAGATATATTGTAATGTTCCATAACATTTAGATAGATTCAATATAGATAGATTGTAATGTTTCATAACATTTATTAACATTTAAATTTCTAAAACAATTAACCCAGTCGATATTTTTGAAATACATGTTTAGTTTATTGTAATTACCATTTTTTAAAATCTTGACAAGATGAAGAAAACAAATTTCTAGTAGGGCTTAATGATTCTACAGCATAATTTGAAGTAAGACTTAAATGAGTTCGTTCTTTTTTGGTGCAGCTAATTAAGATTGTCTTTCAAGAGTATATGCACATTGCAAAGATTTAGTTAATATAAGATCCAGAGTGCTAGTTGGATCTAATATAAACTAAAAATTAAAAAATTATTTTAAAAGTATTAAAATCAATATTTTGCGTTAAATGGTTGGAATCAAATGTCTCAAAGTCTTCAGCTAGCGGGTTTGTGGTGGATGCAATGTAATTAGACCATGTTGTACTGTCAAGGTTAAAGTCTCCTGTAATTAGAAGACCTGAGAATTATTTATTTTTCACTAATTTGGATGCAAAATTTTATAAAGGCTTTAATATGATTATTTACTTATAAGTCATTACTGAGAGGTGGACAGTATATACAACCAACTAAAAATTTTTTAGTTCCAAGATTAACTGAACACCAAACTTGTTCAGAGACAGTTTTGCTAGGTTCAAGATGAGTTACTTCATGGCTTATTAGTGTGTCAGATATATAAATGCAGACTCTACCATAAGGATTAGTTTATCGATCATGCCTGTAACTAATATAATTTATGATTGAATTAGAACTGAGATTAAGAATAGAGTTTTCATTATACTATGTTTCTGTTACAAAAACAAGACTTGGTGGTGCTTTTGAATTTTGAATAATGTTTTGCAGCTCAGCAACTTTTTACTGAGTTTAACAAGGTCAAATTTGTATAAAAAATTGTTAATATTATTGTATAAAATAATATTAATAAATAATAATATTGTATAAAAAATTGTTAAAAGGTCAAATTGTAATAAAAATTGTTTTAGTTGTTAACCGTTTTTATATTTTTGTTGATTCTATTGTGGACTGATTTAAGTTTTAAATCTGTTTTAACATGTCTAGAATTATATTTTTCTTCCAAGAGTCGAGTCCCAAATTCCATTAATGAGTGTGACTCTACCACTGCAGATGGGAAAACGAAAGGGCTAATTGTTATGCTGACTTTCAAATTTTTCCCTGTTGAGCCTGTTACATTCTATACTGTTACATTCTATATTCTATATAGCAGTTTTGATTGCATTTGTTGAGCAGAATTTTTTTCTGGGTTACTTTTGCCAACTCTAAAGCGTCTAATAGCAACATGTTTACATTCAATATTAAGTTCCTTGAAGAGTGATATTGCCAGCGTTTTGTCATGTTTGATATGGTCAGCAGCCATTGGAGAAGGCGATGTCATGGTACCAAAAATAATAATATTTTTCTGTTTTCTTTCTCTTTCCTGGACTTCATGTGCATTAGCATTAAGTAATTCTTATTGAGTATTTACTCTAGTTACTTTGTCTCTTCCAGAAACAGCTGAGGCCCAGCTGGAGTTGTTGGATTACTGCTGCTAGTGTTAGGGTTTGAAGTTAGTGATGAAATGATGCTTACATCTTCGGCTTGCTGTTCCTCTAGAGCTGTTACTTTTGCTTTTTGAATAATTTTCTCTTTTTTTAAGATACTCTGTTTTTTCTACGGAAACTTTTCATTTTTGAGTATATGAATTTCATTTGTCATAGCTGTTTTAAATGCAAGAAACTCATATTGGAGTTCCTTATTTTTACTTAAAACATAAGAAACTGAATTAGCTTTCAGTTATGTTGCTAACATGTCCAATTTCTGACTTTGTGAAGTTTGTCATTTTTATCAGTTTACGAGGGCTACCACCCTTAATAACAGTGGATTACCTTCTAAATACGGTTTGCAATGCCGGATGTCTTTCCCAATCTCGGGATTCTGGGATTGAGAAACATCAATCCCGGAGTTCCGGGATTGATCCCAGGATTGAAAAACAGATAAAGCATCTATATAGTATTAAGTAGAATAAAAATAGTACACTCTTAAATAAAATATATTTTATAAATGATGCTGTTTGCATTACATCATTACATGCATAGAAGAAAAACATGTTAATTGATGTTAAGAAATTTCATTAAAAGTATGGAAATATATCATGTTTCATGTACTTTGAAATGTGACTTCAGGAAGCACAATGTCTTTAATGTTTCATCGCCCAACCTGTTACGAATTTTATTAAGAAAATGTAGATCAAGAAAATGGTCTCTAAGTTTTTTTTCTAATAGTTCAATGCACTTCTCTGCTGGCATTGACCCTGTTATTCGCACTAAAGCCAAACTCCAAAACTGCGAATTTTTTTCATGAACACTAATATTCATATAGTGACAATTTCGAAGTGACGTCCATTCGTCAAAAAACAAAGAAAATTTCTCTCCTACCCTGAATTCTGTACTCTTGAGCACTTTACTCTGAAGAATAAAGAAGTAAGGTTTTTACTTCTCTGCTTTTTTTGGGGGGTCTGGAGACTTGCATATGTTAAAAATATGTTTTCTGTTGAAAGACCTCTTGAGTCTCTCCAAAAATAACATCCTTTTTTTGAGCACTTTACTTTGCTGAACTAAACTAATCTTACTTTTTTGCTGTGCTCTACTAAATGATTATGAATTGTGTTTACTGACGTTGGTAGATTTTTGAATCCCATAGCAGTTAGAGTGGCAAATAAATCTATTGAAGAACAAATCACATTAAATGTATGCCCATCAGACACCGTTAGACAACCAAGTGTAACATGAAGTGTTTTATCTTATCCTTTTCAAAAATCAAAAAATATTCTGTTAGTGGTTTAGATTTCTTTTTTTTGGTGGTTTATCTGATGTGCTTTTTCTGGTAATATTAGGTTGGGTTGTACTTTCGACCTTCACATTATGCACCAACATGTGTATATGAAGTCCTTTTATTGATCCACCACAGATTTTTAAATTTTTTATGCAGTTTGGCAATTTACACATCGCTGTTTGCCCTTTCTTTTCTCGTAGAAAATATTTCCAAACAGCTGAGTTACTTTTAATTGTAAAATCTACATACGCCATGCTTATTTAAGTTTTAATTTTAAGAGTAAACCTTGTAAGAAATGCGCTTTTTTTTTTCAGTTTAAAAAAGTTTATTTTGCTGAATTACAGAACAGAGTAACTGAAAATAGAATTATTTCCTGCGATATTATACTAAATAAAAATTATTATATTGATGCGCATAAATTGTTGTTATTTTTATATATTTTTTGATTTCTCTTTTATTTTGCTCAATCGTATAGGGAATCCCGGGATTGATATTAGACAATCCTGGGATTTCTGGATTATAAAAAAGTTAAAATCAAATAAAAAATCAAATAAAAAATCCTAATTTGCCTTTCAAATTGATTGTAAAAACTGTTGGCTGTTCTAAAAGCACTGTGATTAGAACTTTAAATAAGTATTTGACACTTAATGCATTAAATAGAAAGCCTGGAAGCGGCAACAATTTGAACATTAACAAAAAACTGAAGACGTATGTTTGGCAAAAATAAGGGCAAATCCTAACATTTCTAAGCGAGATTTGGCACTAAAATGCAAAACTAGCTGACAAATGGTTCGAACTATCAAAAAAAAGCATAAAATCAAGTCCTTCAAGATGTATAAAGCCCCAGATCGCAGTGCTGAAGAAAATTTAGTGGCAAAAAGTCGTGCAGGAAACTTATACAAATTATTGTGTAGAAAAAAAAAATTATAATTATGGATGATGAAACTTATGTGAAATTAAATTTTAAGACGATTCCAGGACATCATTTTTATATGGGAGTCTCCAGGAAAATAAAAGGCTAAATTTAAAACAATAAAACTAAAACAATTCCCAAAAAAAATTATGGTTTGGCAAGCCATATATCAATGGGGATTAATAACACAAAGTTTCGTCACTAATTCCACAATAAATAGTGCAATCTATCTAATCTAGAGTGCCTTAAAAAGCGCTTATTGCCACTTTAAAACGCCCATGATGGTAATGCAATCTTTTGGCCTGACCTAGCATCTTGTCATTACTCCAAATCCACGTTAAACTTCTACAATGCCAATAGTATTGATTTCATACCTAGAACACACAATCCTGCAAATTGCCCTGAACTTTGTCAAATTAAGTAATATTGGGCCATTATTGAAGCCATAAGAATACATACATAAGAACATAAGAAGTTTAGGCAAGCAAAATCAAGTACTGACTTTAAGAAGAAGTGGGATAAAATCACCACAGAGTATGGATCTCACCTGGTGCAAAATCTTATGAGTCCCATCAAGAGAAAAATTAGAAAATTTTATTGTACTGAAGAAATTTAATTCTTTTTTTTTATTTATTTTTGATGTGTTCAATAAAAAAAAATCAACTTTGTAGCTCATTCCAATATTTTTTAATTCAAGATATAAAAAGTCTTAGTTTTACTTAATCCAACCTTTAATTGCTTACAAGGCATAAAACTTCAAGTCTCATAAATTGTTTTTTTTCTTCATTTTGTAAATATTTTTTTGCAGATCTTTATTCATAGATACTAGGGTTTCTCAAAAAATGATCATTTTTTATAAACATTAAATAGATCAATGTGATGCTTTAGTAGGGTTTTTCTTATAATCTTTTTTTTTTAAAGCCCCAAGTTTTTAATTTTTTTTAATTTGTGAGTCATACTTTATGATCAAACCTTTAAAAATTTCAAAAGTATTTTATTCTAAAGCCCCAACTTTCTCAATTTCAGTGTTATGTTATTAGTGACGTTTCAAGAGATTTTATGACAGTAATAGAGATTCAATGTTTCCAGTTAAAAAAGTTATCAACAATTCTCTTGACGTCGTCAGTAACGTTTTATGTTGCAATAAAAGTTAAAATAAAAGTTAAAGTTATTATTTGAATAAAAGTTCTGATAGCAATTTAATATTTCGAGCTAAGAAATTATCAATAATATTAAAAACCTAGCAGTGCTTACTCATTTTAAGATATTAATAATTATGGATTTATTATTTAGTGTTAATAAATTATTTTTTTCTAAATCAGTTAGTGTTTTTGAAAATTTTTTCTTTTCATTTTTAAGCATAACGGAAAATGAAGTTGAACCCCTTAAACTTCACTTAAATGAGCTTGAACATGAGATAGCCGAAATGGTGAGTTTTACTTTTCTTTCTTACAACTTCATGTTTTTTTATTATGGCTAGTAATTTTTCTAAATTTTTTTTGTAATAAAACTATATTTAGATGAATAATATTAGTGCCGTGAAATCAAATATACTTCGTAACGAAGAAAAAATAGAAGATTTAATTTTAGGAATATCAAGGTAGCAAAAAATAGAAATAAAATAATGTAGAGAATTATAGAAAGTATATAGAAATTTTAAGCATATTGTAGAAAACACTTTTTAATTAACTTTAGATTTCGAGCTTGATAGTTATAAAGTTAATAATTCCTATTTCTTATTTCTTAAGGTGGGTAGTTGTTGATAACTATTGACCTTAATCCATTTATTAATGATTTCATTCAAAAAATAAAATAACAATCTCTTGATAAGAAATGTAGCTTTAATTTAAAAATTGTTTTCTATTTACAGAAATATTTATGTGTATACTCTAGATCATAATCTAAATTTGTCTTTTATTATTGACGTCATTTTTTTTAATGATGAATATATATATATACACACACACACATATATATATATATATATATATATATATATATATATATATATATATATATATATATATATATATATATATATATATATATATATATATATTTATATATATATATATATTTATAATATATATAATATATATGTATAATATATATATATGTATATATATATATATATATATATATATATATATATATATATATATATATATATATATATATATATATATATATATATATATATATAAATATATATATATATATATATTATGTATAAATATATATATATATATATTATATATATCTTTATATATTATATATATATATATATATATATATATATATATATATATATATATATATTTATATATATATATATATATATATATATATATATATATATATATATATATATATATATATATATATATATATATATATATATATATATATATATATATATATATATATATATATATATATATATATATATATATATATATATGTATTTATATATATATATTTATATATATTATACGTCAATAATATTTTTCTCTTAAGTTTTGTTTGGTTTTTTACTTAAAAAATATTGTAAAGACGTACGTTGTTTTTTAATATATTAAGCATTTATTTAGGTTTGTCATATTTTTATTGTGAATGAGATGTAATTTATTTGTATATAAATATGACCAATTTTTACTTTGGCATGACAACTACATACTGTATATATTTTCAAAGAAAAAAAATGTATTACATTGTATCAAATCTTCTTTATAACGCTTCCATGACAAATTTCAAAAAGTTTCCCAAATTAAAATTGTATTAAGTGGATTAGCATTATATTTTTTTTATATAATAAACAAACAAACAAAAAAATTATTTTACTTTGCTTTTTATTTATTTTGCGCTTTTAAAAATATTTTTAAAAATCTGCTACACTCTTTAAGGAAACGATGTATGAAAAACTCGATTAATATTATCATTTAATAAAATAGAAACAAAAAAGATTGTATTACAGAAAAAAAATTATGTAAATTTGATTTTAAAAAACATGGTCAGTAATTATTTTATATATTTATTAACCACCTACTGTATATTATACAAAGTAAATTATAAAGTTACATTTTTGAAAGGAAATAAGTTTATCTTGGAATATTTACTTCAAGAATATCTTTAAAGGTTTTTCTTTGCTTCAATGAGTTACAGAACTCACTTGCATAGTTTAACTTTTCAAAAACCGCCAATGTTTAATGACAATAGGAAGAAGTAAAATAAAAAATTCAGTTATACTTCAAAGAAATAATATCAGTAGTTCATATATATTCTTTCCTAAAAAAATATAAGAGGAATACAAATACTTTATAAATGTTGGGTCTAGACTTGCAAATAAAATTATACTAATATATAATCAGCGCAATACATAATTATACTAATAGTCAGATGGCGCAATAATGGGTGATAATGAATAAACTACTTTTAAATTTGACTCAGCTTTTTTTTAAAAAAAATAAATCACCAGTATTTAATGAAATATCCAGTGAAAAACTAATATCTAACAAAAACGTTATTAAACCTCTGTTCCACATAGTAAAACTATCTTTTAATCATGTTTTCAGAGATACTTAAAGTCGAATAAGTATACCCATTCTATATAATTAATGATCGCTCCAACCTATCCAATTATAGGCCTATAAATGTACTTTCTATATTCTCCTCAATCGTTGAACATGTATTTAATAAAGAGAAATTTTTTTAACTCAAAGCAATTTGGTTTTCAGAAGAACCATTCAACTGAACATGTGATTATTGAACTAGGCGTCAACTTTCTTTCAAATGCTCTTCCGCGGTGCTTTGTGATAAGACCGTAAGGACTTTTTGGGGCATCTAAAATAAAAATAAAAACTAGTCGATCATTTAACTGTTTGTTTTGACAAGAAAAACAGTTCACTCTTAAAGTGTTTATCTATTTATCTAGGGTATTTATCTAGGGCATTTATCTAGGGTATTAATCTAGGGTATTTGACACCATTGATCAATGTAATCTCTTAAATAAGCTAAAATATTACAGGGTGAAATTTGAAAACATAGGGGTGAAAAATAAAATATATTATTGGATAAAAAGCTATTTAACTTATCAAAAGCAATATGTGCAAAATAAGAAATCTGGAACGTTGACTTTGTGTAGAGTGCCGCAAGGGTTAAACCTAGGTCTGGTCTTATTTTTATTCATGTACAAAAAATATTTTTACCAAGAATGTTTATGAAAAACTATAAATATACTATTAATATATAATAATATTTAGTGTTTATTTTAGTTCTCAGTCATAAGTACTTTTTTTAATTACTGATTCCTTAAGTTTTAGCATTCTTTCTGTGAGTTTTTGAAAGTATTTTTTGTCCATGTGGGCTAATTGCCACATCATTCCAAATTATTAATTCCTTTGCTACGGACCCATTTCATCAATCTTTTATGTATGACATATTGAAAAAATGTCAAAATAAAAGATTGATAAAAATTTTTGATTCATGGATGTTTAAGGCGTCTAAGAGTTTTGTCTTTAAAACATTTACATAGCTTTCAGAATTCATTGTTTAGTTCTAAGGGACAAATATATATATTTACTTTTCCTTTTGCACTACTAAAACAGCTTCAAACAAATATATGTTTGGAGTGTTTAACTGTTTTCTATGTGTAAAGAGGATTAAATCTTTCAGAATTACTTGGTCAGCGTACACGGACTCTTGTTTATGATGGTAAAATTACTCTCATTACTTCATAATGGATGATAGTGAATAAACATCTTATAAATTTGACGCAGCTTTTTTTTTTAAAGAAAATTATCACCAGTATTTGATGAAATATCCAGCGAAAAACTAATATCTAACAAAAGCCACGTGATCATTCTAGACGCGATCATTCGAGTGTCTAGTACCTATATCAATGGACGAATTGCGATTGTTGCTTGATCATAGGTACACTAATTAATGGTTTTTGGGCTGCATTGCAACTAGATAAGTCTAAGCTTACCTAAATTTTATGTTACACCGTGCGAACTGCCACGTTATTTAGTAGGTCAATAGGATTTTTTTCTTAATTGCCGTGCATTTAACCATGTGTTTTTTTAATTACCTTTCTTTTTAACAATAAATCTGTATTTTTACTGGTTTTGTTAGACTTACCAGATATGATTATATGACTCGAAACTTCTCCGGTATCTCTTAATTACACTAAAAATCTTATTACTTATTAATTACTTATTAAGTAAAAGTGTTCAATACGTTCACAAATAACGGGAAATTTTCTCTTTGCAATTTCAGAACAGTTGCTTTTTCCTTTAAAGAAGATATTTCTCTGGCATATTGATGACTTTAAAAACCATAGAAACTGAACAACCAAAGTGTTTTAAAAAATACAACTTTTGCTGTATGTATAAGAATACGTAAAAGAGCAATATTTTGGCTCGGAGTTATGTGACGCACTGCTCAATTTTGAATTAATTAACGCTCCAATAAGAACTGCCAAACGTAAGATTACTCGATTTCGTGCGTAAATAATGTCAGAAATCAAGTTTCATTACGCAATTTTTTTTCCTTTGGAAAGTAATGCGATGGAACAAGATTTTTTGCGCTAGCTGAAATGATTTCAATAATGCTTCAGTAAAACTAAATTCTAACGAGTTTGCAAGCAACGCAATTCTTTTCTTATCTAATAGTAATTTAAATTAATTATATATGAATATTTTATTAAAGAAAATAAATGGTTAACTTAAATCAAACAGACTTTTTGTGAACGTTGAAGAAAATCTCTAAAACTAGCAGAACTTATTATGAGTAATAAGCAAATCAAAAAACAAGATACTATAAAATATATAGTAAAAGTATTGGCATGATATAGATCCCACCCACCCAACCGAGTTCGCCCATTCATAAATTCATCGAGTCTCAAACTTATTTGCTTCTGCTTTATTCATTGTTCCATTACCAATGCGAATATTGTATAAGTAAGGCGTCAACCAACAAAAATTATTTTTAAAAAATTCTTTGATTACATGCATGTATTTTTACATTATGTACAACAAAAAACGGGGGGAGGTCAAATGCACTAAACTTTTAATGAAAGACATGTTAATAATGAACATTATTTTCATTATTTTATTATTTTCAGTGTTTATGCAAAGATAAATATAGTAGCAAATAAAGTAAAAACTAAATGACAACAACAATTGATTTATTTTAAAAATAACTGAGTTTCACGCAAATAAGCGATAAGTATCAAATTAGGAGCAATTTTACGGGGATCTAATACAATCACCTCCCTACTCCCCAAAAAAGACAATTTTTAAGTTATACTCGGTTTTTTGAGGATAAAAGTTAGTTAGTCGGGTATTTCACACATTTCCGTAGGATGATTTTAAGTTTTGAGGAATTTTTTTTTTTTTAGAAATCAGTTAGTACTTTTACAGGATTTGCCCTCTTATTTCATTCCTAGACTCGCCCTAGCATCACGTATTACAAATCTTAAAAACATAACGGCATAGTATTTTATGAATGATTTAAATGCTTTTTGAATCTTCAGACTAACTTATTATAATTTTTTTCTTTCAGGATACTTTTTTTGCAATGTTGACAGATAAAAAACTATATAATGTTAATATTTTGTGTTTCAACAAATAACATTCAAAAACGTCATTTAGCGAAACCGCTTGTTTCTCAAATACTACGTCTGAAAGCGCTAAAAACCTTCCAGTTAATAACTTTAATCTAAACAGGGATTTTTGAGTTATTGTTTTTTTGATAATCAATTTCAGGTTCATGCAGTTTTTAAAAAAACTTAGAAATGCTGTACAAAATGAAAATTTAAAGTTATAAATAATTGCTTAAAGCTCTTAAAATCTAATATTTGCACAATTATTCGCCATCCGGTTGTTGGCGGATATTTGTGATTCCGAGTGCTAAGTGGCTAGAACCCTTGTTTTAGAAGCAAGAGGTTCAGGGTTCTGGGTTCTGGGCATATTTTGTGCCATCTGTGAGAACTATGCCCATCATCACTGAGAACTAAAATAAACACTAAATATTGTATATTCATAGTTTTTTATAAACATTCTTTGTAAAAAAAATTTTTATATATGAATAAAAATTAAACCAGACCTAGGTTTAACCCTTGCGACACAAAGTATTCAAATACTCTTCCGTGGTATTATGCGTCAAAACAATTTTTGGGACACATGAAAAAAAAAACAAACAAACAAAAAAAATTGTGTTTCCACTCGACATAGTTAGAGCAAACTCGTTGCTGAATTTTTTTTTTTGCCACAAACCGACGTCACTGCGCAGAATTTATTTTGGCTTCACTTTTAGATTTTTACTAAAACCTTATCGATCCTTTTAAATGGTCTAAGGTCGCCATATATTTCATACTCGACGTAGTTAAGACGAATTAGTAAAACCGAAATCGAAATTTCTTATAAAAACGAAAAACTTTCTTATAAAAAAAACTTTCTTATAAAAAAAATTTCTTATAAAAACCGAAATCGAAATTTCTTAAGAAATGTTCTATAGTCTTAATGTCTTTGCAATACTGAAAATAATTACAGCACTGATCAAAGTCTTCACTTATAAATAACCTTCAGGCACTTGAGATTTCACAGGTATAAATTTAAAGCTAAAGTTAGAATTCCATAATATTCCATAATATACGGAAGTTATATAATATTATAAAATTGTTATATAATATATAAATTAAAATCTTGATATGCTTATTGCATTTAAGATGAAATTTAAAAAGATCGCTAGTTAGATTTTTTTGTGTTTTCTTTAGTTTGTTTTAACTAATGACCGGGCTAACGGAAATTTCTTGAAAAGCATCTTAGAGATTGGTAGGCTCTCTTATCAAACCTCTATTCCGACCGTCTTCTTTAAGTCTGCAAATATGAAAAAGCTGACAAACTGTCCAAACCCAAACCTTCAGTCGATGTATGCACACTCACTGTGCCTTTGGCTAAATAAATCAGTCGATGTATGTACACTGCGAAGCGCCTATCCATATATATCTAAATTTGCCTATTCCTTTAAATCCCGGTTTTCGGACGTCAAGGATGCTCAACGTCAGAATAGAGGTTTGAAAAGAGAGACTACTTTAGAGATCGTCTATAAATTACGGAACGCAAAATATATTTAAAAAGCAGAAGTAGGAGATATTAGACTCTTTTACAAGGCGATTATCATTAAACTTAATGTTCTATTTTGATCTTTCTTGTTTTGTTTAT
>NC_061162.1:41054265-41056765 GCF_022113875.1 Hydra vulgaris | reverse complement strand
GTTGTGACGGACAATGCCTCAAACATGCGCAAAGCATTTACTACAAATTTTCCAGAAGACCCCGAAGGTGGCGGTGATGCATCTGCAGAGGAACTTGCAGAGGACTTAGAAAATGAAGACCTGTGGGAAGACATTATTGCACTGGACGAAATAATCCAAAATACCAATCAGCTTAACCCAAGAAGAGAGGTTACAAGACTAAGCTGTTTTGCTCACACCCTACAATTAGTTGTTGGCGATGGTCTTAAAGAGGCAAAAATTTACTCCTCTCAAGCTAAAGCATCCAAAATATGCACTTTGCTTCATACTAGTACAACTTTTAAAGAGGCTTTTGATAAAACGTTTGGCTCCAAACAGGGTATTCTTTGAGTAAACGCATTAAGATGGAATTCCACATTCAGTCACATAAAAAGCGTTGTCAATTTAGATGAAAAGAAATTGTAAAACCTGCTTGATGATTTAAGTCACCGCAATCTAATACTAAATGAAAGAGAATACGTGCAACTTAGAGAGCTCATTGATTTATTGCAACCATTTCTTGAAGCCACCGATATGACTCAAGGTGAAAAAAATATAACAATTTCATTAGTAGTTCCCTCTATCGTTGGGCTATATAGTCACTTAGAACAATTTAATACAACTTATCTGTCTGGTATGAAACAGGTATTGCAAAACAGTCTTCAAAAAAGATTTTCTGGTATATTTGCAAATGTTGACCTTATCCCATCAATAGATAAGAAACTACCATTTAATGACTTGATATATATTATTGTCACAGTTTTGGATCCCAATTTTTCTTTCTTTTGGACTGAGAAGCTATGTCATGTCAATCCAGGTCAAACAGACAACTTAAAGACAAATATTATTTCAAAAATTCCTCAATTCTGCAACAAGCAGTTTAGCCATACCAATGTAGCCATGGACAGAAAAGTCTTACCAGAAAACCTACCCTCTAAGAAGCCAAGAACTAATTCATTTTTGTACTCTTAATGTAGATCTACACCTGTCATTCAGACTGGAACTACATCACAACCACCTGTTAAAAGTTTTGATACTCAGTTTCATTGCTATCAGGAACTGGTAAATGAAGTGTTTGCATCTAATTTCAATACCCTAGACAATACCCTGGAAAATGCATGGGCAAAAATTACCAATTCTCCAAAGTGCTGTGATGTATACTTTTGTGGTACCTGCAAGCAGTGCTCCTGTTGATTATGAACCCTAAGCGTGCAAGTTTAAATTCTGACACTGTTTGTCAGTTAGTGTTTTTAAAATGTAACACGGATATATTACTATAATTTTTTATGAAAATCAGCATTTGTAATCTTTTTTTCAAAAGAATGATAGAATAAAAACATTAATAAATTGGCTAAATAGCTTATGAAGTGTTATGTCACTGTATTGTGTATTATCACTCCTTAGCTATTTTATTACAGATGGTTTATTTTACTTTTAAAGCTACTTTAGTAAATAAAGTAAAATTATAACTATTATCATGCTGTATTTTATAATTGTAAGGTGACTGTTTGAATGTAGCTACCAGAGCCATCGCAAGATTCCCCCATGCCCCTCTTGTAAGAGGAATTTCGTGGTTTTTATGACAGGTTTTGGAAGAGGCCTCTGAACTCCTAGCCGCGTCACTGATAGCCACCACATGCACGAAAATCTTTTATTGTAATAGACTTGACTTAAGACTTGACTTGACATGTCACTATATGACTTGAGACTTGACTTGAGACTTGACCTCAGTGACTTGATACTTGACTTGAGACTTGCTCCAAAGCGACTTGAAAACAGCTCTGGTATATATACATTAGATTTAGGGTTAGGGTTTGGATTGCTAACCCTAACCAAGACAATGTATGTATACTCTTTTCATGTTCTCCCTATTTAAATCAGTTGATTTATGTACATTCTCTGCATGTTCTCCATATTTGAGTCAGTACTATTATTACTATTATCAATAATGGTAATAGTAATAATAGTACTACAATATAGTTGTAGTAAATATATAAAAGTATATATATATAATAGTAGTATAGTTTGACATTTTGTTTGAGGAAATATAAATTGACTCACGGTTTAGCCAGGTAATATGTATTTAAGGAATACATTTATTATAGTAATTTTAGTATTACATATATAAAATGTAATTTTTATTTATGTACAAAATAATTATTATAGAAATTAATTTTATTTATTAAGAAAAATGGAATCAGCTACACAAATGTTAAAAAGAGCGGTTGAACTTGATTCAAATAAGAAGTACTCAGAAGCAAAAGTTTGTTATGAAGAAGGCCTTGAAATGTTGTTAAAAATACTTCCTGCATTAACAGAAGAAGCATTAAAAAACCAAATTCGTATAAAAGTTTCTGCCTACATGAAACGGGCAGAAGAATTAAAAGACTTTATAGCAAAAAACAAATCAGATGGAAAGTTTCATGAAAGAATTGAAATAAAGGATAACCAGAGAGGTTGCAGTTATTGCAATTTATTTTCC